>SJYA01001445.1:140565-192403 GCA_006410615.1 Neotragus moschatus
GAAAAAAAAAAAAAAGGAAAAATCTTCCTCAGAGCTTTTCTTCCACCACTGTCCTCCTGAATAGGCCTAGAAAATTGCCCACATTTTCTCCTTGGGACAGTAACATAAAGACGTATCTTGGTTTCATGGTCTTAACATGATTTTCAACTTTATTTTCCATTTGGTAATGAACTGACTTATTAAAACTCATTCTAAATGAAGTATAACAATGAGATTCTACATAAAAGACATTCTGGATTTCTGAATGGACACCAAGAAGAATTCACTTGAAATGATTAAAAGTAGAATTTCTGTAATAAATCTATCTTGTAGATCATGTATGAAGATGTTTTGTTGGTTTCTGTTTCGACCATGACTTGCTGAAGACATTTATTCCCTCTGAGGACTCACGGTTATTGCGTAAGTTAGGACTTATAATGCATAAACCTTCTGACAAAAGATACAAGTCATTCTCCATATTACACAGATGACCGACTCCAACCTTATTTGGGAATAGGGATTTTTGCAGAAGTAATTAGGCAAAATGAAGTGATTCTGGATTAGGGTGGGCCCTAAATCCAATGATTCATGTCTTTGTAACAACAAGGACAGTCTGGGTCACAGAGATTTACATGGAAAGAGGACACCATGTGAAGACTGAGGCAAAGATTGGAGAGTTGCCTCCACAAACCAAAGAATGTCAACAACTGCTCGTGGAGAAAGCCCAAGAGAAAGGCTTGGAACAGATTCTGCCTCTGAGTCTCAGAAGAAACTAGTCCTACTGATGCCTTCATTTTTAGATTTTAATCCTCCAGCCCTGTGAGAGAATAAATATATGTTGTTTTGAGCCACCCAATTTGTAGTAATCTGTTATGGCACTCCTATAAAATTAATGTGATTCCCAATTATTTTTATAACCAAAATTGCCCAAGCCTCATTAATTTTGGGGAAAATAAAGAGTCACACAGGTAGTCATAACTCATTTAATTGAGACTTACTCACCCTTTCTGATGCAAGGTACTCAGACCCTTTGAAAAGATTTCCTCTTCCTCACAATCTAAACCTTGTATTCTGGGCACCTCCAGGGAGAGTTTCCTGTGTATGCACAGATGTCTGCCCTCAATAAACCTTTCCATGTCTGCTGTGGATATCTCTCTTTTCCTGTGTGTGAATNAACTCATTTAATTGAGACTTACTCACCCTTTCTGATGCAAGGTACTCAGACCCTTTGAAAAGATTTCCTCTTCCTCACAATCTAAACCTTGTATTCTGGGCACCTCCAGGGAGAGTTTCCTGTGTATGCACAGATGTCTGCCCTCAATAAACCTTTCCATGTCTGCTGTGGATATCTCTCTTTTCCTGTGTGTGAATGTGTACTCAGTTGCTTCAGTTATATTTGACTCACTGTGACCCTATGGACTGCAGCCCACCAGGCTCCTTTCTCCATGGGATTTTCCAATCAAGAATACTGGAGTGGGTTGCCATTTCCTATTCCAGGGTATCTTCCTGACCCACGGATTAAGGCCATGTCTCTGCTTCTCCCGCATTGCAGGTAGATTCTTTACCATCTGAGCCACTGGGGAAACCCCTCTGCCTGTACTGTCACTGAAAAACTGAAGATGCCAAATTTCTAGGAGTCTGTGACATTGGAGGGAGCTTATCCTCTCCAACTCTTATGTGTTTCATTGAGATAAAGGGGTTCTAAAATGTTACTGATTCAGTAGAATAGCTTTTTAAATTTCTAAGTATGCCTTTCTCTCTCTCTCTAGAAACTAGACAAGGGGTTATGAAGGAAACAGGAAAAGTTAAAATAATATACATCCGACTGAACCTATGATTGCCTCCTTCATCAGTTAAGGAATTGAATCTGGTCAGCCCATCATTCACTCTTGGGATGAGTTCCCTTTAGGTTTTTCATCTCCTATCAACTGGATCTTGATCAGTCCACCTGCCAGTTCAAGTATATCCAAATTTTAAATGTGAATGAATGAGATGAAATCTTCCCTGAGTGTTTGGGTGATTCTAGAGTAAATTTAATGTTTCCTTTCCTTAACATAAGTGTTTAGAATTCTCTACTATTTTCCATGTTTTCTCCCCCCCATGAGATTTTAGAGAGTGCCTGATATAATATTGTGGCAGGTTTCTTTTTTTAACCTGCCCTGTTTCTTGGGGCTGGTGGTAGGTGGGAAGTTGAGTGAAGAGAGGGAAAAAAAAAAATAGGTCAACTCTTTTTTAAAAGGTCAGTCATTATTATAAAAGTAAATATTACCTCAGCTACAAGCTCTGTTGCTGCCACTGACTCCCATCAGCTGCCCCTCTGCTCCTCCACAGCAAACACGAGAGCTACTGTTATTGCCCAGGGAATATTAATAGTCAGTCTTGCTGAATTGTTCTCTTACTGGGGGCTCAGATGGTAAAGAGTCTGCCTGCAATGCAGAAGACCTGAGTTCAATCCCTGGGTCAGGAAGATCCCCTGAAGAAGGAAATGGCAACACACTCCAGTATTCTTGCCTGAAAAATCCCATGGATGGATGAACCTGGCGGGCTATAGTCCATAGGGTCAAAAAGAGTTGGGCAAGACTAAATGACTTCACTTCAACCTTCAACAGGTAGTACTAGACATGATGGAAAAGATGCTGAAGAGATCACAGTTCTATACGAATCATTACTTTATAATTTTAACAACTCCTTTTCAGCATATAGCAGCTGAGGAAAATGGCCTATATGTGGTTGTGGTAGGTAACTCAGATAGGTCTGAAAATATAAATGTACACAAGAGAAAGTGCTAAGGCTTTGATCCTTCTTTTAGTTTCTACTGTATTTGATTCTGATCTTTTCTCTTTTTAACTCCAACCTCTAGACTCTGTGTAATAATGGCCCCATATGTACTATACAGTCCCCTCTAGGATACAAGTTTCTATATACCCAGAGCTTTGAGACTGGATATGGTAAGAGACAGACATGAGTTTCAGTTTATTTTCACAAGTGCCAGTTCACATTTTGTGTCTTCAATTTTTGCAAGTTCTAGTTTGTCCTTGCTCTCATTCAACATCCAATTTTTCCACTGCCCCTCTGGCTAACTATTGAGACTTGAAGCTCACCATTAAACACAGAAATAATAGGCTGCTTCAACCACTCACACAGTTTTATGATGTCCAATCCCTAAACTAGATTAATCATTCTATATCACCTGTAGCAGTTCTGTTTTTATGATGTAACCCTGACTGATATATTCTGTAACTAGGTAAATTTAAATATGCTTTAGTTTCTAAAATAAGGGTATGTCCTTGATTTATATTTATTCTAGTTGTTTTCATGAGAATCAGCAAAGAATTCTCATATAAAAAAATTTGAATAGCTATATAGCATTCAGATGAAAGCTATATGTGGGAGGGACAGAAACATGTATATATTTTTACATACTAATTAGTATATTGTCAGTGAGTTTTACTTTACCTAGGAATAAAATAATTATTAATTTAATGAAAGTTTTAAAGGCTCAAATTAATTATAAGACTTCCAGCCAATGCCCTGAGCAATTTATTTGACACATGCAAATAATATTGAAAATAATTATGAAAGATAATGAAATGCTATAGAGGTGTCTAGAAATGTAAAATATTATTCAATTAAAATACTTTTTTCTTTTCATATCAAATTTGACTTTGCAAACTAATTGCACTCAGGTTTTGATTTCTGACAATAAAAGACAGCCAGGCTGCCTGAATTTTCCTTCCAAGACTTTCTGGAAAATAATCAAAATCCAATTTGTCTGATCACTCATCTGGCCTGAATGGAAGAAATGAGAAATCTTTGTAATTGCTTACAGTCAGAATGAGCACATATTGAAGGTCCCCTTTGCATGGCATATGATTTATAATACATAATGTTTGTTGAATAAATAAATGGATGGATGAACCAATCAATAAGTGAGAACATGGTCTGCACATATTGATCCCTTCTTACATTGCAGAAGGGATGAACTTCTGATGAATTCCTACCTCATTTTCTAGGTGGAAACTTATCATAGACTCACTGTAGTTAACCTGTTCCTAGGGTAAAACTAGAGACAAGTGTGCCAAGTGGTACACCAATTAACAAAATAGGCCATAAGACTAAGAGAAGTTGATAATAGCAATATTTTATTTTCTTTGGTTTCTCCTTTATGTAGTGAATTACCCCCTATCAAGATTCATCAGTGGCTTTTGTCTAATAATATAAAATATTGAGATGAGAGGCCAGACTACGTACATTTGATGATCTGGAGAATTTCATGAGTATGAGCTAAAGGTAGTTTAGAGTCAGATGACTTCTGAATGAAAAGATAAAGGTCCTCCAAAATGCCAGTTCCTCTGATTCTGACTACCTGGATTTTTCTTATCTGGGGGGGAGTCAGAATCATAGAAGAATTTAGTTACTCCTTAATTAAACATGTAGGTAGATCTGATTCTGGCCAATTGTGTTAGAAGCTAAAAAAGTGGAAATAAAAGTGTGCTCTCATTAAAGGAGCAAAATTCAAGACAAGATAAAGATAGATAAAGGAGGACTAACCAGTCAATCCTAAAGGAAATCAAACCTGAATATTCATTGGAAAGTCTGATGCTGAAGTTTCAATACTCTGACTACCTGATATGAAGAGCCAGCTTATTGGAAAAGCCCAGAGCAAAAGGAGAAGGGGGATGAAGATGGTTAGATAACATCACTGACTTAATAGACATGAATTTGAGCAAACTCTGGGAGTTATTGAAAGACAAGGAAGCCTGGCATGCTGCAGTTCCTGGAGTCACAAAGAATTGGACACAACAACGGAGATGAAAGAGGAGAGTGAAAAAGCTGGCTTGGAACTCAGCATTCAAAAATGAAGACCATGGCATCTGGTCCCATCACTTCATGCAAATAGATGGGGAAACAACGGAAACAGTGACAGATTTTATTGTCTTGGGCTCCAGAATAACTACAGATGGTGACTGCAGCCATGAAATTAAGACTCTTGCTCCTTGGAAGAAAAGTTATGGCAAACTTAGACAGCATATTAAAAGGCAGAGACATTACTTTGCTGACAAAGGTCCATCTAGTCAGAGCTATGTTTCTTCCAGTAGTCATGTATGGAGGTGAGAGTTGGACCATAAAGAAGGCTAAGCACCAAAGAATTGATACTTTTGAATTGTGGTGTTGGAGAAGATTCTTGAGGGTCCCTTGGAGTCAAGGAGATCAAACCAGTCCATCCTAAAGGAATCATTCTTGAATATTTATTGGAAGGACTGATATTGAAGCTGAAGCTTCAAATCTTTGGCTACCAGACACAAAGAACTGACTCATTAGAAAAGACCCTGATGCTGGGAAAGATTGAGGGCAGGAGGAGAATGGAACGACAGAGGACAGGATGGTTGGATGGCTTTGCTGATAAGGCTGACGTGCTGCAGTCCATGGGGTTGCAAATTCAGACATGACAGGGCGACTGAGCAACAATAATAGTGACTAAACAGCAACAACAAAGAATCTTTACTTTAAATTCATGCTCTTGTTGTGATACCACGATGGTTGTGATGGATGATGAGTAGTGAAATTAACTTGCAGTGTACACACAATCCAAGAATTTTACATAATGATATAACATTTAAAGACTGTTCTTAAGGACTGAATGGTACTTCAATTACTTTATTGTCACTGAAAACTGAAACTCCAATCAGCTTTTCAAATAAAAATGACTAGATGAAAAAACCCAAAAGTTTATCTTAATGACTTAGTGTTGTTAAAAACATTTTTATTTGTATCTTGATGTTTTGTATTCCCTTAGGAAGAGATAAAATCAAAATTATTGGAACTGAATAGTCATCAGGATCACATTTATAGCCCATTAATATTAAGCAGCCAAAATGCCCTCTTTCACCTGTTACACTGAATGCATTTTGTGCTGAGTGACAGATATAATGAATTGTCCTTTATTTCAGTCCTTTATAGGGGCAAAGAAGTTAACTGTATAATGGAAAAACTCTTCAGAGCAAAAGGTCATGTTTTTCACCCAAAGGTCATACCATTTGGTGTAATTGATTTAAAATATCAGGCAATGGGCAGAGAAAGGGAATAACTGAGAAAAGCAGAGACGTCTTCACATACAGGGAAGCTAGATCATTAGCGTATGAGTCCTTGTTTTAGGAGGGCAGAAAGGACAAAGAAAAGATGGTTAAAATACCCTAGGTCATGTTATTTGGTGTTTAAAATTCCATGATATAGCTATTCAAATTAATTCTGTGGTCCCTTCATCCCAAGGTGAGAACCGGATTCCTGAAAAAAATTTGTGGGAGACTTAGACTTTGTGGTTAAGAAATTTAAGACCTTATTTAGGAAGCATGATTTAAAAAACCCAAATTAATTGTAGCAGTTTTAAAATACAGCATCCAATTCATTGAGAGGCGGGGGTGTATATTTCCCCTCTCTCCTTGTATTTGGGAGAACTTGTGACTAGTACCAGAGAAATGATGGTAAGTGCCTTTTTAATCTAGATCACAAAAAGAGCTGAGACTATTGTTTTGCTCACTGGAGCACTTGTACAAGAGCCCTAAGGTTGTCATGCTGTGAGAAGTCCGCAGAGCATGTGCAAAATCACAGGGAGAATCTCCGAGACTGAGTGAGAGTGGCCTGCAGGCACTAGGTGCTCCAGCCTCCTCCTCTTCCAGCTCCAGCCACTATCCAAGCGCAGCCTCATGAAAGACACCAAGACAGAACTTGCTGTCATGCTCTTTGGGAATTTCTGACCAACAGAAATTGTGAGACACAACGTAATGATCACTGTATTAAGCCATTAAGCTTTGAGCTCATTTTCTGTGGGACAACAGAGAATCAGAATATAATTTGGTATCTGGAATTGGGCTGTATTTTTAATATGAACCTAAAACAGCTGGCACTGCCTTTGGAGTCCAGTGGTGAGCATGGGTTGAGTGGACTTGAGGAAGCTGTAAAAAGAAGCTAGGTACACCTCAAGGAGACTGTTAGAGAAGACCTAAAGGAAATTGAGAAAAACGTTATTCAAAGCTGGAGGAAAGGAGATTCATTCCATGCAGTGGCATAATGTTTAGCAAAGCTCTTAATCATGGAATTATTAAAAGCAGAAAATGTACCTCATGAATTGATAGATCTGGCTAAGATTTGAGGGCAGGATATTGGAAGTGTGAGCTCTTTCAGCCATGCATGGTAAGTTATATTTAAAAACAGATGAAGCACAAAAAGGAATTACTCATTTTCAAGCATAACTTGAAAGAAATATAAAGGATTCAGGGCTTTCTGGGTATTAAGGTAAAATCATTTTTCAGTCCCAGTTTCTGCAGATGGCAAAAATAAAATAATACAATGTTTATATTAAGAAATAACTCCAGAGAAAAGACTAAATCTAAAGTGAGCCTAAAATATTCCTTGTTAAAGAAAAGAAAGTGTTAGTTGCTCAGTGGTGTCCAACTCTTTGCAACCACATGGACTGCAGCCCACCAGGCTACTCTGTCCATGGAATTCCCCATGCAAGAATACTGGAATGGATTGCCATTTCCTTCTCCAGGGAATCTTCCCAACTTAGGGACTGAACTCAGGTCTTCTGCATTGCGGGCAGATTCTTTACCATCTGAACCTCCAGGGAAGCCCTAAGACCTCAGAAAAATTTAACTGTGTCACATAAATCCTTTCCTTCCTTGTACATGCTCAGTCCTGTTTGACTCTGCAACTTCTTGGACTGTATCCCACCAGTCTCCTCTGTCCATGGGATTTCCCAGGCAAGAATACTGGAGTAAGTTGCCATTTCCTATTCTAGGGGATCTTCCTGACCCAGCGATGGAATCCTGGTCTCCTGAATTGGCAGGTGGATTCTTTACCACTGAACCACCAGGTAAATACTTTCAAACAGAGAAACAAGACTTCTAAAGATTTTAAGGGCATCCCTGAAAGACCCCCCCCCCACTGGTAGACAATAAGTCCCCAAGAATCTTGCGAGTATTTTCTCATAGATGCTTCATAGGGAAATCAAGGTAGAAAAGGGCTTATTGTGAAAAGATTGGTTGGTTTGATCTCTATCTGAAATAATTAGTTATAAATTGCTACACAGAAAACCCATAACATTTTCAAAAGTAAGTGTGGCAGTGTGGATAGAATAGGACAAAGAAAACATAAAATACAAAACAGTGTTTGGATCTTTGACTCTCTGCAGGCAAGAGACAGTCTGAGAAAATGACTCAGTTGCATACACAGCCTCCTTTTTATGGGAAAGGAAGGATAACTCACATGGCAGAACAATGATCCAACAAGATGGAACCAAGAACTCTGAAAGATCAGCACCAGGTTGCAGTACTGGCTTCTAATCAAGGATCTGGAAATGTGTGACTGACTATCTTTAAACTGCCGTATGTCACTAACCCATGTGCTTCCCATTTCCACCTTCCCTCTTCTTCAGAATAGCAGTGTCTATGGCATTTAACCTATGCCTAAACTACCATTATGTATATAGGAGGAAAATAACCATTATGTGTATAGGAGGAAAATAACTTTTCATTTTAATTCACACATCTTAAAATTAAGAGGAGCCACACCTGAAGAAATACATCTAAGGAAACTAACCCAGGGATACTCATGACATCTGTAACGAAGTGCTGGGCCTGAGACTGATGCTGTAATGAGATCAAACTTGAAGACTATCAGGAGAGAGTAATTGTATTTTGAGTGTGGGAATAATGCATATAATTTGAGGCCAAAGTGAAGAATGTGGAGATTTAAAAACATAATACCATATTTTTTGGCACTCCTCCTACTGAGAAGTGGAGTCTATACCCTTTGTTTTAAATGTTTTAAATATTGGGTGACTAACAAGACAGGGTAATAAAAAGCTTCTGATTGTTCATCAGTTCTTTCATACTGGAGCCCTGAGCTGCCATGTAAGCAGTTCAACTATCCTAAGCTCACCAGAGCTGGAAGAAAGCCAAATTAATTTAAAAAGCAAACAAAATAGAGAAGATGTGGAACTGTATGATGAGAGAAAGAGAGAGAGAGATCCCAAGTTTGCCAGCCCTTAGATGTTCCTACTCTCCACCGTTGTAGATCCAATTATAGATTGATGGCTATGTCATGAGAGACCCCTGAATCAACTCTACACAGTCCAATCTCTTCCAAAGTTCTAACCACAGAGACGATGATGATAATAACATGATTGGTAATGTTTTAAAACCCTAAGTCTTGGGATGATTTGTTACATGGCAACATGGCAGAAAGTGAAGAAGAACTAAAGAGCCTCTTGATGAAAGTGAAAGAGCAGAGTGAAGAAGTTGGCTTAAAACTCAACATTTAAAAAACTAAAATCATGACATCCAGTCCCATCACTTCACAGCAAATAGATGGGGAAACAATGGAAACAGTGACAGACTTTATTTTGGGGGGCTCCAAAATCATTGCAGATGGTGACTGCAGCCATGAAATTTAAAGATGATTGTTGNACCATATTTTTTGGCACTCCTCCTACTGAGAAGTGGAGTCTATACCCTTTGTTTTAAATGTTTTAAATATTGGGTGACTAACAAGACAGGGTAATAAAAAGCTTCTGATTGTTCATCAGTTCTTTCATACTGGAGCCCTGAGCTGCCATGTAAGCAGTTCAACTATCCTAAGCTCACCAGAGCTGGAAGAAAGCCAAATTAATTTAAAAAGCAAACAAAATAGAGAAGATGTGGAACTGTATGATGAGAGAAAGAGAGAGAGAGATCCCAAGTTTGCCAGCCCTTAGATGTTCCTACTCTCCACCGTTGTAGATCCAATTATAGATTGATGGCTATGTCATGAGAGACCCCTGAATCAACTCTACACAGTCCAATCTCTTCCAAAGTTCTAACCACAGAGACGATGATGATAATAACATGATTGGTAATGTTTTAAAACCCTAAGTCTTGGGATGATTTGTTACATGGCAACATGGCAGAAAGTGAAGAAGAACTAAAGAGCCTCTTGATGAAAGTGAAAGAGCAGAGTGAAGAAGTTGGCTTAAAACTCAACATTTAAAAAACTAAAATCATGACATCCAGTCCCATCACTTCACAGCAAATAGATGGGGAAACAATGGAAACAGTGACAGACTTTATTTTGGGGGGCTCCAAAATCATTGCAGATGGTGACTGCAGCCATGAAATTTAAAGATGATTGTTGCTTGGAAGAAAAACTATGACAAACTTAGACAGCATATTAAAAAGCAGAATCATTACTTTGTCAATAAATGTCTGTCTAGTAAAAGTTTTGATTTTTCCAGTAGTCATGTATGGATGTGAGAGTTGGACTATAAAGAAAGCTGAGTGCCAAAGAATTGATGCTTTTGAACTGTGGTGTTGGAGAAGACTCTTGAGAGTCCCTTGAACTGCAAGGAGGTCAAAGCTGTCAATCCTAAAAGAAATCAGTCCTGAATATTCATTGGAAGGACTGATGCTGAAGCTGAAAATCCAATACTTTGGCCATCTGATGTGAAGAACTGATTCATTAGGAAAGACCCTGATGCTGGGAAAGATTGAAGGCGGGAGGAGAAGAGGACGACAGAAGATGAGATGGTTGGATGGCCATAGAATTACCAATTCTATGGATGTGGGTTTGAGCAAGCTCTGGGTGTTGATGATGGACAAGGAAGATTGGTGTGCTGCAGTCTATGGTGTCACAAACATTCAGACATGACTGAGTGATTCAGTTGACTGAATAAACAACCAGAAAGGTCATATAATCAAATCATGGTCAGATAAATCAAATAATGTCCTTTCATTTGTTGTCCCCTTAAATGCAGAAGTAATAACAGCCTTTTAAAAAATTACATATAGTTAACATACGATATCATATGTTTCAGGTGTACAACATAGTGATTCACAATTTTTAAAGATTGTATTCTACATATGTGTTGTGCTCAGTCACTCAGTTGTACCCACCTCTTTATGACCCCATGGACTGTAGCCCATCAGGCTCCTCTGTCTATGGAATTTTCCAGACAAGAATACTGGAGTGGTTTACTGTTTTCTACTCCAATATTCCACTTATAGTTATTATAAAATGTTGACTGTATCCCTGTATTGTACAGTATATCCTTGTAGCTTATTTATTTTATATGCAAAAGTTTATACCACTTAATCCTCTATCCCTAACTTAACCCACCATCTATTCCCTTTCTGCAGTGGTAACTACTCGTTTGTTCTTATATATGTATGTTTCTGTTTTATATTCACTAGTTTGCTTTATTTTTTGGATTTCACATGCAAGTGATATACTTATGTGTCTTTCTTTTTCTGACTTATTTTTCTGACTTAGTATATGTATGTGTGTGTATGTGTGTGTGTGTATTAGTCTCTCAGTCAGGTCCAACTTTGCAACCCCACAGACTGTAACCCACTAGAGTTCTCTATCCATGGAATTCTTCAGGAAAGAATACTGGCATGGGTTGCCATTCCTTTCTCCAGGGGATCTTCCCAGCCCTGGTATTGAACCTGGGTCTCCTGCCTTGCAGGTAAATTCTTTACAGTTGGAGCCACCAGATAAGCCCTCTCTTAGCACAGTACCCTCCAAGTCCATCCATATCGTTGCAAATGGCAAAATTTTGTTCTTTTTTATGGCTGAATAGTATTCTAGTGTGTGTGTGTGTGTGTGTGCATCACATCCTTTTTAGTTAATTATCCGTTGATAGACATTGAGGTTGCTTCTGTATCTTGGCAATTGTAATAATACTGCTATGAACATTGGGGTGCATGTATCTTTTCAAATTAGTGATTTGGAGTTTTTTTCAGATATGTACTTAGGAGTGGAATTACTGGGTCATATGGTAGTTCTGGGGCTTCCTGGTGGCTCAGTGGTAAAGAATCTGCCTGTAATGCAAGAGCTGCCAGAGACACAGCTTCGATCCCTGAGTCAGCAGATCCCCTGGAGGAGGACATGGCAACCCACTATAATATTCTTGCCTGGAGAATATCATGGACAGAGGAGCCTGGTGGGCTACAGTTCATAGGATTGTAATGATTTGGACAGGTCTGAAGTGATTTAGCATGCATGCACATGGTAGTTTTATTTTTAGTTTTTTGAGACACTCCATACTCTTTTCTATGGTGGCTGTACCACTTTACATTACCACCAACAGTATACTAGTGTTTCTTTCTTTCTAAATCCTTGCCAATGTTTATTTATGTTCTTGCTGATGATAGCTATTCTGACAGGTGTGAGGTGATGCCTCATTGTGGTATTAATTTTCATTTCTCTGATGATTAAAAATGTTGAGCACATTTTCATGTGCTTATTGACCATCTGTATATCTTTTTCAGAACAATGTCTATTTAGGTCTTCTTCCATTTTTAAAATCAAGCTTGTTTGATATGAAGTTGTGTCAGCTGTTTATATATGAACTTTATGGATTCTAATTTTACATTTAGGTCTTTAATTCATTTTGAGTTTATTTTCATTTATAGTGTTAGATAATGTTTTAATTTTATTATTTTACATGTAGCCTCCAGTGTTCTTAATATCTCAAGATACTTTCTTTACTCCATGGTGTATTCTTAACTCTTTTATCACATATTGACCATAGGTATATATTATTTATCTCTGGGCTCTCTATTCTCTTCCATTGATTTGTCTGTTTTTGTGTCCATACCGTGCTGTTCTTATTATTGTAGCTTTGTGTTGTGGCCTGAAGTCAAAAAGCATGATGCCTTCAGCTCTGTCCTTTTTATCAAGATTATTTTGGCTATTTGAGGTCTTTTCTGTTTTCATAGAAGTTTTCAAATTATTTGTTCTAGTTCTGTGAAAAATTCCCTGGGTATATTGACAGTGATAATAATAGGCCATTTAATTAAGAGATTATCAATTGTACTATACATAACTTAAATTAGAAATGCTAATCATTATTTGGGAGATTCCCTGGTGGCTCAGATGGTAAAGCATCTGCCTGCAATGTGGGAGACCTGGGTTCAATCCCTGAGTCAGGAAGACCCCCTGGAGAAGGAAATGGCAACCCACTCCAGGACTCATGCCTGGAAAATTCCATGGATGGAGAAGCCTGGTGGGTTACAGTCCATGGGGTCGCAAAGATTATTATCTAATTATCTTTTATTCATCATATATTACTCACTGAAAATGTTTCAGTGTGATGTTATAAATCCTTTGCAGAACTATGCATATTTTAATGCATGTAGTTCTCCATGGAAATAGTAAATATGTTTATTTTCAGCTTCCCCATTTGGATATGTAATGACTGATTCAGGTTCTAGATCTCAGAGGCAGTAACTTAGAGATTGTTAATGGAAAGACATTAAAATATTTACAAGTAGTATCCCAATAGAAGTTTCCTGAATTTCAAGTATACTAGAGCTGATATCCTCAGAACTGAGAGTCATATAGAAGTTATGTTTTTTTTGTTTGCAGAATCTACATTTTTGCAAAAGAGAAACCCAAGGTTACAAAGGTATTCAAGGATCGTGGCTAATAACAAAGTTCCCAACATTTATATCTATAAATTGTGAAAACTAGGATCCCCATACCTCAACAGCTTCAAGCAGCCCATATCTATCCATGGTTTTCCCTGAAGCAAAGAGGCAATAGATGTGAGATGAGTATCTCGGAGGCATGCAGGGATGAAAGGAGATGCAACTCTGGAGGGGTTGTGATGTGGTTACATTCTCCCTGGAGAAGTGGAATATAAAGCTTTCAGGTTAATATTGTATCGTAATTGTGTTTCTTAAAATGTATCTGCTCCCTTTAGAACTGGTATGATAGCAAACAATGTTGGTCCATCTTTCTGGGGGACTAATGGGAAGAGGCAAGAGAACATTCCTGTTGGTGCTACTTCATCAAGGACTCAAGAGTCAGTTTGCAGAATGTTACAGAAAAGTGTTACTACAGCAGTGAGAAGTCTAATGTGGTTAATGGGTGCAGTTCTCAGAACTAGGGTAAGAGGCATGTTTATGAGATTAATGTGAAGCCATGGGGAAAAAGAGGACTGATATCCTTCCCATCTTAGTTGTATGCCATTGAGCAGAAATAGTGTCTAGAGTAGGACGAACATGAAGGAATGGTCCCGGTGTTTTACCAGTGAATCTAGATGTTAGTTGAAGGAGAGCAGCAGGAGGAGGAAGAAAACAAGTCACTGAAGAATGAATACCTATATCCCCTTGACTTTCTTGTTGGGCTAGGAAACTCTATGACCCTAACATACAGAGAAGAGGAATGTTTTTCCTTCTTCATTTTTTAAAGGAACTAGAAGAGTGGATACCAAATTCATGGGAAAAACAAAGGGAAAACCTTGGGAAACCATCCACTGGATCATGAGTCTTTTAATACCAAAATTCAGTTTTTCCTTATCAGTATAACTGAAAGTTAGTGAGGAAACTTGCTTTCCTGTTTGAAGAGTTATTTTAAGTTCCCCTTATTCTTTTTCTCCCTACTATTATCCTGCTGTGCCTTAGATGTATATAGCAATTTATGTTCACAGAGCTCAAAATATTATATGTTATCTCATTTATCTTCAATCCCTAGAGTTTTATACCCATGTGAAATTTTCCTAGGCAGATCCTATAAATTCAATGATATATATTTGGGCACATTTTACCCAAGGGGCTCTTAGATTTTGAGAACTGTCAGGGGCTATTTTTAGATTAGAGGGAATTTAGCATTTCTAAAAATAAGGATTCCACCAACTAGATTCCTCTACATTGCTGAAAGCAGCCTTTGGAGCAGAATCATCAGCAGGAATTCAATAATCCCTGAGTAGAAAGGCCACAGAGTAGCATGTGAACTGACCTTCTGTCTTGGGAGTTGGTAATGAGGCAGATGGCTCCAAAATTAAAGGCATATTCTGCCCTATATTTCTGCACTGATGGTACAAAGAAGTGGATATATCACTTTTAGGATGACCTCTAAAACTATCTATATACTACAGTTGGATTTCAAATAGCAAGAAGCTAGATATATTAGACGGAGAAGGCAATGGCAATCCACTCCAGTGTCCTTGCCTGGACAATCCCAGGGATGGCGGAGCCTGGTGGGCTGCTGTCTATGGGGTCGCACAGAGTCAGACACGACTGAAGCGAGTTAGCAGCAGCAGCAGCAGATATATTGAAATATTGAAAGAGTTTGGACTTTTGTAAGAATCTAGATTTTAACTCTTACCAGCCCTTTAAAAAATGGAACAGATGCAGGAAAGAATGTATCTTGTGGTTATGCCAAGGGAGCTGAATTACTAGAGCATAGGACAAATGTGGTAAAAGTGAGCGATAAGTGAAGATGGAAAGGTAGGCAATGGCAAGACAGTAAATGGCATGATGAAAATTCTGGGTTTTATTCTGAAATAAGGGAAGTTAGCAGAGTTTTCAGCCAGGAAGTTTTGGTCTACCCCTTGGAAACAGAGTGTAGAAAATGGCTAACAGACATCCATGCCCAGCCCTATGTACACCCTCCACTTCTCCATGCAAGAGCCTAATGCCCTGCCACCCACAGTCCAGCTGTATGAGGAGACCACAGTCTTCAGTGAGTATTCCTTTCTTTGGCCACATCTGTGGAGTTTCTGACAGGCAGTGGCAACTACTGCCAGGCATAGCACAGCCTCTTTGGAGACAGGTGACATACAGAAATTCATCACTGTTAACCAAGAAGCACCCATAAAAGCAGTTAACCTGGAAGAAGTATTGAATTGACATCTCCAGAATCTTTGCAATTAGCTCTAATCAAGATGAGATAAAAACACGGTGTGCTTCCTATCCATTGCCTCAGTATTACTAGACTGAAGGATTGCTGCTTCTTATCAGGAAGTTCATTTCATTTCCTATTACTTCCAGCTTCACACCCAAAGCACTGAGAATTTCAAGTGGAGTATATTGAAATAGACCTGTTTCTTTGTGTTATTTTTTTCAATTTATAATTTTTCTTCATAGCCCTATTGGATGAGGGCTGGATGAAGCACAACCTGGAATCAAGATTGCCAGAAGAAATATCAATAACCTCAGATACACAGATGACACCACCCTTATTGCAGAAAGGAAAGAGTAACTAAAGAGCCTCTTGATGAAAGTGAAAGAGGAGAGTGAAAAATCTGGCTTAAAACTCAACATTCAGAAAACTAAGATCATGGCATCCAGTCCTGTCAATTCATGGCAAATAGATGGGGAAACAATGAAAACAGTGACAGGCTTTATTTATTTATTTTGGTTTCCAAAATCACTGTAAATGATGACTATAGCCATGAAATTAAAAGGCACTTGCTCTTTGGAAGAAAAGCTATGACCAACTTAGACAGCATATTAAAAAGCAGAATCATTACTTTGCCAACAAAGGTCTATCTAGTCAAAGCTTTGGTTTTCCCAGTAGTCATGTATGGATCTGAGAGTTGGACTATAAAGAAAACTGAGTACCAAAAAACAGATGCTTTTGAACTGTGATGTTGGAGAAGACTCTTGAGGGTCCCTTGGACTGCAAAGAGATCCTACCAGCCAATCCTAAAGGAAATCAGTCCTGAATATTCATTGGAAGGACTGATAGTGAAGCTGAAACTCCAATACTTTGGCCACCTGACTCATTGGAAAAGACCCTGATGCTGGGCAAGATTGAAAGTGGAAGAAGAAGGTGATGACAGAGGATGAGATGGTTGGATGGCATCACTGACCTGATGGACATGAGTTTGGGCAAGCTCAGGAATTTGGTGATGGACAGGGAAGCCTGATTTGCTGCAGTCCATGGTGTTGCAAAGAGTCAGTCATGACTGAGTGACTGAACTGAACTGAACTAAGTTAACATGGCTTGAATAAACCTTCCAGATCCTGTAGAAGTCTCATACAAAAACATGAGATTTCCTATTACATTCAATCTAACCAGTGCAACCTTAAAAAATTTTTGTAGAGAAATTTAAGAAGTAAGGATTTATTGCAATAGAATAACACTGCCCTTGTGGAGAAAGAAGGCATTCATGTTCACAAGTGGCCTTTTGATGATGGTTTCCCACCATCTAGCCAGATTGCTGATGACTGGTTAAATCTTATAAAAAATTAAGTTTTGTGAAAACATGGAAACATGGCTTTTGTGTTGCTACTGATATCCAGGTCTTAGCAGAGTCCAGTGCTTGTCAGGATGACATATGAAATATGAAGATGCAGTGTAGTTCATAAGACAAAAGAGGGGGTGGGGATTTTCATAACAAGCAACTTTTTTACATGAAATATTGTTCTAAAATATGAATGTTCTTCAAAACTCCAATGGCCATAGAAGCAACTGTTGTAATCAATAAAACCAGAATGCCTAATGTTGCCTCAAAAGTGGAATTTGAGCTAGGACCTAATTTGCCCTTCTTATTAGCCAACATAGTGGTTCAGTGAATAAGTCTTAGTTAAGCTTCCATAGTAGTCTGAAAAGTAGTTTCACCAAATCACAAGCTTGGCATAATTATAATCTCTGTGTTTCAGTTACAGTCAGCCTATTTTGATACTTAACAAAAGAGTCTCAATGTGCAGCATTTAAAATGTACTTATTACTTGTGCCAGTGTGAAATCATGTAGAATTGTGTTATCTTTAAATTGATTCTCATGCCAGAATCTTACCAAAGCATAAAAAGTTAGGGATATCAGCTGCCAAAATACACAACACAATACTTGTGTGTTTTTACTATTACACAGAACTAAAATCCCAGGAACTATGAAAATTCTAATATTTATGTGTTTCATTTCTTCAGTCATTTCAAACACTGATATTAGGGCCTATATATATATTCACCTGCTCAGTTTATGTTTACATCTCCCATATTTATACTAGTTCACATCATTGGTGAACAACCATTGATTTTTACTGAATTTTTACCAAATCTTATGTTGAATATTTAAAAAAAAATTTTAAAGTTTATTTGTTTGAATTGGAGTATAATTGTTTTACAATGTCATGTTAGCTTCTGCTGCATGACAACATGTATCAGTTATAGGTATATAANTAGTTCACATCATTGGTGAACAACCATTGATTTTTACTGAATTTTTACCAAATCTTATGTTGAATATTTTAAAAAAAATTTTAAAGTTTATTTGTTTGAATTGGAGTATAATTGTTTTACAATATCATGTTAGCTTCTGCTGCATGACAACATGTATCAGTTATAGGTATATAAATATCCTGTCCCTTGAGTCTCCCTCCTATCAGCCCCTCCATGCATATTAACTTATTTAATACTGTATTTCATAACTTCATATATATCTCCTTTTATATTCCTATGGAAAATCTCCATTTTGAAAGTATCCATTGTACAAAAGCACACCTTTAATGACTCCAGACAAAAAAGCCTTACAGTTAATCTTCATATTTTATAGCACAACTTAACAGTAAGGATTTGGAAAAAATAATGAGAAAGGATATTAAATATTTTTCATAAAATGTTACCTTTGTCTTATTATAGAACATGTAGCATATATACTTTAATCTGATGAATATTTTTAAAAGGTAGAGGTGCTTTACCATACTTAAAATAATTTCCAATTATCAAATTTCTGATAGTTTTATAATTTTCCTAAAACACTAGAAGTTGTTTACCAACTATTATTTTTCTTTTAAGTGTAAATTTTTTTCTCCTTCTCCCAATCTCTCTTGCAAAAAATAAAAGAAAAAGAGTTTTCCAGTAATTGAGTAGACATCGAATAATGTATATATCTTTTGTGTTATATAACATAATATTTAGATACTTGGTCATTTGCTTTATTTTTTAACTGATAAAATAATGATGCATAGTAATGTTAGTTCAACCATATGTTTATAGTGTCTGGGAAAGTGTGGTTAGAGCTATGCGGGAGATACCATTTGTCAGTGTTCAAGAGGTTGTAAAACTTCTAGTGTAAGAGCTTCAGTTCAGTTNATTTAGATACTTGGTCATTTGCTTTATTTTTTAACTGATAAAATAATGATGCATAGTAATGTTAGTTCAACCATATGTTTATAGTGTCTGGGAAAGTGTGGTTAGAGCTATGCGGGAGATACCATTTGTCAGTGTTCAAGAGGTTGTAAAACTTCTAGTGTAAGAGCTTCAGTTCAGTTCAATTCTGTTCAGCTCAGTTGCTCAGCCATGTCTGACTCTTTGCGACCCCGTGAATTGCAGCATGCCAGACCTCCCTATCCATCATCAACTCCTGGAGTTCACTCAGACTCACGTGCATTGAGTTGGTGATGCCATCCAGCCATCTCATCCTCTGTCGTCCCCTTCTCCTCCTGCCCCCAGTCCTTCCCAGCATCAAAGTCTTTTCCAAGGAGTCAACTCTTCGCATGAGGTGGCCAAAGTACTGGAGTTTCAGCTTTAGCATCNGTATTCCCAACTCTTGAAGAATTTTCCACAGTTTATTGTGATCCACACAGTCAAAGGCTTTGGCATAGTAAGAGGTTAGACATCTAAATAAAAAATAAAATGCAAAATATAAAATAAAATGTAAAGAGAGATTCTTGGCACTTATTACAGTGAAGCACTCAAGTTTATTTAATAATTTTATTTTAACCTTCCATTCAGGACTTGACCCCATGGACATGTCCTCTCTAAGGCATATGGGTTTGATCTCCTTTTTCCTGTTACATCCTTCTATCGTGTCTCTTATATTCTGAATGCTCAGCTCTCTGGGACTAATAGAATTATCCTTCCTAAAATTGTAAATTCTTGTTTTCTTTCTGTGTTTCCCTTTGGATAGTTTCTCCTCCTATGTCTTCAAGTTCATTAACCTTTTCTTCTGTAATATTTAATCTTTAATTCACTCCATATACTTTTATCACATGCATTGTAGTTTTCATCTATAGAAATTTGATTTGCAACTTTTTATGCATTTTATCTAGAAAGCAGTTAAAAAACTGTCTTAATATCTTTATCTACTAGTTTTAACAATTATGTCAGTCCTGGATCTTTGCTATATCTCTCATTTTTTTTGTAATATTTATATGCATTAAAATGCATCATTTATTGTGAATTTTGCTTCAGTGAGTGTTACATATATTCTCGGGCCTTGTGTTCCTATAAGTCTTCTTGGGCCTTGTTTTGGAATGTAGGTAATTTGTTAGGAACACTTTGTTTTAGGTTCTCTGTCAAAGACATGACGTTGGGACCACAGCATTATTTATTCTAGAGCTAAAGTGTTAGTTGCTTAATCGTGTTTGACTTTTTGCAACCCCATGGACTGTAGCCCATCAGACTCTTCTGTCAAAGGAATTTTCCAGCTAAGAATACTGGAGTGGGTAGCCATTTCCTTCTCCAGTGCATCTTCCCAACCTAGGGATAGAACCCAGGTCTCCTGCAGATGCTTTATCATCTGAGTCACAAGAGAAGCCTGTCTACAGCTAATTAGTTCCCAATACTGAAGCAAGATGCTATGACTACTTCACCTAANGGACTGTAGCCCATCAGACTCTTCTGTCAAAGGAATTTTCCAGCTAAGAATACTGGAGTGGGTAGCCATTTCCTTCTCCAGTGCATCTTCCCAACCTAGGGATAGAACCCAGGTCTCCTGCAGATGCTTTATCATCTGAGTCACAAGAGAAGCCTGTCTACAGCTAATTAGTTCCCAATACTGAAGCAAGATGCTATGACTACTTCACCTAATACTCTGTGAAGAGAGGAAGTGAGATATTTTCCAACCTGGAAGATGGAAATAGGCATTATTCATAGTTCTATATAAGTGACACACACTGCTCCCTCTAATCCTTTTCTTGTTAGCTCAGGTAATTTCCTCACTTGTGTATTTTAATCAAGACTCTAGGCTGAAAAATTGAGGAATGACCTTATGCAGATTTAGGGTGGTTCTTTCGCTGTGCTGCTCTTTCCTCTTTTGTCATTTTCGTGAACTGTAGTTAATTCAGTTTCCTGATTTGAGTTGTCTAGGTAAAGTGACCAGTTATCCCAGGATTTGGGTGGAAGTGGATCCTGTGATATAAAACTTTCATATTTAACACAGGGAGCCCTGCCCAGTGCTCTGTGATGATCTAGAGGGGTACGATGAGGTAGGTGAAGGTGTGAGGGAAGCTCAAGAAGGAGGGGATACATACATATATATATATATATATGTATGTATGTATGTATGTATATATTGCTGATTCAAATTCTAGTAAGGCAGAAACCAACACAACATTGTAAAGCAATTATTCTCTTGTTAAATAAATACATAAAATTTAAAAATTAGTGCATAAGACAAAAATTAAAATAAAATTGAGAAAGAAAGTGAAATTGAAAGTCACTCAGTTGTGTTTGACTCTTTGTGACCCCATTGACTATACAGTCCATGGAATTCTTCAGGCCAGAATACCAGAGTAGATAGCCTTTCCCTTCTCCAGGGGATCTTCCCAACCCAGGGATCGAGCCCCGGTCCTCTGCATTGCAGGCAGATTCCTTACCTACTGAGCCACAAGGGAAGCTCAAGAATACTGAGTGGATAGCCTATCCCTTCTCCAGCAGATCTTCCTGACCGAAATCAAACTGGGATCTCTTGCATTGCAGGCCGATTCTTTACCAATTGAGCTAAAATTGAGAGGTGAAGTGAGGTGAAGTCACTCAGTCGTGTCCAACTCTTTGAGACCCTGTGGGCTGTAGCCTACCAGGCTCCTCTGTCCATGGGATTCTCCAGGCAAGAATACTGGAGTGGGTTGCCATTTCCTTCTCCAGGGGATCTTCCTGACCCAGGGATCGAACCCAGGTCTTCCACATTGGAGGCAGACACTTTAACCTCTGAGCCACCAGGGAAATCTTAGGCAAATTGGAACAAGTTGGTCACTCTACTACAAGGCTATGTCCTGTTTTCCCTGTGGTTCTACAACCTGGAAACTCTCAAAATAATCAAATGGATTACCTATAGGATAACCTCTTTGTTCCAATGTCTTTATGGTCACTGCCATTCATTGCCTGATATCCGAGTCTTAAAATCTACTGTTCCATATTGTGTCTGTTTATTTTCTCTTTTGATTGTTTCAAATGGGATGTAAATCTTCTATCTTTGCTGGAAGTGAAACTCATTCTGTCTTGATTTCAGTCTATCAGATTTTCTTCACCATCTCTTCCCTGAAAGTGTTCTGATTAGAAGTCACCAGTGAGCTGTATGCTACAAAAATCGTATGATCAGTTTTCAGGTTTCATTTTACTTAACCTATCAGCAGCATTTAACAACTGATTATAATCTTCTTTAAAACAACATTTCAGTTGGCTACCAGGATAAAATTATCTTGGTTTTCCTTTAAGAAGTTACTCCTTCTTAGACTCCTTTGCTGAATCATCCTCATGTCCTCAACATCTAAATGCCCTGGGGATTAGTTTTAGGACATCTCTCCCTATTTCTCTCTACACTAATCTCCGTGTGACCTTATTAAGTCTCATAGTTTCATATATCTTTAAACACAAACTCCTAATTTATGTCTCTAACTTTCCAAAATTGTGTGCTTAAGTGCCTACTCAAAATTTACCACATGGAGAAGGTATCTCAAATTTAATATTTCCAAAACAACTCTTAATTCTCCCCAGTCCCCGAAACTGTTACTTTCAGATCCATCTTATTCTTAGTAAATGGAAGCTCTGTTATTCTGATTTCCTAAGACAAAGTCTCACCATCATCTTTGGTTACTTGTTCACACTTTTGATCCATCAGCAAATCTAGACAACTGTATCTCCTCACTATCTTTACTTGCTTACATCCTATCCAAGTCATCATTATCTCTCATTGACAATATTATTATTACCTTACCTATACTCCTTACCTAGTTTCTTGGTTCGCATGCCCATGTGTATTTTTCACATGGTTTCCAAGTTACTAATCTCAAATTGTGAACTGGATTATGTTATTCCTCTGCTTAAAATGCTTCAGTGTCTCCCATATCACTCGTATTAATATTTAGCCTTCACCTTGACCTTCAAAGGACTATATGACCTAAGCCAGTATTATAAGGACAATCACCTTTCTTTTTTCTCTATTCCATCTACAATGGTCTCCTTATTTTCTTCAAATATGGAAAGCACACTCCTGCCTTCAGATCTCTGACCACTGCAACTTAATTCTTCCTTTTGCCCAGAATGCCCTTGTTCAGAGATGGGTGGCTCACTCCATTATTTCCTCCAGATCTTGACTCAAAAGTCACCTTATCAGAGGGTCTTCCCTGACCATCTAATACAAAAACACATTCTCCAACACAGTCCCTGCCATCTCCCTTAATTATTTTATTATGTTTTTCTTCATAGAACACATTCCTGTCTGCCCTGTTTATTGTATTGGATTATTCCAAGAGAACAGGAATGTTGTTCGCAGAGACTTGCTCAGTACTGGCACATAGTAGGAACACAATAGGTATTTGTTGGGTGAATAAGTGAGTGAGTAGAACTCTATAGTTGTGGACATTTCCTATTTAAGATATTAAACAATGCAACTGATACAAATTGAGCCCTGGTTACCAAGTAACTTTTCAGGTTGAATGTAGCAGTGTTTTTTTGAGGCCCGCTCAAGTATTCTTGTAAGCTATCAGTTAGTTAAGCCTTATATGTATATGGCTTTTATTGTTGGTTGAATATCAAAGGATATAAATCAATTCAAAAAATCATCATGCAGAAGGACTTTCATAATTTGAAGGAAAGGAAAAAAGCTTCTTTCAAATGAATAAAGTTTGACCTTTAAGTTTCCAGATTTTCAACTATTTTCTAATGTTTTGATTAGGGCAAACTGGTCCACTTCCTTCCAAAAGTATTATTCTCCTGGACACATGATGACAGTATTTCAACAAAACAAAAATCATACATTTTCCTCATTCAGTTTTAATCAGAAATCGGTGTTTCACTTTTTCAGAAAACACTGAAATCATCAACCTGATTTCATTCCTTTAATCTCCAAAATATTCTTTCAGTTTGGGTCTTACAGTTTATGAAACATTAAGTTTGAATATTTGTTATTATTTTTGATAGATGAAAATCTCCCTCTTCAGTTTTAGCGATAGAATTTTTTGCAAAGACAATATTTTAACAAGAGTTCTTTGTACTAGGAATTATATGGTTTCTTCTGTTGTAATAAGAACTGGGTAATTTTTGCTGCATCTCCCAGAAAGGTGGTCTCAATAGCAGTGATGATAAGGGACAACAGATTCAAAACCTACTTCTATACATTTTTACATCTACAGGAAAATTTTCAGAAGAAAAATATTTGTGCCTTTTATATATACATTTATATGTATGCCTACGTTTTGTAGAAAATGTATATGTATATTTCAAAGTCATAGAAGATGATAATATTGCAGAATATATGTGTGTGTGTGTATATATATATATATATACACACTTGAATCAAAGGCTGCTTAAAATTTAGTTCACTGTAAGGAGTCATCATAATCTCATAATTATATGTAAATATCACTTTAATGTGGAGTTATTTTAATTTTAGAAATCCTATTTTTATCTAACACTTTTCTCTCCATCACTCATTAATGAGTGATAGATATGCAAGTGACATGGCCTTAATCCCTGGCTCAGGGAGATCCCCTGGAAAAGGACATGGAAACTCACTCCAGTATTCTTGCCTGGAAAATCCCATGGCCAGAGGAGCCTGGAGGGCTGCAGCTCATGGGGTCGCAAAAAGCGACTGAGCGACTAACATACACAGTTGATTAACAATATCATGTTAGTTTCGGACGTACAGCAAAGTGACTCAATTATTTATATGCACATATCTATTATTTTTCAAATTCTTTTCCCATTTAGGTTGTTATATAACATTAAACAGAGTTCTCTGTGCTATAAAGTAGGTGTTTGTTATCCATTTTAAATATAGCAGTGTATATATGTCAATACCAAACTGCCTAACCATCCCTCCCTTTCCCCACACTCCCCCTTGGTAACCACAAATTCATTCTCTAAGCCTATATTTCTGTTTTGTATATAAGTTCATTTGTATTTTTTTTTTTTTTTAGATTTCACAAACAAGTGATATGTTATTTCTTTTCTGACTTCACTCAGTATGACAATCTCTAGGTCCATCCATGTTGCTGCAAATGGCATTATTTCACTCTTTTTTCTCTTTAATAGATTGTAGGACCAAGTTCTCAAGTTTCTGTTGATCATCAACATTATGATCCTTTGCTTTGATGAAAACAGGGAAAAATTTTATAAAACCCTTTCGACTTTGCCTCAGCAAGACTTAATGACTTGCACTGGGTGAAAAAACAAAGGAGAAATGTTAATATTTTTTAAATGAATTTTTGTCTTTCTCTAGTTCCCAACTCTTTCTTCAGTAAGGAAACAGTCCCAGTAAGTGAGAGCACTTTTCTCTGCTCCAGACTGTACATATAGAATCACAGACTGGTAGTTTATGAACCAGTACTAGTCCCCTAATGTGTATGGTTGATGAGTCAAAGTCCCTAACATTCCATGTTATAGTACATCCTCTTCATAAACTTGTATAACCTGTCTGGTCCCTGAAGGCATCTGAGTCTGGCCCAGAAGACCCATAATCCTGCATTACTGCTGTTCTCTGTTTTTCCTCTCTGGGTTGCAGATCATCCCTCCCTTACCTTTATTTTGCCCGTGACTAGATTAATGCCAGACTGTTGACTGTACATCAATTAGGAGACTCTATTGCCACATTCTGTAAACGTCAGCTAGAATGCCTCCCTCTAGCATTACAGAGAGCTCTTTCTGAACAAAACTTATTTTTAGAAATGCAACATAGTGATTTTTTTGAAAAGTAAAGTTTGAATTTCTATTTTATTTAGAAGCCTTAGGGACATTATGGCTGAGGAAATGCATTCTTCAGCCAAGAGACTTGATCATATTGTCCTTACAAGATGACAGTGGGTATTTTGCTAGAGTAAGGATAATAAAATTAGACCTGTCATTCTTGCTTAGGTATCTGAGAAGTAAGTATACACCATGAACGATGCTGGCTCAGGCTTTTAGACCTGAGAAAAAGGGGCAAAAGTCTTCATTTTCAGTACTACCTGGACTTAGCACCTGTTCTAGGCAAGGCCACTGCTCAAGGTCACAATCTCAATCTTTCCCCAAACACACTGCAGTATGTAGAGATTCTATCATCTCTTTTGGATCTATTCATAGCTACAGTCTTTCTATTACAGCCAAGCATCCCCAAATACAAAGTGAGTCCTGGATGCGTCTCCACTATACCTAGCTTTGTTTAGTTGCTATGTCCTGTCTGAATCTTTTGCGACCCCCACAGACTGCAGCCAGCCAGGTTCCTCTGTTCATGAGATTTCCCAGTCAAGAATACTAGAGTGGGTTGCCATTTCCTTCTCCAGGGAATCTTTCTGACCCAGAGATTGAACCCACATATCTTTACCACTGAACCACCAGGGAAGCTCATATATCTAGCTTACCTTTCATTAACTACCACTCAAAATAACCCTTGAGCCTACACTTCATTCTAAACACTGCCTTGATATCAGGACTGATCCCATGGAAGAAAACACTGGAGTTTGTTTTCAGAAAGATTGGTTATCAAGCAGGGAAAAAATATTCAGGCAAGATTTAGAGAGACATGCAAGCAGGATTGGCGTCTCAGTGGGCACACTTATTTAAATGCTTTATTAAAAAAAAAATTCCAAGTTTAACAAGACACATTTTTGCTCATTGCCATGGTTTGAGTTACTTTATAGTAAATATTTTTTCTATGTAAATATATGATTTTTATAGTGTACAATTTGATATTTATTTATACTCTGCTGTCTCATACACAAGACCTTACTCATGTAATACAGAAATATGAAAGAGAGGCTGACACATGAAGGCTGCTACTGCTAAGTCGCTTCAGTCGTGTCCGACTCTGCGACCCCATAGATGGCAACCCACCAGGCTCCCCTGTCCCTGGGATTCTCCAGGCAAGAACACTGGAGTGGGTTGCCATTTCCTTCTCCAATGCATGAAAGTGAAAAGTGAAAGGGAAGTCACTCGGTCGTGTCCGACTCTTAACGACCCCATGGACTGCAGCCCACCAGGTTCCTCCGTCCATGGGATTCTCCAGGCAAGAGTGCTGGAGTGGGGTGCCATTGCCTTCTACGACATGAAGGCTAGTGTCCAATAAACATACTCCCCCATTTTACAACACACAGAGCTTGTTTCAGCTCTTGCCTGATAAGTGATGGTATTCTTCAGTGAATTGTTGTTGCTGTTTAGGCGCTCAGTCATGCCCGGCTCTTTGCAAACTCAAGGACTGAAGCACTCCAGGCTTCCCTGACCTTCACTGTCTCCCAGAGTTTGCTCAAATTCATGTCCATTGAGTTGATAATACCCTCCAGCCATCTCAACCTCTGCTGCCCCCGTCTTCTCCTGCCCTCAGTCTTTCCCAGCATCAGCATCTTTTCCAATGAATCAGTTTGTCACATCAGGTGGTCAAAGTATTGGAGCTTCAGCTTCAGCATCAGCCCTTCCAGTGAATATTCAGGATTGATTTCCTTTAGGATTGACTGGCTTGATCTCCTTGTAGTCCAAGGGCCTCTCAAGAGTCTTCTCCAGCACTACAATTCAAAATCATCAATTCTTTGGCATTCATGCTTTTATTATACTTCAAGATCCCCATAGGATGATGAGTTTGCACTTGATAATTCTTTGGCCTGAGTATTATTAATAGCTCCTCTGTCCATGGGATTCTCCAGGCAAGAATACTGGAGTGGATAGCCATTCCCTTCTCTAGGGGATGTTCCTGACCCAAGGATTGACCTTGGGTCTCCCACGTTAGAGGCAGATTCTTTATTGTCTGCATCACCTGGGCTTCATTATCAATAGTTCACTAATCATTACACCATACATGTGAACGTGCATGAGTTTTATCCTTTTGTAAGTAAACATGCTTATTTTGTCTGTCCATTCTGAAAAGTGAGATTTTCAATAATAACTTTATTTAGGTCTATATCTACTTAACGAACTTTAATTTAGGTCTTTATAAACAGAACTTGTTAAAAGAAAAACTAAATTCATGAAAGATTTAACCATGAACACAGAAATATAAAATGCCAGCAAATATCTGGATATTCAAACGCATGTATGCGCACACCCTAACCCTAGTAAGTTACAATAAACATGCAGTGGGGAATTCAGAGATAATGGCAAATCTCTCTTCACTACTGCATCGATGAGGCTCCCTGCACTGGGTGCATATGGGAAATTACTTTTTTCCTCATTATCCTTGCTGTGGTACCCATTTATCTTCAACTGTATCCTCAGAAGTTGAAATAAGATTCATAACTTCCTTGCATTAGAAAATATATACCAAGATATATTCTAAGATGGTTTCTGTTACAAGTGCTTATAGGTTTGACTTTTTAAGGACAAAATATTTTCAAAGGTCTGTTTTGGTTTTTGTGTAAGAATATGAAGATTTGAATAAGAACAGCAACTTCGTATTATAAGACTCTGTTTTACTTGCTGCAAAATGGAAAGGACTCATACTCCTCTCTGGTTCGCCACAGAAACAGGAAAAAATAACTGGTTTCAGAATTCTCAAGAGAGGAGTTTCCCATTTATAAGTATTTTTTAAAGTTATTTGCTTTGTAATCATTCCCAACTATTTTTAAAATATTTCTTATATCACTTCTCTCTAACCCAACACAGTAGCAGCTGAGATACCAAACCCTCAAATTTGTACCTCTAGAGTGTTTTACTATTTAACAATTTTGTTATAGGTATCAGAATTTATCTTCCAAAAAGTTTTAGCTACTTAAGGTTTTTAAGGTGAGAGCATAATTTACTAGAGATACCAGTCTTGTCTACAAAATTCCTGACACTGCCAGAGTAGGGTAATGAACCTGCAAAAAAAAAAAAAAAANACAATTTTGTTATAGGTATCAGAATTTATCTTCCAAAAAGTTTTAGCTACTTAAGGTTTTTAAGGTGAGAGCATAATTTACTGGAGATACCAGTCTTGTCTACAAAATTCCTGACACTGCCAGAGTAGGGTAATGAACCTGCCAAAAAAAAAAAAAAAAAAAAAAAAAAGCACTTACAAAGATGATTCAGTTCAGCTCAGTTGCTCAGTTGTGTCCGACTCTTTGCAACCCCATGGATGCAGCTCGCCAGGCTTCCCTGTCTATCACCAACTCCAATCCAACTCCAATGGAGATAATTAGGCACAGTGTAGCTTTTTTTCTTTCTGTCTCTTCCTGGTTCTTCCTCTACTTCCATTACTTTGGGAACCCAGATAACAGGAGACAAGATCAGTTTCTGGTGCTTCTCTAACTACTAGGAGATTTTACATCCTTTAATAGCTATCATTTTGCCAAATAAACTAGGGCAAGATTACTGAGTCTCCTAGGCCATGGATTTAAAATCCCAACTCACCCATATTTTGTATATTAGAGAGAAGAAGCCTGTATTATTCACTTTCATCTATATATTTGCCTGCCTGTAACTGACTCCAAGAGCAGTAACTTCAGACCCACAGAGAAGCATTTGTTCTGAAGCGATTAGCTGGAAACAAAAGGAACAGTATGTCTCTCTGTTATAAGTATTAATATAAAGCCATTAGGCTTTAAGGAGAGAATGAAATGTAAGGTCCTTAAGAGGAAAGTGGAAAACGGGCATGTGTGTTCAGGCCACCCAAGGCAGAGGTTCTCTTGCTCTCTGTCTGTCCCTGTTTAACCAGTCCCTGCTTTTCCTACACCATGCTTATATGACGCATCTTCCCTCTTAATCATAGGTTGTTGCTGTTGTTTTAGTGGCTAAGTTGTGCCCGACTCTTTTGTGACCCAAAGGTAGCCCACCATACTCCTCTGTTGATGGGATTTCCCAAGCAAGAATACTGGAGTAGGTTAACCTTTCTTTCTCCAAGGAATCTGCCCCATCCAGAGACCAAACTTGCATCTCCTGCCTTGGTAGGCAGGTTCTTTACCACTGAGCCACCAGGACTGCTTAAACATATGGCCTAACGTAAATGCTATGTATTTGCCTCTGCCCCCAGCTAGTGATTATTCTAATCGTTAGACCAAAACTAATTCTACTGTAATAGTTTATCAAAGGGGCAGTGAGGGTCACTGACATGACCTTTACTGGTTTCCCTGGTAACTGATGAGTCCAGCCAACCTGATGTCAATTCCCTCTATAACCCCCCACCCCCACCCGCACCATTTACAGTGACGGCTGCTGCTGTGTCCTGCCTGCGATCTGCTGCAAGTGGTGGGATGCCCCTCCAGGATCTCGCTTCAGATGTGTAAGATCCCCCATCTGCTAAACCACTGATGTCTCTGTCGCTGACTCTGGGCTCTTTCTTCAGTCTGAGGCTGGGCAAGTACAGGGCTTGCAGGCCAGCTTGGGTGAGCCCCACAGAGATGATTCAAATATTACCTTTTCTTATACCTCTTTTTCCATTTTACAATTCATCTTCCCATATGATTAAAATATGGTTTTATTTGCAGGACTCATTGCACTTTATGGCTCTCATACTTCTCAAATATGGTCCACAAGAAACCTTACTCAAAAGGAACAATCCTTCCTAGATGGACTATGTCAAGTGGGGCAGAGTTGTAAGAACCTGTAAGCGTTTGTCTGAAAGCAAAATCTGCTTACCTTGCAATCTAGTCTTTTAAAAACTTTTTTACTCTGAAGTAAAAAGAATTGACATGATCCACCTGTACACTGACTAAGGCCATACTAGTGCTTTGGTGTCTGTTTCAATTATTTTCCAAAACTTGAACATGTCAGACAAACCCATCATGACACTCACTGTGCGTCTCTCCTCCACATCTCAATCACTTACCACTGAGAAGATTTAAGCACACAATGCTCCATTCACATCTATAATTTACATTCTTGCAATAAGTCACCTGCTTTCTATTCTATAGGCATTTTCTCGGAGCATTCACCATGGCTGTCCATTGAAGTTTCTGTGTTGGAAATAGTTCAAGTATTGAGACAAAATTCACTTCCTCAAAGTGCAAGATATGCTAAGTAGTGACAGAAAAGTTCTCAGTAATAAATGTCAATCATGTGGCCACTTAATAGATATTTAACAGAGTGACTATCAGAGTTCTGGACTTAGCTGCCTGCATAGTTCGGGACAAGGAGATGTCCCACAACAGGAAGTGCTAGTGAGTAGGATAGACCATCTCCCTATAACACAACTGCCTTGGTTTACTTTCTTGATTTCATTAGACATGCAGGGTGCCAGTGACCAAAAATTTCTGTTGAAATAGAACCCATATCCCACCTCCAGGAAAATGAATGCTATCAAAACAAGGCCAGCCTCCTTTAACAGTTTCATAAAGAAAGTGGGGACCTTCTATTACTCCAATATGGAATATAAAGTTTAAAAAAAGAGGGTGGAGACATTTAATAAACCTGATTTATTTTTTTTTAACTAAGTTAAAACTTTTGTCAGATTCAGAATATATTCTGAGGGATTCACCTCTAAAAGTTATACAGGGTACCCATCTCTCTCTTTCTGGGATTCTGAATTGGTGCCCTGGAACATCTGTGTCTAAGTGTGATTTACTGCTTTTTCAGCCTTACCCTGTAATTTTCAACTCTTTTTCACTTTTTCTTTGATCTTGTAGTGTAAGCCCTGACAGTTAGGTTTTCTTTCTTTTAGTTTTTTTTTTTTTTTTAATGCAATTTCCTGACTTAAGCTTTGATTACCCAGGCATGTAGTTCAAAGATGGCCATGTTGAATAAACATGTTGCCAACCTTGGGTCTAGATAAAGAGCCAGGCCACCCCTCCCTGACTCCCAACGCCTCTTTAAGTATCTTGGCTGATTTCAATAATGATCATTTAGACCACTTGTTTTTCTCTTCCTGTGCTTTAAATTCCTACTCATATGTTACAAATTTACCAATAAATAGTGAGCATGTGAAACTCTGGGCCTCAACACTTGACCCCAATAAAGCCAGTAAACATGGAGCCCCAGGCCCAAACACTCTGTCACTCTCTGCTTCAGTCTTGCTGTGTGGCCCAAGAAAACTGTGCAGTTTCCAGGACTTATAAATGATACGCTTTTTTTTTCTTTTCTTAAAGTTTCCTAATGGTTATATTGGAGGGTATCTTGCAGTCAGAATAAGAACAATGAGGGCTAGTCTAGCCACAGCATTGTTTACTGATAGGCCAAAGGTTGAACCCATCAAAAAATAGACCTCATCCTTTCATATTTTGGATACTTCAGATAGCTTGTAAATGTTTCCTCTGCCTTAATGTCTAGCCATCTATCTGCTTACTTATCCTTACCAGCAGGCACTGAGAGGTATATTAACTGAGAATACCATCTCTTTTATCTCCCTTAATCAACACCCTGCTCCAAGAGCATTATTTTAAGCAGTGTTTCTTACTCTCCTAGAGGCTAGAGGGGATTAGGTTCAAGAGGGAGGGGAAATGTGTACACCTATGGCTGATTCATGTTGATGTTTGACAGAAAACAACAAAATTCTATAAAGCAATTATTCTTCAATTAAAAATAAATTTTTTAAAAAAGGAATCTGAATACTTAAAACATAGGCATATGGTTCACTCATTGACAGCAGTATATCCTTCAACTATCCAAGGAAAATAAGCTACATGAACTACCCAATAGGATTTCAAATTCTGTACTTCAAGAAGTAAATCCTCAGTCAGTTTGACTAAAAAATTAATTGGACCCAGGATTTACTTAGACTTTAGAGTGAGTTTGTCTGTTTACAAAAGTACTCCTAAATACAGTTAGGATTAAAAGTTCAAAATTCACAATAAGAATCTTGCACTTTTTCACTTGAATAAAGAGATGTAGGTAACAATATTATGGCTATGAGGGTGTCTTATTGTGTGGAACTTTCTTGAATTAGAGAATCATGGAGCCACCAATGGAGACCTAGAAACAAGAAGACAGTCCTCCAGCTGCAGCCAAAAGGCAAAGGTCCAGGCATCTAATGGAATACAGAGATCAGCCAGGAAAGCTTTCTCAAGCAAAGAAGGGATAGTAATCTCAGTATCTACGTGAGCAAATATCAATACATACCTGAAGCTGAGATCATCAACTCAGTACCAGTTTGGGTATGAAAATTTGGTATTTGACACTGGGTCAGCATTCAACTCTTTTCAAACTTATTTTAAAGAATTGTCTTTGTACTTATGTGTACCTTTTCAGGGTAATTTTCAATACCGAAATGAATGTCTTTGGAGTTTAAATAATTTAAATCAAATTCATAGAGTTAAAGCAGGAATAAAATAGATAGGCACTGACAAAACTTAGCAGTGCTGTGAAACCACTGCGGCTGAAAATAGTATGAAAGCTATTAATGTATTAGTGTTGCTGTCATTAAAATAATTTGAAAATTGAGTGCTTTGTAAGATGCAGTTGGTTGACCTGTTTTGAAAATTGTTTGTTCTCCTAAGTCACACAACACAATCAACGTAGATATAGAAATGTTTCAGTTCAGTTCAGTCGCTCAGTCGTGTCCGACTCTCTGCGACCCCATGAATCGCAGCATGCCAGGCTTCCCTGTCCAACACCAACTCCCGGAGTTCACTCAGACTCGCGTCCATCGAGTCAGTGATGCCATCCAGCCATCTCATCCTCAGTCTTCCCCTTCTTCTCCCGTCAATCAGGTGAAATATGAAGCCTGTTAACTTATAACTCCATATGTATATTAAGTTTAAAATATAATTGACTTCCCTAAGAGTTTAGGTCCACATAGAGTGCAAAGATCTTACATTCAATTGGTACTGACTTAAAAAAAAAAATGATGGAAAACAACTTTTTCCACACCCCTACATCATTTCAACCTCATTAAGAGTTTCTTTTTTTATTATCTAGGGATAAAGCCTCAGCAATATCACAAGTGATTGTTTTGTATAAGCTTTTCATTTTAGCTGGATACCTTACCGTGGAACAGATATTAGAGTCAAGCAGCACATTGCTTATTGCTTTCTGGAATATCAAGTTCCTTGTAAAACAATGTGCTCCGTACAGAATCGGTTTCTGTTATTAGACTATGTAGTATTACCTAAGGGAGAAGATAGAGTGCCACTCTGACAGAAATAGTGCTGATTAAGGGTTGCTGATCAGTTTACCTTTCCAAATTAAGTGTGATTAAGTGTGATAATGACAGATACAGTGCAGTATCATATGCAGCTCTTAAATACTAAGGGAACTGGGAAGTTTGTTTCAATTGATTAATTATAACAATATTCACTTTTCTAATCTGTTGCAGACTGTAATGGGGAGGGCGGTACATTTAACAACCCTCTTTATGATCTTAAAGAGAAAAATGTCTACCTTAAGTACTTCAAATGAGTTACCTTTCTGTTTTGCTCTGTAATAGCTTTAGGGTATCATTTTCACAGTTTTCTCATGAGATAGAAACTACACTGTGCAGATGTTTTCTTTTCCAAATGCTCGTCAAGTAAACAGTGTTACCTGGCACCATATTGTTTTTCTTCCCATTCCATTTTACCAGTTGAAGGTCCATTTCATATGAACTGTGAAAATGAATCATTGGGATGGACATATTACACAAGACAGCAGGCGATTACAGGAGACTTAAAGGGAGGAGTAGTCAAATGTTTCATTTCGTTCTAAAAATTTCTGATGTGCTTTGCAACAAGTGGCTAACCTGAAGGAGAGAAAATCTCTCTTGGATTAATAGACATGTTCTCATTGAAAACAACAGTCTTTATATTGTCCAGAACAGGAGAAGCTATAATCATACACTTTCAGTTCAGTTCAGTTCAGTCACTCAGTCCTGTCTGACTCTATGCGACCCCATGAACCACGGCAGCCAGGCCTCCCTGTCCATCACCAACTCCCGGAGGCCACCCAAACCCAAGTCCATCGAGTAGGTGATGCCACCCAACCATTTCATCCTCTGTCAGCCCCTTCTCCTCCTGCCCCCAGTCCCTCCCAGCATCAAGGTCTTTCCCAATGAGTCAACTCTTCACATGAGGTGGCCAAAGTATTGGCATTTCAGCCTCAGCCTCAGTCCTTCTAATGAACACCCAGGATTGATATCCTTTAGGATGGACTGGTTGGATTTCCTTGCAGTCCAAGGGGCTCGCAAGAGTCTTTTCCAATACCACAGTTCAAAAGCATCAATTTTTCAGTGCTCAGCTTTCTTCACAGTCCAACTCTCACACCCATACATGACCACTGGAAAAACCATAGTCTCGACTAAATGAACCTTTGTTGACAAAGTAATGTCTTTGCTTTTTAATATGCTGTCAGGTTGGTCATAACTTTCATTCCAAGGAGTAAGCGTCTTTTAATTTCATGGCTGCAGTCACCATCTGCAGTGATTTTGGAGCCCAGAAGAATAAGTCAGCCACTGTTTCCACTGTTTCCCCATCTATTTGCCATGAAGTGATGGGACTGGATGCCATGATCTTCATTTTCTGAATGTTGAGCTTTAAGCCAACTTTTTCACTCTCCTCTTTCACTTTTGTCAAGAGGCTCTTTAGTTCTTCTTCATCTTCTGCCATAAGGGTGGTGTCATCTCATGTCTGAGGTTATTGATCTTTCTCCCAGCAGTCTTGATTCCAGCTTGTGCTTCCTCCAGCCCAGTATTTCTCATGATGTACTCTGCATATAAGTTAAACAGGGTGACAACATACAGCCTTGATATAGTCCTTTTCTTATTTGGAACCAGTCTGTTGTTCTATGTCCAGCTAACTGTTGCTTCCTGACCTGCATACAGATTTCTCAAGAGGCAGGTCAGGTGGTCTGGTATTCCCATCTCTTTCAGAATTTTCCACAGTTGATTGTGATCCATACAGTCAAAGGCTTTGCCATAGTCAATAAAGCGAAATAGATGTTTTTCTGGAACTCTCTTGCTTTTTCCATGATCCAGCGGATGTTGACAATTTGATCTCTGGTTCCTCTGCCTTTTCTAAAACCAGCTTGAACATCTGGAAGTTCATGGTTCATGTATTGCTGAAGCCTGGCTTGGAGTATTTTGAGCATTACTTTACTAGCATGTGAGATGAGTGCAATTGTGTGGTAGTTTCAGCATTATATGACATCACCTTTCTTTGGGATTGGAATGAAAACTGACCTTTTCCAGTCCTGTGGCCACTGCTGAGTTTTCCAAATTTCCTGGCATATTGAGTGCAGCATCATCTTTCAGGATTTGAAATAGCTCAACTGGAATCCCGTCATCTCCACTAGCTTTGTTCGTAGTGATGCTTGCTAAGGCCTACTTGACTTCACATTCCAGGATATCTGGGTCTAGGTGAGTGTTCACACCATCATGATTATCTGGGTTGTGAAGATCTTTTTTGTACAGTTCTTCTGTGTATTCTTGCCACCTCTTCTTAATATCTTCTCGTTATGTTAGGTCCCTACCATTTCTGTCCTTTATTGTACCCATCTTTGCATGAAATGTTCCCTTGATATCTCTGATTTTCTTGAAGAGCTCTCTAGTCTTTTACATTCTGTTGTTTTCCTTTATTTCTTTGCATTGATTGCTGAAGAAGGCTTTCTTATCTCTCTTTGCTATTCTTTGGAACTCTGCATTCAAATGGGTATATCTTTCCTTTTCTACTTTGCTTTTCACTTCCCTTCTTTTCACAGTTATTTGTAATGCCTCCTCAGTCAGCCATTTTGCTTTTTTGCATTTCTTTTTCTTGGGGATGGTCTTAATCCCTATCTCCTATACAATGTCACGAACCTCCATCCATAGTTCATCAGGCACTCTGTCTATCAGATCTAGTCCCTTAAATCGGTTTATCACTTCCATTGTGTAGTCATAAGGGATTTGATTTAGGTCATACCTGAGTGGTCTAGTGGTTTTCTCCACTTTCTTCAATTTCAGTCTGAATTTTGCAAAAAGGAGTTCATGATCCTAGCCAAAGTCAGCTCCTGGTCTTGTTTTTGCTGATGGTATAGAGCTTCTTCAGCTTTGGCTTTAATGAGATTAATAGTTTGCTTTTTTAATATTCTACTGTATTTATTTTCTTCTCTTATTTGGACAGTCTCTTAAGTGTTAATGCCTACTAGACCATAATCTCTTCTGAAACATTGGCTAATTGATCTAATTTACGGTAAGATTTTCCTTTTACTGAATCTCTAAAATCTTTTACCTCAAATTCAACTTACACCCTTAATTTCAGACCATCTGCTATACACATAGGTATTCCCTAGCCAGTGCAACCATGAGAATAAAGCAATCTGAAACCTTAGTGTGGAAAACTTCAATTAAGAGTCATTCTGGTGGTGTACGGAGAGGTGATCAGCACCAGAACCAGGGTAATAGAAGTAAGAATGGAAAAGATTATGTGGATGAGAGATTCATAAGATTGAAATCATATCACTTTGATAACTCCTAGGTTTAAAGGAAATGGCGAGGAAGAGGAATGGGCCTGGGATGACTTACAAATTTCTGTCTTGGCAGCCTGAATGGGCGCAGGGGATATGGGGAGAAAGAAGATACAAGAGGACATGACAGATAATAATATAATTTCTGAAACTGAGGACTGAGATATCTTCAGAATGTACAGGTGTAGATATCTGTTAATAAATAGAATATAAGGGCCTAAAATCTAGGAGAAAATTCTGGGTTTGAGTTGAAATCATGGTCATGGAATATAATATCCTGAAAGAACATGTAGAAAGAAAGGAAAACATGATGAACAGAAAATCCAACCCAGAAGTTCTTATCTTACTACACCTTCATAATCATTATCTAATTGATTTTAATATGTTGCGGTTTTCTATATTTTTTAAAATATCATGTTATAAACAAGAGTAAGAAAAATTTTAATTGAGTAAAGTAATTTGGCCTTTTCATTTATTATAATTTTATAATAGATAATGAAATTATGTATATTATATATATATATAATATACATATATCAGGGGCTTCCCAGGTGGTTCAGTGGTAAAGAATCCACCTGCAATGCAGGAGACACAAAAGATACAGATTTGATCCCTAGGTCAGGAAGGTCCCCTGGAGTAGGAAATGGCAATGTGCTCCAGTATTCTTACCTGGGAAATCCCATGGACAGAAGAGTCTGGAGGGCTACAATCCATGGGATTGCAAAGAGTTGAACGTGACTGAGCACACACATACATGTATTAGAATTAGATGTGGCATCTCTTTTACCAAACTTTTATAGTCATAGTCAATAGTTTTGAAAGAAATGGAGGATACATTTACATATAATAATTTAACTTGCTAAAAGTTATTTTTTGATAGACAGTAATTAGATCACAATTTTCTGGCTTGAAATTTTATAAGCCACTAAAGTTAATGTTTCCCTTATGATTATATCTAGGGATTCAGATGAGAATCATCAATATTAGCAGAGGCAAAAGCAGCAAACTAATTTAGGCATCTTTGGTATAGACAGTATTCCTATCAACATACACATGCCATCTGTAATGAGGAAACGACATGAGTTAAGTTAAATGCAAAGAGGGCTGCCTAGAAGGTTTGAATACATTTTTGTTCAGACACGTAATTGATGTTCTTCTAATGCTGTTTCTGAAATGGTAAAAAGATGTTGGTGTCCCAATAGCATTATCCTTGTTCTCTCTGTAAAATCATTAAGAAGAGCTCTATCATCTCTGATAGGCTTTAGATAAATTGACCTGTTAAGGGCAATGGAGATGGTCGGCACTTTCCTCATGGCCATAGATAGGCATGTTGTCCAACTTTCAATGAGAAATATCTTCTGTGGTAGAAAAAGAAAAATTAAAGACCTACAGTAATTTTGTTTAGGGTATATGTAAGAATACAGCAGGGATTATTAATAACAAGTTTGGTGTACTTTGCACAATAAAGATTTGATATTAGTTCTGAAAGTCCTAACTATGCAGATATTCTAGGCAGCTTACTTCAATGTTTTGCTTCTCTCAATCTGTAGATTTAGAACCCCAAATGCTTTATTAATTACCACACAAGTAAAAATGATCCATCTTCTTATTTCCTTGTTGTTGTTCAGTCTCTAAATCATTTCTTATTTACTACACTGACTTGATAAGAGAGACTATATATATATATNAACGTGACTGAGCACACACATACATGTATTAGAATTAGATGTGGCATCTCTTTTACCAAACTTTTATAGTCATAGTCAATAGTTTTGAAAGAAATGGAGGATACATTTACATATAATAATTTAACTTGCTAAAAGTTATTTTTTGATAGACAGTAATTAGATCACAATTTTCTGGCTTGAAATTTTATAAGCCACTAAAGTTAATGTTTCCCTTATGATTATATCTAGGGATTCAGATGAGAATCATCAATATTAGCAGAGGCAAAAGCAGCAAACTAATTTAGGCATCTTTGGTATAGACAGTATTCCTATCAACATACACATGCCATCTGTAATGAGGAAACGACATGAGTTAAGTTAAATGCAAAGAGGGCTGCCTAGAAGGTTTGAATACATTTTTGTTCAGACACGTAATTGATGTTCTTCTAATGCTGTTTCTGAAATGGTAAAAAGATGTTGGTGTCCCAATAGCATTATCCTTGTTCTCTCTGTAAAATCATTAAGAAGAGCTCTATCATCTCTGATAGGCTTTAGATAAATTGACCTGTTAAGGGCAATGGAGATGGTCGGCACTTTCCTCATGGCCATAGATAGGCATGTTGTCCAACTTTCAATGAGAAATATCTTCTGTGGTAGAAAAAGAAAAATTAAAGACCTACAGTAATTTTGTTTAGGGTATATGTAAGAATACAGCAGGGATTATTAATAACAAGTTTGGTGTACTTTGCACAATAAAGATTTGATATTAGTTCTGAAAGTCCTAACTATGCAGATATTCTAGGCAGCTTACTTCAATGTTTTGCTTCTCTCAATCTGTAGATTTAGAACCCCAAATGCTTTATTAATTACCACACAAGTAAAAATGATCCATCTTCTTATTTCCTTGTTGTTGTTCAGTCTCTAAATCATTTCTTATTTACTACACTGACTTGATAAGAGAGACTATATATATATATATGTGTGTGTGTGTGTGTGATATATATATATAGAACTAGTCAGAGTAGTAAATAAGTGAGCTATATAGTATAAGTGTATAAAACAAATCAGATGAAAATATCAGACAATTATATATGTTATATAATACATATATAATGAGTCAGAGTAGTAAATAAGACATAACATATATATCTGATATGTGTATTACAGATATCATCAGTTCAGTTCAGTTCAGTCACTCAGTCCTGTCCGACTCTTTGCGACCCCATGAATCACAACACGCCAGGCCTCCTGTCCATCACCAACTCCTGGAGTCCACTCAGACTCATGTTCATTGAGTCCATGATGCCATCCAGCCATCTCATCCTCTGTCATCCCCTTCTTCTCCTGCCCCCAAGCCTTCCCAGCATCAGAGTCTTTTCCAATGAGTCAACTCTTCATTTCAGTTGGCCAAAGTACTGGAGCTTCAGCTTTAGCATCATTCCTTCCAAAGAAATCCTGAGGCTGATCTCCTTTAGAAAGGACTGGTTAGATCTCCTTGCAGTCCAAGGGACTCTCAAGAGTCTTCTCCAACACCACAGTTCAAAAGCATCAATTCTTCGGTGCTCAGCCTTCTTCACAGTCCAATTCTCACATTCATACATGACCACAGGAAAAACCATAATCTTGACTACATGGACCTTAGTAGGCAAAGTAATGTCTCTGCTTTTGAATATACTATCTAGGTTGGTCATAACTTTTCTTCCAAGGAGTAAGCGTCTTTTAATTTCATGGCTGCAGTCACCATCTGCAGTGATTTTGGAGCTCCCCAAAATAAAGTCTGACACTGTTTCCACTGTTTCCCCATATATTTCCCATGAAGTGATGGGACTGGATGCCATGATCTTAGTTTTTTGAATGTTGAACTTTAAGCCAACTTTTTCACTCTGCTTATTTACTTTTATCAAGAGGCTCTTTAGTTCTTCGCTTTCTGCCATAAGGATGGTGTCATCTGCATATCTGAGGTTATTGATATTTCTCCTGGCAATCTTGATTTCAGCTTGTGCTCCATCCAGGCCAGTGTTTCTCATGATGTACTCTTTATATATACATATATATGTATATAAAATGAGTCAGCAATAAACAAGACACAACTTAGAAACTGAACAACAACAAGCAAATAAGAACAGGGATCAATTTTATTCACATGGTAATAGATGAGACAAGTAGGATTCTAAATCTACAGTCTAAGAGAAGCAAAACATTAAAACATTTAAGTAAGTTGCCTATAATATCTGCAAATTGTATGACTTCAAAACTAATATAAAAATCTTTATTTTGCAAAGTACATGAAGCTAGTTATTAATAATCCCAGCTATATTCTTACAACTAACCTAAACAAAATTACTGTGGTTTTTAATTTTTCTACTATGGAAAGTAGCATACATACTCGAAGCAAAGTTTCCTTGGCAGTTTACACCCTCTTTTGTTGTTTGTGTTCAGTCACTCAGTTGTGCTTGACTCTTTGTGAACCCATGGACTGCAGCATACCAGGCTTTCTGGTCCTTCACCATCTTCAGGAGCTTGCTCAAACTCATGTCCATTGAGTCAGTGATGCAAACCAACCATATCATCCTGTGCTGTCTCCTTCTCCTCCTGCCTTCAATCTTTCCCAGCATCAGTGACTTTTCCAATGAGTCAACTTTGCATCAGGTGGCTAAAATATTGGAGCTTCAGCATCTGTCCTTCCAATGAATATTCAGGACTGATTTACTTTATGATTGACTGGTTGGAGCTTCTTGCAATCCAAGGGACTCTCAAAAGCCTTCCCCAACACTGCAGGTCAAAAGCATCAATTTTTCAGTGGTCAGCCTTCTTTATGGTCCAACTCTTAAATCCATACCTGACTACTGGAAAAATCATACTTTAGACTATATGGACCTTTGTCAGCAAAATAATATCTCTGCTTTTTAATATGCTATTTAGGTTTATCATAGTTTTTCTTCCAAGGAGCAAGTGTGTTTTAATTTCACGGCTACAGTCATCAACTTCAGTGATTTTGGAGCCCAGGAAAATAATGTCTGCCATGGTTTCCATTGTTTCCCATCTATTTGCCATGAAGTGATGGGACTGATGCCATAATCCTAGCTTTTTGAATGTTGAGTTGTAAGTCAGCTTTTACACTCTTCTCTTTCTCTTTCATCAAGAGGCTCTTTAGTTCCTCTTCACTTTCTACCATGAGGGTGATGCCATCTGTATATCTGAAGTTATTGATATTTCAATATCAAAACCTCCTGTACACTGTTATGAAGCTCTGTCCATAGTTCTTTAGGCAGTCTATCAGATCTAATCCCTTGACTCTATTTGTCACTTCTACTGTACAGTTATAAAGGATTTGATTTAGGGCACACCTGAATGGCCTAGTGGTTTTCCCTACTTTCTTCAATTTAAGTCTAGATTTTGTAATAAAGAGTTCATGACCTGAGCCAAAGTAAGCTCCATATCTTGTTTTTGCTGACTGTATAGACCTACTCTATCTTTGGCTGCAAAGAATATCTTCAATCTGATTTTGGTATTGACCATTTGGTGATGTCCATGTGCAGAGTCATCTCTTGTGTTGTCATCTCTTGTGTTGTTGGAAGAGGGTGGTTACTATGGTCGGTGTGTTTTCTTGGCAAAACCCTCTTAGCCTTTATCCTGCTTCTTTTTGTACTCCCAAGTCAAATTTGTCTTTTATTCCAGATATCTCTTAACTTCCTACTTTTACATTCTAGTCCCCTATGATGAATAGGACATCTTTTTCTGGTGTTAGTTCTAGAAGTTTTATAGGTCTTCATAGAACTGTTCAACTTCAGTTTCTTCAGCTTTAGTGGTTGGGGCATAGATTTGGATAACTGTGATATTGAATAGTTTGCCCTGAAAATGAACTGAGATCATTTTGTCATTTTGGGGATTGTACTCAAATACTGCATTTTGGACTCGTTTTTTTTGACTATGAGGGATACTCCATTTCTTCTAAGGGATCTTTCCCACAGTAGTAGATATAATGGTCATCTGAATCAATTTCACCCATTCCACTCCATTTTAGTTCACTGATTCCTAAAATACCGATGTTCTCTCTTGCCATCTCCTGTTACACCCTCTAGACCATGAATAGATTGGAAAAGAGACCATGTCTTTCTCTTCATACTTCCCAAAATATAGAACATAGCATACCAGTGGTATAAATATATGGTTTTTGAAGTGAAAAATCAAATGAAATGCTCTTATTTTGGAAGTATAAAACTGAAAATGAAAGTATTTTGGAATGAAATCTGTATTATGGAAAGCTTATGCTAGATAACATTTGAGAAAACTGAAACAGACAGGAAAATAATACATTTTCCAAAAAAAGGAAAATTATGAAAAAAAATTAGGGGAAAAAAGCAAATTATGAAATATATTACTGTTCATATCTGTTACATTTGAATAAGTTATTTGTCTCCGGGAATGACAAGGAATTTTAAAGTATATTAATGTTATATTTTCTACTCTTTTTGGTCTTGAGGTGATTCAACTGGTAAAGTGTCAGCCTGCAATGTGGGAGTCCTGGGTTCGAACCCTGGGTTGGGAAGATCTCCTGGAGAAGGGAACAGCTACCCACTTCAGTATTCTGGCCTGGAGAATTCCATGGACGTTATAGTCCAAGGGGTCACAAAGAGTTGGACACACTGGGTTATTTTCTCTTTTCAGAAATATATGTGAACTGTAGCTGGGGTATCAGTTTCTTAACATGATATAGGTAGAAATATCTGTAACTAATTGAATTTTAGACATAATTGAACTAATTCTGGGGGTGAAAGAAAGAACAAAAAACCTACCTTCAGAAAAGAGCTCTCAATTGGTATGCTTTTGACACAGATGCACTTACAGATGTGCTGAGGGGTTGATTTCTTGGGGTCATAATGTAGCCATATCCAATTACCTTTGTGTAATCTATAAGTATTATTTTCTACATGAGCCAAAATATGAAAATGGTTGAGAACTACTTCTTTATGGCATAAGAGTAAATCGTAATGTTGATCTAAGCCATTTATTATGAATAGCAAAACAAAATTTTATTATCCATTTGCACATGAAGAGAAACTTTAAAAATCTTTCTGCTGCTTGTTTATATTGACAAGATAATACATGGTTTATATTGGCAAGAAACAAGCATGACTTCAGTAGGCATCAAGTTTAGGAGCAATATTAGGAGTAGTTGTCTTTCAGGAATTATCTATTTTTACTTAAATTAATTTATCCACTTTAACGAAGTCAATTAAACACTAGGGATTCATGACACCAGAGACTGAACTCTGGAATCAGGATCGGGGCCAAATATCAAGTTATTCCCAATTGTTATTTCCAATTAAGGACTGAGAAAGGCAGGTAGTAAGGAGAAGCTATATTTGAACCATCCGTGACAAAGGAGGTCATATTCAAACAGAGCTCAAGAAGTCAGAAAATTAAGATAGAACACAACCATATGTGAAGTCCAGAGATCAGGAGCCAATTAAGAATTGGAAGTTCAGCTAAGAATTAGAGGTCAGGGAGGCTATCTATAGTAACTATTTGTCAGTGGCCAGCGATCTTGGAGCCAGTCAAAAAGAGGTCAGAGGAAATATGAGGTCCAAAAATCAGACCCAGAAAGCCTAAATTAGTAAGACCAATGTCCAAAGAATTGGCACACACAAAGTCAGAATTCTTGATGACTATTTTTCCTTCTTTCTGTCGGGACAGAGGTAAGTCTCAAAAGGCAGAAAGATCCATTCCTAGATCTAAGATCCATTCCTAGAGTCTATTTATTTGACTAGTTCATCATTTATGTGGCCTCATTCTCTAAGATTCATTCCTCTAATATTTCTGTGGTAGGCTCACTGGGTTACTAGGTAATCTTTGAAGATGCCAAGCACTTCCAGGATATACAGATTTGATGTTGCCTTGAAAAGCTCCCTCCCAGACATTTGAAGGGTTCACTTCCCCATTTTGTTCAGGGCTCTGTTCCAATCATACCTCCTCAGCAAGATCTTTTTTAACAACTCCATGTAAAATAGAACCATGTATTACCTTCCATCATTTAACTATCTTCATTTTCATTCACAGATCTTATCCCTATGATACTGCATTGCATCTTAATTTTTGTTTGTAAACAGTATATAAATTCCATAAGGGTAGAAAAGGCATTGTGTTTTTCATCTTATCACAAGAATGTAGACTAAAACCTGGGACATAATATTTATTTAAGAATAAATAATGAACATTTTGAGTAGAAGCTACAGGTAGGTGGAAACTTAAAATGAAATTACAGATAAATTTGTAAGCTCATTGATGATGATTCTGTCTTTGGGTAAAATTAAGATGATCATATGTTAGAGTTTGAACAAGAATTGTCATACAATTATAGTCCCAACAGATTATTGGCAATGTTTCTGTTTATTTTCATAATATTTTGGTTTACATGGATAAGGAAATGGCAACCCACTCCAATATTCTTGCCTGGAAAATTCCAGGGACAGAAGAGCCTGATGGGCTACAGTCCATAGGGTCACAAAGAGTTGGACACAACTGAGCACACAAGAGGAAAGGAAGTCATATAATCATTTATTTTGATTTGTTCTTTTTCCATTGAAATTGCATGTGCCTCTATTGGTGGCCAATTTCTAAGGTAATGGCTATAATCTCAAATGCTTCAGGAGATAACAAGGCAACCTGAGTGTGTGTAATGGGGCAGAGTGAAAGACAATGCGGAACAGTGAAGACTACATAAAGCTGAATTTCCATGTCCCATTGAAACAGAGAAGCTGCTATCTGACCACAGCCAACTGTATTGCCATGTTAAAATACAGGTCCAATAATGTAATTCTTACACATTTCACATATACACATTTATATGTGTGTGTGTATATGTGTGTGTGTGTGTGTGTGTGTGTATATATATATATATATATATTTATATATATATATAAAAATCCAGGAGAGGAGATCATGATGGCAGAGTAGGAGAATGTGGAACTCACCTTTCCCAATAAACATATCAAAAATACATCTACATATAGAATAAGTATCACTGACAGCTAACTAGAAATTAGCAGAAAGCTTCCTGTACAACCAAGGCTGTGAAAAAGATCCACAGAGCATTGGGTAGAAAGGGAAGCAAGAGATCAGGCTGGGACCTGTGCCCTGGGGAAAGGACTCAGAGGAAAGGAAGATTACATGAGAGATTCTCTCTTCAGTGTGTGTAGTTAGATCTACATATTGGGTGCTCTGCCCTGGGATCCTAGATAAGTTCTCTTGGCTGGTAGGAAGGATTAGGGACTAACAGGAGGCCTAGGGGCAGCCTGGATTCTATTCCAGAGGAGCATGTGCACACTTTCTTACTCCTAAATGAGGGAAGAAGAAGCAGATTGAAACTGCAAGGATGGTTGATTGGTTTCCCATGACCACCCTGGCATATACCCTGCACCAAGCTGAGTGACTGCTCTGGTCTCACTTGCTTTGTGACACAGCTCCACACTTGGGCAAGAGCTGTCTCAGCCAAAAAGAAAGCTCAGCTGTGAGACGCAAAAGCAGCTTAGATCCAAAGTAATGTATAAGCAGGGTATATATATAATACCTGTATTGTGCTTATACAGGTATTATATATATATATATGTATGTGGAATTTAAAAATTAATATAAAAAAACTCATTCTGGCAAACTTTGGTAGCAGCTGCAAGTAATCTACAGAGGTACTGGTAAGAGGCAGACTCTAGTATGTGATTAAGGACATTATTATTGGTCTGATCTGGCCCATTCTGAGATTGAGAGCTATTTAATATCAATTAATAGATTATTTTTCAGCTTAAAATAGTCAGTTTACATAGATTACAATTAAAAACTTGATTAATAAGACCCTTCCAAAACAGTCCCTTTCCATTTATTCTTTCTATATTTTTCCCATGGAAAGGCATTGCATTTTAATCCCTTCCCCCAACCTAACCCCCTTGATGACCATAAGTTTGTTCTCTAAGTCTGTGAGTCTGTTTGTAAATAAGTTCATCTGCATCACTTTTTTTTATTCTACGTATAAGCAGTATCATACGATACATGACTCTCTCTGTCTGATTTATTTCACTTAGTATAATAATCTCCAGATCCACCCAAACTGCTACAAGTGGCATTATTTCATTCTTTTTAACAGCTGAGTAATATTCCATTATGGGCTTCCCTAGTGGCTCAGATGGTAAAGAATCTGCCTGCAACATGGGATACCTGGGTTCAGTCCCTGGGTTGGAAAGATACCCTGGAGGAGGTCATGGCAACCCACGCCAGTGTTCTTGCCTGGAGAATGCCCATGAACAGAGGAACCTGGCAGGCTACAGTCCATGGGGTCACAAAGAGTCAGACATGACCAAGCAGCTAGGCACACACAATTTTCTGTTGTATATATGGATAAATGTGACATATTATCACATTTTCTTTATCCATTCATCTGTCAAGAGACATTTAGTTTGCTTCCATGTCTTGGCTATTGTAAATAGTGCTGCAGTGAACACCGGGGTGCATTATAACCTTTCAAGGTGTGTTTTTCTTTAGATATTGAACGTATATACACAGAAAATCCACCTACTCTTTTAAATGACTAATATTTTTTGAAAACCCACTACATATTTGTCATGATGCTAAATATTTGGATTCCGTTACTTCAGTTAACTCCCTTGGAATAAGTACAGAACTACTCTTAAATGCTCACTATGTGGCCTCTCCAAGACCTGTACATGATTAATGTGTATGGGTGTCTATGATGGTGGTTTGCACTGAGTTGGCACTCAATAGATATTAGTGATATACTAAAAAAATTCATAGAGATTTTGCCTTAGTCTTCTCAAGATGCCATAATGATCCTATAAACCAAAGTTTATTTTCTCACATTTCTGGAGGCTGGAAGTTTGAGATCAAGGTGCCAGTATGGTTGAGTTTTAATGGGAGCTCTTCTCCTTGCTTGTAGGTGGCTGCCTTCTTGTTGTATCCTCTTGTGGAGAAAGAGAAAGCAAGCACTCTTTGGTGTCTCTTCTTATAAGGGCACGAATCCCACATGACCAGGAGCCCACCCTCATGAGTGAGTTACCTCCTGAAGACCCTGTCTCCAAACACCATCACATTGGAGGGTAAGGCTTCAGTGTGTTAATTTTGAGAGGATACAGGCATTTAGTCCATCGGACTATGAACAGATGTAAATTTTGTGGATTTTACCTTGGGTAGAGGCAGTAGAGACATATGGGCTGAGACATAAAATGGAACCCAATGGAAAGAGTTTTCTCTTTGGAGAGGTGGTTTGGGAAAATGTAAAGTACTTTGATTAAGCAACTGTAAAAGTTTGCAGATTAGTAGACCTATAAAAGAAAAAAAAAGATTTCAATCATATTTCTATTGTTCAAATTAATGAAGTAAGCTTTAACATAATAGGCTTATCTTTAGAAATAATGCTACTGTTCTTCATACCTCTCATTGTGAGTCTCCATTTATTTGGAATTTTCTCACCAGATCTTTTAGAAGGATCAGCAGATATAGTAATGGAGGGTTATGAAGCCTCCTCAGGCAGTATAAGAAGAGATGCAGGAAGAGTTAAACTTTCATCTCTATGCAATTTTTTCTATTCATCCCACTTGCTTCTCCTGTGGCTTTTGGCTCTCTCATCTACTTGAAGATTTGGATGATAATACCCTCTGAGTTATTATTTAAATTCATTACTTAGTCTTATTCCCACCCCTGGCTTCAATCTAGTGAGCCAGAGAAGGACAATGAATAGAAATTGGGATTTGTTAATATTCGTGATTCTGCATTAATGAGACAAGATTCTGGAGCTTTGAACCATCACTGGCTCAGGAGGGGAGAACAGCAGTATCTCTTCAACGAGTGTGTTCTGGCAGCAGCTAAGCCAAGTCACAGTGTAGTCCTTCCAGCTACCCCATGGCATGGATCGCAATGCAAGCTGGCAGAATAACAGGCATTTCATAGACTTAGGCTGGAAAAAGTTTAAGCATTCCCTACTGTGGTGACAAAAATGGGGCTTACAGCAAACTTCATTTCAAATCCCAACTAAGCCCCTAACTAATTGGGAACAATTCATTCATTGTCCTACGGCCCAGGATTTCTTCAATAGACGGGGAAATAATGCTTGCCTTCCTTGCATGGATGTTATGAAGATTAGATATGATTATGTGTTGTGGAACACACCATAAAATAGATGCTCAAAACATTATATGACCAGTCTAATGATTGAAAGGGCATGTCTAATGTGCTTGTACTTATATATGGCATATATATATATATATACACACACACACACACATATGTATATGTTCAGTATATGGTAGCATCTGTAGGCCAGACTAGGGAAGGTTCCCATCTCCTAGCCTTATCTTGATGGTTGGTTGATGTTGCTGTTCAGTCGCTGGTCATGTCTGACTCTTGGCAACCCCATGGACTGCAGCATGTCAGGCTTCCCTGTCCTTCATTATCTGCCAGAATTTGCTCAAACTCATCTCCATTGTCATCCAGTCATCCCATCCTCTGCTGCCCCCTTCTCCTCCTCCCCTCACTCTTTCCCAGCATCAGGCTCTTTTCCAATGAGTTGTCTCTTCCCATCAGGTGGCCAAAGTATTGAAACTTCAGCTTCAGTATCAGTCCTTCCCATGAATATTCAGGACTGATTTCCTTTAGGATTGACTGTTTTGACTTCCTTGCTGTCATAGGGATTGTCAAGAGTCTTCTCCAGCACCATAGTTCAAAAACATCAATTCTTTGGCACTCAGCCTTATTTATGGTCCAACTCTCAACTCTGTACATGGCTACTGGAAAAAGCATAGCTTTGACAATAAGGACCTTTGTTGGCAAAGTGATGTCTCTGCTGTTTCATATGCTGTCTAGGTTTGTCATAGCTTTTCTTCCAAGGAGTAAGCATCTTTTAATTTCATGACTTCAGCCACCATCTGCAGTGATGTGAAGCCCAAGAAAATAGTCTGTTACTGTTTCCATGGTTTTCCCATCTCTGCCATGAAGTGATGGGACTAGATGCTATGATCTTAGTTTTTTGAATGTTGAGTTTTAAGCCAGCTTTTTCACTCTCCTGTTTCACTTTCATCAAGAGGCTCTTTAGTTCTTCGCTTTCTGCCATAAGGGTGGTGTCATCTGCATATCTGAGATTACTGATATTCTCTCAGCAATATTGATTCCAGCTTGTGCTTCGTTCAGCTCAGCATTTCACATGATGTACTTGGCATATAAGTTAAATAAGCAGGATGACCATATACTGCTTTGATGTACTCCTTTCCCAATTTGGAAACAGTCCACTGTTTCATGTCCAGTTCTAACTGTTGCTTTTTGACCTGCATACAGGTTTCTCAGGAGGCAGGTAAGGTGGTCTGATGTGCCCATCTCTAAGAATTGTCCACAGTTTGTTGTGATCTTCATGGTTAACATCCTCAAATGGAGGAAAAATTCATTCATCTGTTTCCTCAGATTCCAACATGCACACTGAAGTGTTACATAAGAGCACAAGACAAGCCTCCCTTCTCTTTCCTATAATCCATGTCACCCAAGTAGCAAGTGTCAGGCTACTCTCTCCCTGTGCCTATTCCTTGAGTCAGGAAGGACAAGGTACACTGGCTCTGAATCAAATCTAGGACCCTTCATTTTGGTTTGCTCCTTCTGTGTACGTATAATCAGATAGGACTTGGATTTCAGCTAGTGGAAGAGAAGGAGACCTCTAGGCCCCTACTCACATGTTCCTCTCCAGCTTTCCTTAGATTCTTAGGTACTAGATATATCTGGAATATTGTGGACCCTCTTTGTCTTGACATCAACTTGAATTGCAACAACTATACTTAACTCAAATGTTAGCTTGGATCATATAGAACTGCTGATTACATTTTTGGTCAACAAAAGCAGTGATTTCATGAAGCTTAAGAAAAACAAATAGAATTATCCCAAAACAAACTTCTGAAGCATGATACATATTTACTGAACAGGTTTTTTTCAGAAGATAAAAAGGGAGCAATGTTCCTTAAGAAACCCTTTAGCCCCTACTTCCTTAATCCCAACCTTAGAGGCTGTTCTCACATCTCTCATGCTTTCCTCTCTTTTTCTGTGGCCTTTCTCTGCCATCACTTTTCCAGAGCCCTCATTTTCCATTTTTAAATACTTATCTCCCTCCCATTCTGGTATTAGACAATTTTTCCTTAAGTAGAACAAGTTGGCCATTTTAGCTTCCTAATTTTTCATCTTCATCTGTCACCCCACTAAACACAATAAAAGTCTGATAATTATAAAAACAAGGAAATGTCCCTCCCTACCAAAGAGGAGGGTGATAGGATTATAAATATTTATAATTCAATATATTCCCCTGATAGTACAAAATATTTCAGATGAATTATAATTATCATCCTATTTGTAAGAAACATATGTAGCTAGAGGGGAAACAAACCCTTTTATTTTCCAAATATGAGAGGGGATCCCACCTTGTTTTAGCCTCCAACCAAGTCATCGCTGCCTCTCGGCTGCAGTGTCAGGCATTTTGTGCCCTGAAACTTCATTAGCACAGTGAGAGAAGATGGCTGCAAAAGTGAAGTTGCTCAGTCATATGCCACTCTTTGCAACCGCATGGACTGTAGCCTACCAGGCTCCTCCATCCATGGAATTTTTCAGACAAGAGTAATAGAGTGGGTTGCCATTTCCTTCTCCAGGGGGTCTTCCAGACCCGGAGATCGAACCCAGGTCTCCTGCATTGCGGGCCGACGCTTTACCCTCTGAGCCACCAGGGAAGCCCCATCTTGATGGCTGTGGGGCTCCTGAAAAATGACCAGCTGTCACTCTTTCTGTGTAATGAGGTGGGTAACTAAAAATCTAACAATTTTAGAACTACAGAATATATTTGCACATGTAAATGTGTAAACACACCAATAATGTATACATATAAACTATATGCACATAATCTCACCATTGCAGGCTGAATTGTGCCTCTCTACCCCCCCACCCCTCCTCC
>SJYA01001445.1:192477-364714 GCA_006410615.1 Neotragus moschatus
CTCACACACCCCCCCCCGCCCTGTGCCATCAAATTCATATGTTGAAGCCCTGACTCTCAAAATGGCTATATTTGGAGTTAAGGATATAATAAAGGTTAAACGAGGTCACAAGGGTGGGGACTTAATTTGACAAGACTGGCTCCTTATGAGCAGAGGAAGAGATTTCAGGGGTGTGAGAATATAGGGGGAAAAAAAAGTCTGCACACCAAAAATAAACAAATCTTTAAATAAACTGACTGGTCATGGTGGGTCTCTTTTGAAGGTGCATTTGAGTAAAAATTTGAAGGAGAGAAGGGAATTAGTTGACCACAAGTATATTTTGAGGAAGAGCAATTCTGGTCAGAGGAAACATTAGTGCAAAGACTCTGAGATAGGAGTGTGTCTGGTGTGTGAAAAACCAGCAACAAGCCCTATCCTGGCTCTATAAATCAGATTATGAATTTTAACTACATTTTCTGATTGTTGATATGCACATTAACATTTGAGAAACCACAGCAGAAGTCTCTTCTTACATGGTGTGCTAAGTCACTTCAGTTATGTCCAACTCTTTGCAACCCTATGGGCTGTAACCCACTAGTCTCCTCTGTCCATAGGATTTTCCAGGCAAGAATACTGGAGTGGGTTGCCATGCCCTCCTTCAGGGAATCTTCCTGACCCAGGAATCAAACTCGTGTTTCTTATGTCTCCTGCATTAGTTGGATTCTTTATTACTAGTGCCACCTGGAAAGCCCCTCTTTAGCGTGATAGTAACAACAATCACACTTACACTTTAAAATTTTGAAAAGCTCCTATGTTTGGAGGAGAGATTCCAGGGGCCGATCATTTAGTCCCACCCTGGTTACCCCAGGTTATAGGATACATTTTACAAATCTCTGGTGGAGATTTGTGCTCCTTCTTCCCTGATCTGTATTTGTGTTAGAGGGACATGACCCCACCAAGAAAAATATTTTCCGATCCTGTTCTTATCTAAATATGAACAATTCACCGATTCTCAGAAATGAAACATGAGTGGAAATGATGTATGCTACTTACAAGCCAAGGATTCTAAGATGTTACCAGAACTTCTCTACTCTTTTTCTCCATCCAGTTAGAACTACGCAGAGAACTCTGAGGCTGTAGTCAGAGAAGAGAGATTCAAAGTGGAAGGTGTCTGGCTGCCTCAATCATCACGTGGGAAAAAGCAGGCCATGACTACACTCAGCCATTATGTGAGTAGAAAATGAATGTTTATTATGTTAAGTCACTGAAAATTTAGAGGTTTTCTTCTTTAGAGTGGCCAAAATTATCCTAACACAAAGATTCTCTAAATTTCGGGTGCATCACAGTCACCTGGAGGGCTGGATAAAGCACTCATTGTTGGACTCCAGCATTTCAGATTCTGTAGGTCTGGGGTGGAACCCCAAAATTTTCACTTCTAACAAACTTCCTTGTGATGGTGATGTTAACGGTGTGAGAAGCACATTTTGAAAACCACTGCACTAGCTAACAAAATAGACATAGGAGAGTGGGAAAACTCATAACCTCAAAGGATATATCTCCAAATCAAAAATATAGAATTAAAAGTAGACCAACTTATCCCTATGGGGGACCAATTAGTGCTGCTGTATCAGCTGATTCTACCTAGTGTTTCACTGTACCATGTTCAGCTCAAAAAAGGGTATGGAAAGGAGTACTGAAATCCATTCAGCTTAATTTGGAGGGATAATTTTACCAATACTGGCATCTCTGCTTTTCTAACTTCCACCTTTCATCCTGCTCTTCCAGTCTCTGAAGAGAAGCAAGCAGTTGATTTATGAGCCTCACAGAGCTCTTAGCCCAGGTGGTCTTGTTTGCATTGGTGGGAATACTACTGAGCTTCAGGTGACAGTGAGAAGCCAGAGGGTCCTCTGCCTCTTATGTGAGGCGAGGGCCATGCAACTATTTTCTTGGCCCCACCTTTTACAAACTACCTCAAAATTTCACTGTTACTTAATGCTAAAATTCAAGTTGAAAGGACTTTTCCTGTCTCTGCTGGAGTCTTCTGGACCAAGCTAACATGAATTAACTTCTTCACTTAGAGAAAGTTGCTTCACTTTTGGAAGGAGTGACTGTAGGTCTTTCCAAATTGGACTTAGACATTTTAAGGTGGCTCATATAAATAAGCCTTGAAATTCTTCAGAGAAACTTGTGATTTGATAGCTCTTCTCAGTGAAGACTATTATTAAATTACCACTCTGGATCATTTCACTGACAGTTCCAGTTCTTAAAATAGAGAATAGCTATATTCCTAGACACTAGCCTCAAAAAGCTGAATCTCAAATTCTAGTTTTCAAATGGTCACTGGTTTCTAACTACTACTTTTCTACTTTCCAAGTTCGCTTGATTTAGAAGACATGGCATGTGTCTTCTCGAAATATCTTTTGTTCTCAGTACATACACATAACAAGTACCATTTTTATTTGCTTCTCTGTTGCTAATTGGTGTCTGGGGCCCATTTTCTTAGCTGGGTGTTTTGCATCTCTGACTCCCACTTCCAGCCATATTGATGTCAGGGCAGAGGTTTGGAATAAGCTTGCTTCGACCCTGGCAAATGCCCTCGGGTATAACCTGACTGGGTCTCATCTTGGGAGATGCTTCCCTTCCCTCCTTCCCATCTTTAATCACTTAGTTACTATCTACTCTATGCCAGGTTCTGCTGAATCTTAAATAAACAAGGTGAACAAAATTATGAACCTTATATTCTAGGGAAATACAGGAAACAAAAATTTTGCAGACAAAATTTAAATAGCATTAAATGTTCTGAAGAAGATGGAGGAGGGTATAGTGACGGCGTGTACTGGTCTAGAGTGGTCTAGTTGATAGCAAATGGTGAGGAAAGTCTTGCTGGAAGAGATGTTATCTGAGCTGACCATTAGTGATGTGAGTCACATGAGGATCTGAGGGAAATGTGCTCCAGACAGAGGGAAAGGCAAGTGTAGACTGTGAGTTGAGAGCCATTTTGTTGTACCCAGGGAACAACAAGGAGGCCTTTGTGGTTGCAGTCTAATCAACAAGCAGGGGGAAGGGCATTGTCTGATGAAATTGGATCTGGAGGTCAGATCACATGGATCTTAATTAGTGAATTCCTTTAAATGTTTTCATTCAAAATCTTGGCAGTTGAAAGGACTGAATTCTTTTTCATTATTTTTATTTGTGTGACCTGCTTGATTAGCTGTTTCATTTCTTAGATGACACTCTTTCTTAACTAGTGGTGCTTTGAGGGAAAAAGCCCGCTTTAAGTTTTGGTACTGAGAGAGCCAGTTCATAGGCAGGTTGATAAGAAGTCTGGGGTCCCCAAGGAGGAGAAAGGGGTCTAGGGCTCTCCAAGAGGAGATAGGTGTTGAGAATTCTCAAAGAGTAGGAAAGGACAAAAACTTTTTTTTTCTACATTCCTTAGTCTTAGCCATATTAAAAAAAATTTTTTTTCTTTAAACCAGGAGCTGATGATTATACAACAAAATAACTCAGCTTAAACTCTGTACTAGGGATTATGTAGTATCCTGCTTGAGGGCAGTTTCTCCTTCTTGAAAATCTTCTAACTAATCCTGTTATCTAAAATATAAATTGTGGGAGTGGGTCTGGTAAGATCTTTACAAATTTGAGGCATTCTTTTGATTTATTGTAATAACTAACTAAAAAAGTATATAGCTCCCTTGCTAAGACCAGCAAGAGGGGCACTCTCCATCCCTCTTCTGATGCCTATGTCCCTTTTATGCTTTAATAAAACTCTGCTACAAAAAAAACTCTCGAGTGATCAAACCTGGTCCCTGGTCTGGAAGCTAAATCTTCTTTGGAGATCATGAATCCAACAGTGTTAACCATAAGCTCTCAGTACCAGTATTCTAAGTACTTCTACTTTCTTCCCCTTTCTGTTTTGGGGACCAGGGCATGCATAAGCCAGCTGCAGCAGGTTGAATGGTGTTGCACTGGATAGCCATACAAAGTTATCCTGGATGGAGTAATGGAGATTTCTGGTTGAAGGAAGCTGACAGGGACATTCCAGGTATAGCAAATCAGTAAGGATTTCCTGGGGAGAGAAACTTCTAGTTGTCACATGCAAAATATGTTTAATTTTTTTTTGACTCAAGTAAATGTTTCCATTGAAAATGAAATGTTTTCCAATTGACTTGAGTTAATATGAAAAGAAAATATGTGCTTTCTAATGAAATACTGTAGATTAAAAAGAACATCAGTTCAATTCAGTCACTCAGGCGTGTCTGACTCTTTGTGACCCCACGAATTGCAGCACGCCAGGCCTCCCTGTCCATCACCAAATCCCGGAGTTCACTCAGATTCACGCCCATCCAATCAATGATGCCATCCAGCCATCTCATCCTCTGTCGTCCCCTTCTCCTCCTGCCTCCAATCCCTCCCATCATCAGAATCTTTTCCAGTGAGTCAACTCTTCGCATGCGGTGGCCAAAGTGCTGGAGTTTCAGCTTCAGCATCATTTCCTCCAAAGAAATCCCAGGGCTGATCTCCTTTAGAATGGACTGGTTGGATCTCCTTGCAGTCCAAGGGACTCTCAAGAGTCTTCTCCAACACCACAGTTCAAAAACATCAATTCTTCGGCGCTCAGCTTTCTTCACAGTCCAACTCTCACATTCATACANAGTTTCAGCTTCAGCATCATTTCCTCCAAAGAAATCCCAGGGCTGATCTCCTTTAGAATGGACTGGTTGGATCTCCTTGCAGTCCAAGGGACTCTCAAGAGTCTTCTCCAACACCACAGTTCAAAAACATCAATTCTTCGGCGCTCAGCTTTCTTCACAGTCCAACTCTCACATTCATACATGACCACTGGAAAAACCATAGACTTGACTAGACGGACCTTTGTTGGCAAAGTAATGTCTATACTTTTCAATATGCTATCTAGGTTGGTCATACTTTCTTAAATTGATTTTTTTATTGGAGTATATTTACTTTACAAAATTGTGTTAGTTTCTACTAAACAGCAAAATGAATCAGCTATTCATGTACATACATCCCATTTAGACTTTCGTAGAGCACTAAATAGAGTTCCCATGCTATACGGTAGGTTCTCATTAGTTGCACGATTGATAATATGTATGAAATAAATGGTGTATGTGTGAAATAGATGAAATATATATATAATAGATGAGCAGTGATGGACATGGAAGCCTGGCATGCTGCAGTCCATAGGGTTGCAAACAGTCACTCACGACTGAGCAACTGAACTGAACTGATGAAATAGATAACTAATGAAAAGAGCATAGGATTTAGAATCAGAAGACTTTGCTGTGTCACATCTTAGCAAGTCCTTTAGCCCTGTGATGATGTGAACCTTTGTTTCTGTGAGCCATGTAGCTTGGAGATTAAGCTCCCATAAAAAATCCACCTGTAATGCAAGAGACCCCATTTTGATTCCTGGGTTGGGAACATCTGCTGGAGAAGGGATAGGCTACCAATTCAGTATTCTTGGGCTTCCCTTATGGCTCAGCTGGTAAAGAATCTGCTTGCAATGTGCGAGACCTGGGTCTGATCCCTGGGTTGTGAAGACACCCTGTAGAAGGAAAAGGCTACTTGCTCCAGTATTCTGGTCTGGAGAATTCCATGGACTGTATAGTCCACGGGGTTGCAAAGAGTCAGATATGACTATGCTACTGAGGGCAGGAATCCCTCAGAAGAAATGGAGTAGCCATCATGGTCAACAAAGAGTCCGAAATGTAGTACTTGGATACAGTCTCAAAAATGACAGAATGACCTCTGTTCAGCGCCAAGGCAAACCATTCAATATCACAGTTATCCAAGTCTATGCCCCAACCAGTAACGCTGAAGAAGCTGCAGTTGAACAGTTTTATGAAGGCCTACAAGACCTTTTAGAACTAACACCCAAAAATGATATCCTTTTAATTATAGGGGACTGGAATGCTAAAGTAGGAAANTTTCTTCTCTTTTTTTTTCTTTTTTTTTTTTTTTCTTCCTGGAACTCCTATAAATTAGTAGTGGGACATCTTGGATTTTTTTTAATTCTCTTTAATCTTTCATTTTATTCTCCTCCCCCCTTAAGATTGGGAGAAATCCTTAAATTTATCTTTCAATCCTTCCAATTAATTTTAGTATTTTCTTATTCTCTATTCAATAAAAACATTCCTTTTTTATATGGAATTAATGGCTTTTCACTTCTCTGAGGCTACTAAAACATTTAAAAAATATTTGTATGTTTTCTTTATTGTCCATGCTTTCTGCAGTCTCTGTTTTTACTGTCTTTATCTTTCATGTTGGAGGTTTTCCTTAAATAGCTGTTAATCTTCATTATACTTTTTTTATTTAAGAGTAAGGCACTCTAACAGAGAAGGCAATGACAACCCACTCCAGTACTCTTGCCTGGAGAATCCCAGGGATGGCAGAGCCTGGTGGGCTGCCGACTATGGGGTCGCACAGAGTCGAAGATAACTGAAGGGACCTAGCAGCAGCAGCAGCAGCAGCAGCAAGGCACTCTAAATTGTAAGACTGTAACTACCCAAAGTTGGTAAAGACATGAGGGAACAGGAAACTTCTAGGACTACGTTGGGGAAGGTAAATTGGTACAAAATAGCTGGAGAATATGCATACCTTATGACCCAGTACTTTCACCTTTAGTTAAAAACCCAATGGAGATAGTTGTACATGTGTATAAAGAGGTAAATGCAGGAACATTCAAAGCATCAGCATTTATTATATACAGAAAATGAAAACAAATGATAGTTATATCAGTAGTAGAACTGATAAAAATGTGTTCTTACAGTGGAACATTATACAGCATTGAATAAACTGGCCTATAGTTATCTACAGCAACATGGAAAATGGACTGAAGTTGCCTGCAACAAAATGGATAAATCTCATGAATATAATGTTGAAAAAATATGTGACAGATACAGTAGAGTGGATGCATTAAATTGTGGCATTGTCATCCAATAACTCCGTACAACAGTAAAAAACAAGCTTTTAGCATTTCTGAATTCATAAGTTAATATCTCTTGAGCAAAATGTTGGGGGGAAAAGGCCAGACAAAAAGATTATATGTATTAAATAAATCCATTTAGGTAAGATTCCAAAGCAGGCAAAACAAAACAGTGGAGTTTAGAATACAAAATATCAGTTATATTTCAGAGGAGGCAGAAATTGTTTTTTGCCATGGGGAATGAAGGGTGGTAGTTTCTGGTTTGCTAGAGGTATTTTATTTCTTGACTTGTCCAGTGGTTGCATAGGTATTCACTGTGTGATACTTTATTGAGTATATTCACTTACGTTTTAGGCACTGTTCTGTATGTGTTCTATTTTACAATAAAAATAGTTTTTAAAAAGAATGAAGAATGTAAAAAGACAAAAATTTGATGTCTGTGGTCAAAGCTGGCCAACTTGTAGCCTTCATCGAAAATCTAAAGGGCAGGGATATAGAAGTTTCCTAAGGGGACCCTATATGTCAATATTTATGAACCTTTTTTTCGCCTTCCCGAATCTATTCAATTATTCCGAAGGACAGTCTACCAATTACATGCCTCAGGCAGTATTTGCCTTCCTGCCAGTATTCCTAAAGCAGCCTATAGAAGAGAGGTGTGGGGTCTTGTCATTCACTGTGCTGATTTTAAGTCAATCTGCCTATTTTCAGCAGGAAGCCTCCCCTTCCCTAATCCTCCCTGTGTTTAGGATATTCATGTTCAGTTTCTCCATCAAATAAGTCCTGTTAATGTACCAGAGAGTGCCTGGGGATATAACTATTTCTAATATATATTTTCAAATAAATATCTTGTTTCAACACTTTGCTTCTCTTCCCTTTTCGGGAGAATCAGTTACGATCATTTCCAGGGTTTTCCTGGTGTTCAGTGTTTGAGATGCTTTATTTCTTGTTTGTATCCCATTGTCCCTGACTCCATGTGCACCAGGCTCTCAGATTTCTTAGATCTTCTATTCTTCCATCCATGGTTTCATCTTCTAGAGCTCTGACTTTTGTTTCCATGTTTTGCTTTGTGGACTGAATTTATGAGTTGAATTGTGCCTTTCTAAAATTCATATGTTAAAGTTGCAACCTAGTACCTCAGAATGTGACCTTATTTGAAGATAAGACCTTTAAAGAGGTAATCATTTAAAGTGTGGTCATTAGGGTGGGCTTTAACCCAATATGACTAGTGTCCTTATAAAGAGGAGAAATTTGGAGACAGACACACAGAGGGAGTGCAATGTGAAGAGACACAGAAATAAGACAGCTGTCTACAAGCCGAGGAGAGAAGGGTTGTAGATCTGAGTTCTAACAGATCGTTCACTCAGTCCTCAAGAGGATCTATTCTGATGATACCTTAATTTTAGACATAGCCTCAAGAACTGTGAGACAATAAATCTCTGTTCTTTAAGCACCCAATTTGTGGTACTTTGTTATGGCAGCCCTAGAAAGCTGTAATACAGTGATAAATTACTTGTTATCATTACGGTGGCATTTTGGGAAGGAGCAGATCAAACCTATATTAAACAGGAAATTCTGATAGTCATTTTACATGCATGATTTCACTTCACATTGGTGCCACGCTATAAAGTTTTTATTAAGGATAAGATAGATGGAGAATGTAAATTGAGGTGTGCTAAATGGTGGTTTCGTCCCTAAGTCATGTCTGACTCTTGCAAACCCATGAACTGAGGCCTGCCAGGTTCCTCTGTCCATGGGATTCTCGAGGCAAGACTACTGGAGTGGGTTGCCATTTCCTTCTCCAGGAATTCAAGCCTTAGGTTCTTGGTTATACCACTAAATCTCTCTGAGCTTCAGTTTCCTCATCTTTAGAAAGTAATAACGTAGCTCTTGTTTATGGAATTTGAAAGGACAAAATAAAAGTGTCAGTGAAAGTGCTTTGTCTATTGTCAGCTGTCAGTGATAGTTACACTTATTATTTGAGAAAGGAGTGGCTACCCACTCCAGTGTTCTTGCCTGGAGAAACCCTCCATGCGGTCGCAAATAGCTGGACGTGACTGAACAACTAAGCACACAAAAACCCCACAAAACAGGATGGAAGAAAGGACTAATATTTGTTAGTTCTTACTCCATGCTTACTACATGCTAATTCATTTTTGCTTCTCAAAATAGCACTATTGAGGATTGTATAGTTATTACCATTTTAGAGAAATTAGGCTCAGAAAATTTATCTTAGATTATAAAGTTAGAAAATGGGGGAGATGGACAAATGAAAATTCGGATGCCACATTCATCACACACTTTTTCAGTTATATGCCCAGTAAGAGGAGACGCAAATCATGTGGACAGAAGGTGAGTCACATCCAAAGCTACTCCAGAGATCAGGCTATTTCATTATTTTAAAGCACCCGGATGTACTACATCTGTCGGTTAGTGGGGATTTCACTGAACTGGCCAGATTAACCCATAGCTACTTTGATACTCCCTGTATTGTCCATGGATTAGTAGCGCCAGCAGTACCTGGAAGCAAAACTTCTGACTTCACCCGACCTTCTCGAATCAGAATCTACATTTTAACAAGTTTCTTCCTCCAGTGATTATAGGCACAATTAAGCTTGAGAAGCACTTAGGATAACTTTAGTTGGTCAGGGGGCTGAGTTAATCTGATTGAACCCTGTTCTTCAGGAGACTTCTCTCTTTTGTTTTTGCCCATTGCCCATTCTCTGTGGTTCCCTGTTTTCAGTAGATCTGTCCCTTCCATTTCTCGCTCGTTATCTCACCCTTTTATCCAACTCCCTCAGTGATCTGTTGGCACACACTAGTAAGTAAGTGCTTGGCTACTCTTGAAAAAGTCTTCTGAGTACCCTCTGGACTACAGGCCTTTCCAGTCACGCAGGCTCACTTTCACTGTATCTTGCTGCATCATCTGAGTGCTGCTAACTGCATTGAATAACTTGGGATCACCCTTTTAGTTTACTACTTACCATGTGTATGAAAGGTTCTGTTTTTTCAAACTCTTCAGTCAACTCTTTTTCATTAATGAAACTTCTCCAAAAGGAGAAATAATGCAATGATTTTCATTAAACAATTATTTCCAAACTGGAGCAGACCTGCATATTTCTGTTGAAGTTCTCATTTCTTTCCTTCTATCTCATTCAAGGCATGGAAGATGGCACTTGCACCATCAGTGTTTCCTGAATGATTCATTGTTCCAAATAGCTCAGCATTTATCTCACTGCTTTATTGGACTGTTGGATGGGATAAAGTTGTATTTCACTTTTGACTTCCTGGTGAATGCTCTCCTATTTCATGACTCTAAGCACATGACCTCTGTCTTCCTGCGCACCCACCTTCTCTGCATCTGGCATGTCCTATATGCCAGAACTATATCCATATGGCACTGAATGTCTTGTATACCATACAGAATTGCTTACTATCAGTTGGGTGGGTAGTTTGAGTTTAGTGGTGAAGGTAAATTGAATGAGCCCAGTCTTCTTTATTTCAGAGGTAATTCAATTCCGATAAGAGAAGCTTTAATTATTGAAGGTTCTTATTTTGATCTGGAGCTGGGGAAGTTTTCATGTACTCAATATAAACCTTTGAATCTTCTGATGTTTAAAATGTCTTCACATTATTTCCTGTGTCTAAAGAATAGAAGACACGATGCTGGCTGGGTTACAAAATAAATGAATGTTCAAAGGGTCTCCAGGGATAGTGAAAAGACTTATTTAATAAAAAGGCCATTTTAGAGCTTTATTTTATGCTCTCAAGCCTATCTGTAATAACAATACTTCATTAATGGGATTAAAACCATATATTTAAATTTCTTCACTGTATGACCCTTCCAAGTCCAGTTTCCATGCCTGATACATAATGTAGATTGAAAATGCTGTAGGCAAAGAGCTGGAACCCACAGAAAAAAAAGCTCAAGATTTACGAGGCTTTACAACCCTTTGGAAAAAGGATCAAATATTTGTGAAATATCTTTAAAAGTTTTACTTTCATGCACTTCTCCAAAGTTTGTTTTAGGAAATTATATCTTGAAAATGCAATCCAAATACAAAAGCAAAATCTTCTCTCTTTGAAATTGTATAATAAAATCTGGCACAGTTTTTTATCAAAGGAAAATACCAGAGGCACGCACAAAGAGAAGAGGTTGGATTTAGCAGAAATAGAGTCCTGGAAAAGAGGTTTCAAGTGTTGGTTGGGGGATTTGATATGTTGAATCTGTTTTTTAAATAATGCACTGTATCCTTTCCTTTTTGATATTTCTGAGGATCTCTTCTGTGCAGTACTTCCCTCACCCATCCCTTCTTCCTCTCCTGTTTCCAGACCTTACCTCCTCCTCTTCCTTTATCATTCCTTATCCTACATGAGATGCTTTGGTCTCACTGAGAATCAAAATAAGATGATCAATTTTGGCTTTTTGCACAACATACCCATATTTCTTTCTGAAGTAAAATTTCACATTTCCAACTGGGAATAGAGCTCCTGAATGTAGCTCCTAAGAAGAAAACTCTGACACTTTGCCTCTGGTGGGATTATGAAATTTTATGAATTTGCCACAAGCAAAGCTCACTGTTTCTGCAGAGACTAAACATCTCTTTTTTTGTTTGTTTGTTTGTTTGCAGTTAAAAACCAACATTCATGACACTTTTCTATTTAAAAAAAGTCTCTGCAATATGTTTTCATTAAAGTGTTGAAACTGTTTCTTAAGCAGCAAAAGTTCAGGAAGATTCTTTTCAAATGTCATTATTTCTTCTTTCCTATTTGTAAAGTTCTGTCAGTAACTGACAGAAAGGACTCCCTTCTATGTATACTGAGCACCTGCTCTGTGCAAGTCAATAGTTTTAGTAGGTATGGTTTCTATTTTGGAAGAATGTTTCATGTATTTTCCTGAATTCTCTTCCTAGCTAGCTGATAGTCTTAAATTAGGAAAAAATTCTTTTAAAAAATGGAAAATGCATTACATTGACTTGACAACTTTAGAGCCAGCTAAAGTATGGTCAGACTTTGGCGATTTTCCTTCTTAACCCGGATCTCTTTTCTTTAAGTTTGCTGTTGTTGTTCAGTCCTTCTATCATATCCAGCTTTGCATCCCCGTGGACTGCAGCATGCCAGGCTTTCCTGTCCTTCAGTATCTCCCAGAATTTGCTCAAAGTCATGTCCATGGAGTCTATGATGCCATCCATTCACCTCATCCTCTGTCACCCCCTTCTCCTCCTGCCTTCAATATTTCCCAGGATCAGGGTCTTTTCCAGTGAGTCAGTTCTTCATATCAGGTGACCAAAGTATCGGAGCTTCAGCTTCAGAATCAGTCCTTGCAATGACTATTCAGGGTTGATTTCCTTTAGGATTGACTGGTTTGATCTCCTTGCTACCCAAGGGACTCTCAAGAGGTCTTTTCAAATATAGTTGACTTATAATATTATTAATATATTAGTTTCAGGTGCACAATGTAGTGATTCAATATTTTTATAGATTAGATTCTGTTCAAATGTATTACAAAATAAAAACTATGTCTCCCCATGCTGTATCCTTATTATTTATTTCATACACAGTCATTTGTGTCTTCTAGTCTCCTGTCTCTTCCACATTCCCTTTCCTCTTCCCACCAGTAATGACTAGCTGTTCTCTATATCTGTGGACCTTTTCTGTTTCACTATATTCATTTGTTTGTTTTTATCTTGTAAATTCCACATACACATATGTGATAACATGTAGTATTTGCCTTTCTCTGTATGACTTATTTTACTAAGCACAAAACTCCCTAGGTCCACCCATGTTATTGCAAATGGCAGAATATCATTCTTTTTGTGGTTGAGTAATATCCCATTGTGTGTGTGTGTATATATATGATGCATCTTCTTTATCCATTCATCTGGTGATGGACCCTTAGAGTGCTTCCATACCTTGGCTATTATAAATAATGTTCCCACGGACACTGGGGTAATGTATCTTCATGAATTAGTATTTTTATTTTCTATGAATATATACTCAGGAGTGGAATTGCTTGACAACTCAGGGGTCTAGTTTTAGTTTTTTGAGGAATCCTCTACTGCTTTCCATAGGACTTGAATCAATTTACAGTCTCACCAACAGTGTATGAAGGTTCCCTTTTCTTTACATCTTCAGCAATATTTGTTAAAGTGTTCTTTTTGATGATGCCATTCCAACAAGTATGAGGTGATATCTCACTGTGGTTTTAATTTGCATTTCTCTGATTAGTGATATTGAGCATCTTTTCACATTGCCTCTTGGTCATCTGTATGTCTTCTTTAGAAAAACTGTCTAGTTAGTCTTCTACCATTTTTAATTGGATTTTGTTTATTTGACATTGAGTTGAAAGAATTATTTATAAACCTTAGATATTAACCCCTCCTTATTCATGTCATTTGCAAATATTTTCCCCCATTCCATAAGTTGTTTTCTCATTTTGTCACAGATTTCCTTTTGTGTAAATGGCTTTCCATTTTTTTTTTAAAGTTTAATTAGGTCCTGGAAAACTGGACAGCTGCATGTAAAAGAATAAGATTAGAAAAATTCCTCATACCATATAAAAACCTCAAAATGGATTAAAAACCTATATGTAAGGCCTGAACTCATAAAACTCCTAGAAAAGAACATAAACAGAATATTCTTTGACATAAATTATAGCAATATTTCTTAGCTCTGTCTCCTAAGGAAAAAATAAACAAAAACGAAAATGAACAAATAGGATCTAATTAACAGTGGTCTTCGTGGGCATCTTAGGGCACCCTGGAACACCCAGCAAGTGAGTAATTCATGGATAACTGCTGGTTCCTAAAAGATTTCCCAAGTCTTTTGTAAATCTCTTTTCCCAGTTCCACTCATCACAAATTCTGAAATATTGGTTTAGCATAGGTTTTACTTGACATTTTACTTTAGTTTTATATTTAAGTAGCATAGTCTGATTTCTCACCCCCATTCAGTATTTCTTTGCCTTTATTTGTTTATCTTTTAATGTTTATCTTTCCTTTATTCCAATTTAAAATAAGATTTATAATGCAGAGAATATGGGAAACAGGTACCATAATATGAATAGCTATCATTGGCATTTCTCTGTACAAAGATACTTTCTTTCTTTTTTTTTTTTTTTCAATTTTCTCATCTTTATTATGTCAATAATATTTTTAGAAATAAAAATTAGACTGCTCTGAGGGCATGTCAAATTTCTTTGGCACTGGTAGTGTTAATTGAGTAATCATCTGTTTTTTTCTTTTCAAAGTGAAATTTTAAAAATCATTTTGCTTATTTTACTCTTGGTCTTTTTATTTTTATAAAAGAATAGTAAAAATCATACAAATAACTCTATATCTATTTCTAAATTCTTTGTATTCAAAAAGTATAATCCTATATAGCAATTCTAAAGTATATCTTGTTATCCACATATAACTACTATAAAGTTCTAAAATAACTGTTTCCTACATAGATAAGATAATGTAAAATATATATTTAATTTTTTTTGGTAAAACTAACATGCTAGATAGAGACTTTTCTTAATATGGTTTAAGATTCTTGTTTTGTTTTCAATAGGTCCATGAATATATTTGGAGAGTTTTCTAGTGTGCTCCTTGATGGTACACTTGTATACAAGCTCCCCAATTGTAAAGCTTTCAGAGATGAAGAACTTTGTACAAGGCTACTTTCTAGTTGCTCATTTAAACCTCATATGTCCCTCTGTAGTGGGTCTGATTATCTACCATCTCGTTGTCAGGTTAAGTGAACTGAGGCCTAGAGAGATGAACTAACTCACTTCAAATTATACAGGGAGGCACAACAGAGCAAGGATTCAAAAACAGGCCTTCTGGTGCTGGTATTGCAACCCCAGTGCTTCTAAATGATGACTATGTGAAGTAAGCCAGAAAGAAAAACACCAATACAGTATACTCACACATATATATGGAATTTAGAAAGATGGTAATGATAACCTTGTATGCAAGACAGCAAAAGAGACACAGATGTATAGAATGGACTTTTGGACTCTGAGGGAAGGGGAGAGGGTGGGATGATTTGGGAGAATGGCACTGAAACATGTATACTATCATGTAAGAAACTAATCGCCAGTCTGTGTTCAATACAGGATACAGGATGCTTGGGGCTGGTGCATGAGGATGATCCAGAGAGATGATATGGGGTGGGAGGTGGGAGGGGGGTTCAGGATTGGGAACTCATGTACACCTGTGGCAGATTCATGTCAATGTATGGCAAAACCAATACAGTATTGTAAAGTAAAATAAAGTAAAAATAAAAATTAAAAAATAATAAAAATAAAATAAAAAATAAATGACGACTACATTTTATCCATAGTTATGAATGACTTATACTATAGATATTTTGAGATCAAGTTTTGAAGGGATCCAGGATAGGGAGGAAGGCAAAAGAATGAAACAACTACATGACCGAAGTGGGAGGAGAGGCAGAATTAAAGAAAAGGTCAAGGAAAGAAGTGGTTTCTGGCTAAGTATTCACTAGAAGTTACCTTGGACATAAGACAAAGTGTTGTTTCTTACTTGGTAAGAACAACTACCAATTTCAGTCAAGCCCCTTATCCGTGAAAGATTCATTCTAAAAACCCACAGTGGATGCCTGAAACCACAGATGGTACTGGATCCTGTATATGCTATATTTTTTCTATATGTAAATACCTATGATAAAGCTTAGTTAACAGATTAGGCATAGTAGGGGATTAACAGCAACTAATAAAATAAAACACAATCATATATTTTAGTAAAAGTTAAATAAATGTGGTCTCTATCTCTCTGTCTGTCTGTCTCTCTCTCAAAATATCTTATTGTATGAATTTAATGCCTTTCAATCTTAACACTTACACACCATAACTTTTTCAGTTTGAGGAAAGACAACAAAACTAGCATGAGTTTCTTTTTTTCTTTAGAATTTCATATCTGTTCTTATCATAGATCTTGAAAATCTCAGCATATACATTTGTTTTTCCTTACATTGAGAACTTTCACATTTTCAGTTAAAGGAAGCACTTTTTGGCTTCTCTTTGGCACATTCAAATCACCAGCCTCACTTCCCTTGTGCTTTAGGGGCATTATTAAGTAGTACATATATATAATAAAATGTGTTCCTTGAACATAGCACTGTGAGGTGATATTGCAACAGTGCATCTGATTACCTAGATGGCTACTCAGTGACCAACAGACAGGATACCCTGAACAAAGGATGATTCACATCTTGGCCAAGTTGTGCGAGACTTCATCATATTTCTCAGAACAGCCTGCTGTCTAAGATGAAAGTAAAGTGAAAGTCGCTCAGTTGTGCGACTCTTTGCAACCTCGTGAACTACGTGGTCCATGGAATTCTCCAGGCCAGAATACTGGAGTGGGTAGCCTTTCCCTTCTCCAGGGAATCTTCCCAACCCAAGGATCAAACCCAGGTCTCCTGCATTGCAGGCGAGTTCTTTACCAGCTGAGCTACCAGGAAAGCCCTTATTTATTGTTTATTTCTGGGACTTTGCTCTTATATTTTGGACCCAGTTGACTGGGGGAAAGCTGCAGCCATGTGAATGGGCAAATGGAATAGCAAATTCAAATGATTTAAGGACCTCTGTTAGACTCCCTTTGCTAGGATCTTTCACTTATATATACTGTCTTCTAAAAGAATCACAGGTGATGAGAATTAATTTCTCTGTTGTCTATCATGACAATACAATGTCTAAATGACATGGCGAAGGACCAGATGGAAAATAGCAGAAAAGCAATTGATTTGCAAACTAATTTATTACACCAATTAATAGAAACTCTTATGAATCTGGTGTTAAAAATATCATTATAGTTGAATTGTAATCCACTGGGAGAAATTTCCAAGAATAGCTAAGTGTTTTGTATTCATGCATAGGATGAGATCTAAAGGTTATTCTACTTGTTTTCCATCCCTGGGGTGAAATAGGTCCATCTCAGCTTTTGTCTTGAATATTCAGCATTTATTTCTATGTGATTCTTTCTGCATTTTCTACTTCACACTCAGCGTTTGCAAGTTTCCTATCTCTGAGCAGCAATGCTCTTATTAAAGCTACTATTTGACATCGCCATTCTCTGTTGATATTCTTGGAAGCTGTTCGAACAATGTTTGTACAGCTGTACTCTGTGTTTTCCAATCAAGAGAGGACAGGGAATATACTCATGCACTTTCTGCACAAATCCGGAGAACATGCCCAAGTAAGGGTCATGTGACTTGAATTTCTATTTTCATTTCTTTCTGACATAAGTTCTTTAACCAGGCAAATGTATCAAATTGGGTACCATCAATGTCAGCAATATACTTCCCTTGCTTTTGGATTTTACTTTCAAATATTTTGCCAGAGGCAATTAAGGCAGAATTTTGTTTTGGAAACACTAGAGAGTTCTGGCCAAAATTCTGCAGGATGAGAATATCGGGCATAGAGTTCCCAACTAAATTTATTTCTAATGAGAAATAACAACTAGGCATACAGAATGCTCCTGAGAGGAGTGCTTGCCTCTTAACCATCAGGCAGAGCATTACAGAACTCATCCACTAGCCTGGAGGGGTTTCACAGTCTCCCGGCACCTGTGTGCTCACTGAGGCAAGAAAGAACAGAGAAACTGTGTGGCTGAGGATGAGCACTAGAGTAAACGGATGAGCCAGCATTGGCGAGAGAAACGGGCAGGATATAGGAAGTCACCAACTGTTGAGATTTTAGAGGACTGATATCAGAACCAACTGTGAGGGGCACAGACAGCAGAAAATAAAATATCAGCACTTCTACTGGTAAAGTTGGATTGAAGAAGTTGATTAGGAAGTGGGAGCTTCCTAACACTGTACCTGAGAATTAGATACACTGTACCTGAGAATTAGATTCACTGTACTCATCATGGGCAATGCTGGATAACTTCAGGTCTCCTCCTCAGATGGTAAAGAATTTGCCTGCAATGCAAGACATCCAGGTTTGATCCTCAGGTTGGGAAGATCCCCTGGAGAAGGGCATGGCAACCCACTCCAGTATTCTTGCCTGGAGAGTTCCATGGACAGAGGAACCTGGTGGTCTATAGTACATGGGGTCATGAAGAGTCGGATACAACTGAGCAACTAGCACTTTCACAAAGGTAGGGCTTGCCTCTATAAGACTGCCATGTGGAGGAGCAGGTTGGCTCAAAAAGAAAGTGAGAAAGAATGAGGAATGTAATCCTACCAAAGGCCCCTCTGCAGTATGACATGAGGTGAGGCTCATGAACCAACTACAAGCTTTAGCATAATATTATATAATGGCATCTCTTAAACTTCACCTTAAAGCCAGAACTGCTTAGTAGGGCACAGCCCACAAGGTTCTGGAAAACTTTTCACATACCTACCTGTCTCTAGTCTTCACTGTGTTGGCTACACGATGTGAACTCTGTGTTCCAGTCATACTGAACTGCTTGCAGGGCTAGGAATAGCTCTGTGTCCTTTGTTTGGAATGCACTTCCTACCCCCACTTATTTCCAGTGCTTCCTCTTGGTGTGTAAACCTTGCTGGTTCTTGGGAGCATTTCAGTCCTACATTTAATCGTCCTTTCCTCTTGAAAAGCTTCTCTTATCTCTGTTGGCTAATCCTTGGGAGTTTCTATATTTCCTGTGCTAGGTACTGCTAGTTGTTAACCAGGTTGTACTTCCCCACTTCTTCCTCATTCATTAGAAAACTTCATGTTATGATTAAAACAGTTACCTTCTCATACTACCAAAGAACATAGGTGATTGAACCATTTTTGACCACTAAAATGCGGAAAGTTCTCAAGCTTCTGGGAAAACTTTTTAAAGGGGCAGATTGACTATATGCTTCTCTTTGGTCTTTGTCGCTTCCTTCTTCATGAATGTGAATATAGGGTGTGGGTCTGGTTACACCACTTCATGACCATGAAATTGAAACTCATATCCAGAGGATGATGCAGTTAAAAGAGACCCTAGGTCCCTTATGCCATGATTAGGCCACAGAATCAACCTGGGCTGACTATCCCCAGATTTCTTGTTAAATGGGTGAATAAATTCCTTCCTCTTAAAGCCACTGTTAATTGGCTTTTAGTTTACTTGTTGCCAAAAACCTTTCAGACGTACCCATCATTGTTTTTAACCATGGCTCATTCTTTGGTTCCGTATGTGAACAGTCTGAGATGAACAATTGTGCTTTATTCATTTGTTTTCTCAGCTCTTAGCAAGCTTTCCAGCGCAGAGCAGTGGCTCAAAGCATCTGTTTTTACATCTATGAGATTTGTAGTATTATTACAAAAGCCAGTATTCTCCTTGCTGATGATCACGACTATATTATTAATATTGCACTTATATCCATAAAACCCATAGCTTTCCAGTAACTGAAAATAATTCATTATAATAAGATACAAATTTAAAATCACAAGATTGATTTTTATGTGTATTTTTTATTATCAGCGTCACAGTTTTATCTAAAACCTATCACTGTTGAATCTGATGGTGAATATTGACAGAAATTCCAATAAACAAAAGAAAGACAAGGATTAGGTATTTATCTTAGAAAATTACCTTCTTTCTTTGAAGTCAATGAATTCAGAGTTCAGTGGAGAACTTTGAAAAAACAGTTTTTAACTTTATGGAAGGTGATGACCATAGATTCCCTCTCCCCGCTAAAGATATGCTAAATAAATGAATGCTTTTCCCGTTTGATTGTTGGTGATATACCCATACATGATATAAAATCTTGAGCCATATTTTGGGTTTACTTTCTCAAATTAGAACAAGCAAACGAAGCATATTTTCTCTAAGACAGTCTTCTCTGTTTAAGTACTGGTAAAAAATAATTAAAAAGCCTCATGATTCTTCCTTGCACGAGTCTTTATCACCAGACATGATTCACTCTCACGACATGCTTGTGAAGGGCGTGCTTGTAGGATTAGCAATAGGATCCATCTTCAGTGAGGCATCTAAGCAGGTTGTTTCTTCCTTCCAAGTTCACTCTCGGGCTGGGCATGTGGATCAGTGGTGGCAGCCAGAATCACAGAATGCTGATCTCCATAGCAAACATCCAAGCAGTAGTTTGGATAAAAGGCACAAGCACAGCACTATATAGACATTTTCAGCATTAACTGCTCAATAATCAAGGCCTGTGCAGAGGCACTGCATAAGCAAAGACTTGGATGTAGTTAACAGGGGTCCTGGCATAAGAAATTGGCATCTCAACAAAGATCAGCGCTCACTTACAACAAGAATAATGAGAAATACATAGGTTGGATCAATGTAGAGAGAGTTATCCTGGCCACAGTCTCTGAGTGATGATGAGCTGCTATCTGACATTTGAATCTATTCTAAAGCATTTTAGGTCGTTCTATATAAACTATGTATAATTAGACTTCCAATTCTCATTAAAAAATGAGAGATTGCATTCTCAACAAAATTTTAATTATATTTTCTTTAAAATCCCTGTTAAAAATCACTCTAGGTTCTTTGTATAGACAAGGTAGATCCAACATGATAATTAATATGAGGACATTGGTGCCTGGAGTGGGTCAAATCAGCTGAAGAGGCCATCTTGCTTACATGTGTCTTAATTAAGCCCATTTTTCTATATATGCTACAAATTAATTAAAAAATTTAGATTTTTGTTTATTGTTCTTCTAATCATTACTCTTGGTGAGCTGACTTCAATATATGCTGCAATGCATAAGAGCTCTGGAAATCTATAGTTACCTTAAAATTGTTAGATGATTTGCAGAAGTATTTGAAACATGATTCATTGCTTTATTCATGAGAAGTAGAATTTTTTATTCCAATGGGTGAAAAGGTAAATGGCAGTGATGAATGGCAGTCTTTTCTAGGGTATTTTTTTTTTTTTTATCACTTTCCTACATGATAGACCACATTTTAAGGATTCTGATATTCATGAGTCAGGACAAGAAAAAATGTGTTTGTATGTAGATATGGATAATCAACCCCCTACACAATATTACTCAATATATTTTATTACAGATATGATTTTAGATTGATTGGTTTTATCTTTCTTCTGGAAAGTGACTAGCATCCAGGAAAGAAACTGCCTGTATTGCAGGAGACCTGACTTCAATCCCTGGGTAGAGAAGATCTCCTGGATATGGGAATGGCTACTTACTCCAGTATTCTTGCCTGGAGAATTCTGTGGATAGATGAGCCTGGCAGGCATATAGTCTTTGGGATCACAAAGAGTCAGACATGACTGAGTGACTAACACTTGAAAGATGCAAGGCATGATTACAATCTTAGAGCTGAAAAGCCACATGCTTGTTATTTTAGAGTGTGAATTAGACGATTATTTTTACATACACACAAACACACACACATAAACACATAAGGCTTCCATGGTGGCTCAGATGGTGGGAATCTGCCTGCAATGCAGGAGATCCTGCAGGAGTCAGGAAGAATAAAAGAAAAGCAGGCCCTGGCAAGGACCACAAAAGGAATTTGTAATTATTGATAAACTGGATGCTGTAAGACATGAGACTCTTGGAACAAGTCTAGAGAGAATAGTTCATAATCTTGGAAACAAGATATGATCCTGGGGTTGGAAAACCGATCTCAGACTGTTTCCCAACTGGCGTCTCAGAGCCACATGTCTTATGTATCTGGAGAAAATTCTTATAGATAAGAATATTAGTTACCGATTTGTTATTGATTATTGCTTCTTGGTTACTCAGTGGCTAATGATCACTGTTCTTTGGCCCTGAAGGCCACATGAGTTTTGGCTTAACTCCCTACACATTCTTTCCGTTACAGCTGAGAGTATAATAAAGCTGGCATGGGTTCAGTTTCAGCACCTTCACCTTGGAGTGGTGTCGGTTCCCTGGTCCTCACTTTCACTGAACTCTTGTGTCTTGTTTCTCCTCCTCCCTCCACATCACGCTTCTGCTATCCTGATCCCTGTGTGGGGAAGATCCCCTGGAGAGGGGAATGGCTACCCACTCCGGTATTCTTGCCTAGAGAATTTCATGGACATACACAAGTTCAGTTCAGTTCAGTTCAGTCGCTCAGTTGTGTCCTACTCTCTGCAACCCCATGAATCGCAGCCCGCCATGCCTCCCTGTCCATCGCCAACTCCCAGAGTTCACAAAGTGTCACACAAATAATGAAATGGGTTTTCCCAGTTAATCCCACCAACTTTTAGAGTAAATAGTGGAATGTTAAACGGATCCATCTGTGTCAATGTGTTACTGGTTCATCTTTTCAGGAGACATGCAGACCCAGCAGAACGATCACACACATCATATCATATCTGTCTGGGCTTCTTTCTCCAGCTCCCAGTTTTCTCACAGACACCCCTCTTGAGGGCTGCAGTTCTGTTGCCTTGATTGTCTTGTAAAACTTGGGCCCTCTTCTCTCATGAATCTCTCTCTTTTGCTTTATTTCTCTTTAGACAACACTTTGGAAATCCCCACTTTTTCAAACTTCTTTATTTTTGTTCTTGCTTCTTCAGGGAGCCTTATGATGTCTTAATTAATGTTTTTATCTAGTCACTATTGTGACTGCTTTCCAGGTCAATGGTAGGAGGAAAGCTTTATAAATAAAGTGATTATTCCCTCAAAATCAAACCAGGCAGGATTTCGCCTCCCTTGCCTGGATCAACTGCACACTCAGAGGCATCTTCCAGCTGAAATCTGCATCCATGATCAGTTCCTTGCACGTGTGCGTAGGAGAGGTAATATTGCACAGCCTGTTTACTGGAGTTGGTTGACACTGTTGGGATGCTTGTGGGTGGCCTCACAGCTGCTGTTTGGAAGCTGCCACAGCAGGGAAGAAACTACACTAAACAGTAAGGAACAAACTGTACCAAAGTGGGGGAAAAAATGGTGCAATTGACAAAACGATTCAGTAGCAGCAATAGCCACTGAACCTAGAGGTTATCACCAGCAAGCCCCCTCATTTGGAGAGTGTCTGGGTTAGTATGCCTCATGGTTTTCTTTAATTTCTGCCACAGCAAGCTTTCAAATGGTATCAGGTAAAGGGGACACAGAGCACAGGTTCATGGCATCTCTGGTACCCAACAAAGGCATTTAGAGTCCTGCATATCCATGCACGGTGATAAAGGTCCCCAGCCCAACAGGGCACTGGGGCTGTAAACAGTGAATATGGAAACTGCATTTTCATTTCCTTTGACTTTATTTTAGAGCTCTGAAATACTCTCAGCATCAGCAATCATCACTCAAAGGGGGGAGGAGAAGACTTATGTCTCTGAGTGTTTGCTACATAATTGAGTTTGGTTTTTAATTACAAAGAAGGGTCATATGGCAGCAAAGTAACCGTCACTGCAGTGCCCCTTCACTATTGAGTTCTGCCATTTTTGGCAAACACTACATCCAGTACAAAAGCTCTGGCTGAGTTATTAATCATGTTTGTCGGGCAAGCTGCAATAATCTGCTGCCGGGATACAAAGCCAACTACAGTGTTGCTGGCAGGATATGATGATAAAACACTTGATACCTCTCACTCTTAGAGTCTGCTCCTGCTAAGGACTTTTAAAAACTCTCCATTTAATTAAAGGGGGTAAAAAATGAAAGGAAGTGATTTCAATGATGTTTCATGCTCTCAACTGTCATGTTCTTGATTACAGAGAAATAGATGACATGAAAGTTTGTGGAATTGTTTGAATGTAGGGCACATGGGCTGTGGGCTACAGAAAGAAAGCCCCAGGGCTGCTACAGACAAAGGGATGAAGAATAGGGCTTTCACATCCAGTCAAAAGTCCTATAATTGCTGTCTCCTTTTCAAGAGGCCTTCTGATATTCTATAAAACTCTGCTAATTGAGTCGGGGAAGAAGAGTCATCACTCATCCATTGACCATTAGAGATGGCCCTCAAGGTAGAATTACTGAGAATTAAAGTTCTCACCTGTCCTTCTCTTTGGAAAAGCTCTGTAATCTGATTTAGAGCAAGTAGCTATAATGTCCGTAGTATCCAAGATTGAATAATGATCAACAATTAAGTTATTCAAGGACTGAGTATTTGAGAGGTCCTCTACCTAGCCAGAAAAGCCTTAACTCTCATAAAATGATCTCAAATAGTTTATAGAATTAAAGGGGTTACTCCTTTCATCAGAACAATATTTCTCTGAATTCATACCTTGGAAAACTGATTCTGTGGATGCTGAGGGCTCAATGGTAAAGAAGTTTGAAAAATGTGAAATGAAATAAGCTTTTAGAATCTGTAATATGGTAATTAGCATTTTGAGTCTCCAAAATGGAGATATATGTTATTTCATAGGGGACATTTTTTATAAAGTCATTCTACAGAATGAAAGTACTCAAGTCTTAAAACATCTTTTCTCTTGTTCTCTATGGAGAAGGAAATGCAACCCACTCCAGTATTCTTGCCTGGAGAATCCCATGGACAGAGGAGCCTGGCAGGCTACAGTCTATGGGGGTCACAAGAGTCGGACATGATTGAGTGACTAAGCACAGCACACAAACTTGTTTTTTATAGTCTAAGAATGTTCACCCTGGAATTTAAGCTTCTTTTCTTCTTTATTACCTTCATCTGTGATTTAAATGGTTAATAGTGCAATCTTTGGACTTGTCTCATCCAGATATTGTTACAGTGGTCACTTGCCATCCTTCTGAATGTCTAGCATCTGAATCCCCTTATTGACTTTGGAGAATTCCCAATACATGGATACAAGTAAGAGGCCAGGAAAACTCACACTGTTCCCTGGCAGCCAGTTTGGGAATATAACCAAAGCTGAGCATATTAGTGTTTCTACCGTGGAAGGGTGAACCTAAATTGTGAAGCACAGGCACACTCCAGTGAGTGAGACTGGAACTGGGGCAGCATTCAGCGGTAGTGATCCTGTGAATGTCTCCATTGTGACTAATCTTAAGTTTCTGTTTATTTCTAAGCTGGTCTTCTTGAATCTTATATCCATATTTTTCAATAAATCCTTTTTAAAATTCAGACACCAGAGTGCTTTCTTTTACGTACAAGCAATAACTGAGTGGTTGAGAACTCTAACTATAGGTTTCTGAAGTCTGTGCTCCAGAGAAATGCAATCCAGGGTGATTCGAAGGGGAGATGGAGTCGGCGAGGAAAAAACTTATTTATTTATAAATATAAGATTAGATTAGGAAGAAATNCTGGTTGGATTTCCTTGCAGTCCAAGGGACTCTCAAGAGTCTTCTCCTACACCACAGTTCAAAAGCATCTATTTTTCTTCTCTTATTATTATTTATACCTAAAAAGTGGAGTAGCAAGGTGAAAAGGTTTGCATGTCTCTAATTTTGTTTTATGTTGCTGAATTGCTTCCTGATGTGTTTGTACCAATTTATACTCCTATCAATAGAGTAAAAATGTTTTAATTTCCCTGCATCTCTGCCATGCTTATTATTTTTTAGTATTCTGATAGATATATTCTGATATATATATTTTGCTGTTCTCCGGGAGCTGGTGATGGACCAGGAATGCTGGCTTGCTGCAGTTCATGGGGTCTCAAAGAGTCGGACATGACTGAGTGACTGAACTGATTCTGATAGATATAATTTCAATTATATCTCATCATCACTAGAGAGATTGAAAATCCTTTTCTGTGTATATTGTCTGTTCTGGTTTCCACTTTTGTGAATTGTAGATTTGCTAATTCAAGCTGAGAGTATGGATCTATTTTTAGTTCTTTTCACTAAGGAGAAGGAGGTAACTTTAGTATAACTGTCTAATTCCAGACACATAACACAGAAATATGGCAGGTGCAGTGTTAACTCCACGTGCTGCTTTGTGTCTGTGTACGTTGAAAGTATTATTTTGTTTCTGAGTCCAGCACAGCCTTTTTGACTATTTTTATATTTTACCTGTCATATGTGTGTGTTTGAGGCAGGGATCATGTTTTAAAGTATGAATTCGCTGTTTCATCTTGATCCTTTTTATTTTCATAAAAGTGGTGAATAAACTGTATAAGTTGACATTTTATCTAAATTGGCTTGAGATGAAAACACAAGCATAAGATCAATAAATGTAAATTAAAATATAATACTTCTGTGTATCAAAAGGCATCATAATAGAATTGAAAAATTATTTGAAACAGATATGAGCAAGAATTCATTTATTTAATATATAGAGACCATTTATTCTAAGAAGAGCATATTCTCCCTCTTGTAGAAAAATTGACAAAGGAAAAGAACAGTTCACACATACTCACACAAGAAACTGAAAGCATGAAAAATGTTTAACCCATGCATTTAAAGAAATATATATTAAGAAACAATTCCCTCTATCTTTGCTTAGGAAATTGACAAATAATAAAAATAAAAAATGTCACAGCTAATGAATGTATGAGGAAATGAACACTCATTCTCTGCTGATGGAAATATAAATGTGCTTCTTCTAAGTGACATTTGGACATTCTGTATCTAATGCTGTGCTGCACAGTATGACACAGCCAGTAGCCACATGGGCTATTTAAGTCAAATATTTATTTCTTCAGTCTAACTCACCACATTTCAAGTGCTTAACAGACTCACACCTTGTTGTTGTTCACTCGATAAGTCATGTCCAAGTCTTGCAACCCCACGGACTTCGTCCACCAGACTTCCCTGTCCATGGGGTTTCCCAGGCAAGAGTACTGGAGTGGGTACCATTTCCTTCTCCCTGAATCAGGATTGAACCGGTGTCTGCTACCTTGGCAGGCGACTTCTTCACCAGTGAGCCACCAGCGAGTGGCTTCATGTCCAGCCCTGGTGGATCCAGGGTGATTCGAAGAGGAGACGGAGTCAGTGAGGAAAAAACTTATTTATTTATAAATATAAGATTAGATTAGGAAGAAATAGTGTAGTAGGAAAATTAAGTGGAGAAAAGAGGCTGAATAACTTGGTTTACATGGAAAGCCAATAAAGTTCCAGACAAGGAGCTTGCACCATCTACGTTAGGCCACCGGCATCCGTTTAAATATTGGAGAATGTCCCGCCCTGGGCTCTCTCTCTCTCACGGATCTTAGAAGCCGGGACAAGTAAGTAGACATGGTGAGCCTCCATGCCCCAGATGAGAATTCAGCCTGAAATTAGACTAAAGAGGAGACACGGGGGAAACCAGTCCTTCCAATGACTGGCCCGTCCTCTATTGTTCAGAAGGCCTTTTATACTTTGATTGTACATAGAGATCAATGGGTAATACAAAATTATGCAGCGTTAGTAGCCCAGACTCTTATCAAAACCAGGCTTTCTTTTTGCATACCCTCCCATATACAAAAGGTCTCAGGTGGTTTACATTATCTTCTGGCCAAAAGGCCTGTTAACATTTTTATGGCTCTCTTCCCGGACAATTGTCTACCAACCAGAAAACTCCTTTTCCCTAGAAGTGGTTTTTCTTTACTCTGCATTACCCTCAAAATACTAAATAAAGTTACATTCCTGTATAACAAAGGTGCAGTGGGTTATAACTAAGGAAGTACTTAACTCAAAGATCTAATATTGCTAATACCAGGTTTACTACCTGTTTTTCTATATACCAACTATATCTACAAATAAAAGATTTGAAAATTTGGCAGCAAGTATTGGCTCAACAAATGAAACCTTTAATCAGTCCTATTCTAATGATTGACTCCTCGGAAGCCCCTACATTCCTAGGATGTTTTAAGCTTCCTGTGCCTCCCGCAGTCGGGAGGCCTCAAACCATCACATGTGCAGCTGTAGGAGTCCTGCAGGCAGGCTAGAAAGCCATCAGAGGGGTTTTTGGATTGAAACACCCTTTCGAATGCAGAAGACTAAAGCCCTGAGTTAACCTTTTCCAGAGTGTGTCAGAAGAGTGGAAAAGTGCAATACAATAAGACAGGCATATTCTTATTTTGGGGGTACATGCTCAGGAAATACCAGGGGGAAACCCTGAGATCTGACTCACCTTGCCCATCAGATCTCTGCCGCATGACCTTGTCACGGGTGGGATTCCTCACGTTGGCACCCGGCAATGTTGCAAACATTGAATTTCTGTAATCACAGAATGTTTTATTGGATGTCACTTATCATTACTTTCAAAATATTCACTTCCTTTTACCCCAGTAGCCCTACTCCTACTTCTAGAGATGTAGTCTAAAGAATTATTAGAAGTTTAAGGATCATCATCAAAGCCCTGAAAAACAGTAGTAAAATTTTGGAAATAATTCAAATGACTGAAAAAAGGAACAGATAAATGATTATAAATTCATGTATGAGAATATTATAAAGCCTATTAAACTATTTTTTTGCATTTGTTAAAGGTCATGGAAATGTGCTCATAATATACTGTTAACTGAACAAACAGGCAACAGACATTGTTTATAGCAATAGCATGGTAATGTTGCAAATTTTGGGTACTATTTTCTATCAGACACATAAGCCCACTCATATATTACTTTCATCATTACAAAACTTAAAACATCAAAAGTATGTTGGTTTGGGATATGTCTGGTTTTGAGCCTTATGAAGCAGTTGGTAATTGTAGCCATTTTAGGTGGTTAGTTTCATTTGAAATTTAGTGTTAGTTGGTATATTTATATGTTTAAGTATCACACTGTGTATGTATAGATGATATATCTTTGTAAAGTGAGTAAAATGTAATTTTAAGTTTCTTTTCTAGTTTTTATTTTTTTTAATATAAATTTATTTTAAATTGGAGGCTAATTACTTTACAATATTTTATTTGTTTTGCCATNGGCAGGAGGAGAAGGGGACGACAGAGGATGAGATGGCTTGATGGCATCACGGAGTTGATGCACATGAGTTTGGGTGAACTCTGGAAGCTGGTGATGGACAGGGAGGCCTGGCATGCTGTGACTCATGAGGTCGCATGAGTTGCGACCTCATGTGTCGCAGAGTTGGACACGACTGAGCAACTGAACTGAACCAAAGAGGCCAAAGGAAGACTCAGACCAGCAATCATGGTCCTGGCAGGAGAAAGCAAAAATTTGCAAACTACCACTTCAGTCTTACGTGCAAAACAAACTTTATTAAAGCATAGATACCCTCTCAGAAGGAGAGCAGGCTATTTCTGGGAAGTGAAACCAGCCCTCCCATACAGGCTGAGGGTGTTTATTAGCGGTTGTTCTGCAAGGAGACAGGTATGATCATGGGTGAGTGCCAGGAGATTGCTATTTGATTGACTGTCCTGAGTTCTATAATAAGTTTGTTACTGAGTATGTCCTTACCGTTGATTTGTTCAGGACAGCCAAACTAGGGGAGGACAAAGCCACATATAGATGTTATTATAATGTTGGTATAATGAGTTTGGGTTTACTAGAATTTGTACACTTGTCTAGTGTGGGCATGCACAGCCCAGAGAAATTCTCTCCTGTTACTGCTCCCTCTTTACCAGGATAAGTTGCCCACCATCTGGCCCCTTTCATTGATTCTGGGTGAGGTCAGGAGAGTGTCTTTAGATGGTTGGGGCCTAATCAGACTATTTCCCTCTTGTCTTTAATTGCCATCACCTCTTTGCTGCTACCTGCAAGGAAGGGTTCCCAGATGGTTGGGGCTTGGCTTGGTTACTCTTCTCTTGTCTTTTTGCCTCTGTCACCTCCTTGCTACTAATGTCTAACTACCTACCTAACAAATGGAGATTTGGAATGGAGGTCAAAGTCCACTTTGTCTGCAAGCAGAACTAGATACTCTTAATTTAATATTTATACCGCTTGGTGATTTGTGGGGAAACCCTAGTTATACTGGACAGATGGTAAGTCTTGGAAAATGTAAACTCTATGTCCCCCACATGAGATGATCAATCTGGAGCTTTAGGAAAACATTTATGCTGAGAACCAGAGGACATTTACGACAGAAGCAGTCTAACACAGGTGGCCATGGATCTGTGTACCCAGAAGAGATGGAGGCCACTTCAGGAGAATTATGAGAGGATCTAACGGAGTAGTGACTTAGGGTTTAGAAGCCTGGGAGAGGGTCAGTTCCAGGATGAAACATGAATGTGACTTCATCTGAAATGGGGAATATATATTTGTAAGGGGGGTTCCTGAACCCAGTTTCAACATGTTGGATCAGGCAACAAGTAATTCTCAGACACCACCTGGATTCCCTACAATTCAACTCAGTTATGACACTATCTACCCAGAGGCAGCAACAGATCCCACAAGTAAAGGGCTCAGTCCTACAAGACTGTTCCCCCTCTCCATTTCAGATGCCAGTCACAAGTCCACATTGTCAACTGTGCTTCTGACCAATGCTCCTCCAACTCAAGATGCCAGTCACAAGTCCAGGTTGTTACCTGTACTTCTAACCAACTAGCTATAAATAAATCAGAGGTTCCCAAGTTTCCTCCTTGGCTTTAATTAATTTGCTAGAGTGAGGCTCGCAGAACTCAGAGAAACATCTTCCTTACTAGATCACCAGTGTGTTATAAAAGGACATAACTCAGAAACATCCGGACAGAAGAGGTGCACAGACAAGGTGTAGGGAAAGGACTCATTGAGCGTGCCACTCTCTCAGCACTCAGTGGGCCCTTTCCTCACACCTGGCCCTGTGCACCTGGAAGCTCTCCAAACCATCTCCATTTGGGGGGTCTTATGGGGTCTTCATTATATAAGCATAATTGTTTGAATCATTGACCATTGGAAATTGATTCCACTTCAAGCCTTTCTTACCTCCCTGGACATTAAGGGAGTAGGAATAAAAATTCCAACCCTCCAATCACTTTGTTGAGTCATTGGAAACCAGCCCCATCCATAGGTGTCTTCAAAAGACCTTGTTAACATAATAAGAGACACTTTTATGGCTTTCATCACATAGGCAATTCCAAAGGTGCTGAGAACTCTGTGCTGGAAATGGGAGGGAGACCAAATATAATTCTTTATTTATATTACAAATGACAATGACACAATGCCTAAGCTAGATTTAATTCTGTATAGACCTATCAAATGTTCCAGCATCAAAGGTTAGCATAATAGTTTCAATTGAAACAATTCGTATGAACTGTACTGTGTACTGATGCAGCATTTCCTCAAAAGCGTGTGACTCTTGCCTTTATTCATTCTGCCTCTAGGCCCTCCTCGCCATCTCCCTATTCTTCTGGGAATCGGTGACTTATTTTTCAATACTGACTCAAGGTATGCCTTTTCATTGGAGACTTTCCTGATACCCAGGAAGTATTGAGAACATTTTTGAGTTCCTCTTTTACCTTGTATAGAGCTTCTCCGTTGGAATGTTTGACTTTTGAGAAATATATGTTCACATGTCAGCTATGAGTATATAAGCCACCAGATACTACTAATAGTTTGGCTTATGAAATACTGCTGTTTTAGCCTAGAGATGTTTGAGTGAGATTTAACTCTTTTGTTTCATCTGCTCTTGTCACTTTATGAAAAATGAGAAGAAATGGAGAGACAAAAAAGTCATTTACTAAACACCTAAGCTTATCTATCTGAGTAATACATTCAGTTCAGTTCAGTCGCTCAGTTGTGTCTGACTCTTTGCGACCCCATGAATTGCAGCACGCCAGGCCTCCCTGTCCATCACCAACTCCTGGAGTTCACTCAGACTCATGTTCATCGAGTCTGTGATGCCATCCAGCCATCTCATCCTCGGTCGTCCCCTTCTCCTCCTGCCCCCAATCCCTCCCAGCATCAGAGTCTTTTCCAATGAGTCAGTTCTTCACATGAGGTGGCCAAAGTACTGGAGTTTCAGGTTTAGCATCATTCCTTCCAAAGAAATCCCAGGGCTGGTCTCCTTCAGAATGGACTGGTTGGATCTCCTTGCAGTCTAAGAGACTCTCAAGAGTCTTCTCCAACACCACAGTTCAAAAGTATCAATTTTTCGGTGCTCAGCCTTCTTCACAGTCCAACTCTCACATCCATACATGACTACTGGAAAAATCATAGCCTTGATTAGACAGACTTTAGTTGGCAAAGTAATATCTCTGCTTTTGAATATGCTATCTATGTATAGATCTATTAAATGTTCCAACATCAAAGGTTAGCATAATAGTTTCAATTGAAACAATTCATGTGAACTGTACTGTGTACTGATGGAGTATTTCCTCAAAAGCGTGTGACTCTTGCCTTTATTCATTCTGCCTCTAGGCCCTCCTCTCCATCTCCCTATTCTTCTGGGAATCGGTGACTTATTTTTCAATGCTGACTCAAGGTATGCCTTTTCACTGGAGACTTTCCTGATACCCAGGAAGTATTGAGAACATTTTTGAGTTCCTCTTTTACCTTGTATAGAGCTTCTCCGTTGGAATGTTTGACTTTTGAGAAATATATGTTCACATGTCAGCTATGAGTATATAAGCCACCAGATACTACTAATAGTTTGGCTTATGAAATACTGCTGTTTTAGCCTAGAGATGTTTGAGTGAGATTTAACTCTTTTGTTTCATCTGCTCTTGTCACTTTATGAGAAACGAGAAGAAATGGAGGGACAAAAAACGTCATAGTTGTATAAACTTTAGTTAGTTGAAACCAGGGCAAGAGTTACGAGTGTATTGCTTGATAATGACAAACTTCAAGCCTCTATTGGATGTTCACAGAATTAAAACCTGATCATTTGTGGACAAGAACACAATTTTTAAAAGCACACGAAATTCTGGATGTATTTTGTTTAAGCATATGTCGTTGATATGCTTTACTTAAAAGCACTTAAAAGTTTCTTGGTTTCGATATTAGTAGGTTTTAAAGGTCATTGTGGTGAATGCCAACCAAAGATTCTTGCTTCTCATCAAGCTCTACAAGGATTACGTCCTTAGTCCCCGCAGTCACTGACCTCTGCTGACAAAAAAAATTTAGTCACAACCTGAAAGCAGAGAATTATTTTATTTGGTGGGAATGTTTAGGACTTGAAGCCAGGAGACAGCATTTCAATAGCTCTGAGAAAACTGCTCCAAAGAGTCAGGGAGAAGTCAGACTATACAAGATTGCAAGAAATGGAGCAGGCAGTCTGAACATCAAAGATCAGGTAAGTTAAGAAATTTAGCATTCTATGTATGGGAAGATGCAAGCCTCTGGGCTCACTGAATTCATTCCTTTCATATCAGTTCAGTTAAGTTGCTCAGTTGTGTCTGACTCTTTGTGACCCCATGGACTGCAGCACACCAGGCTTCCCTGTCCATCATAAACTCCCAGATCTCACTCATACTCATGTCCATCCAGTCAGTGATGCCATCCAACCATCTGGTCCTCTGTCATCCCCTTCTCCTCCTGCCTGCAATCTTTCCCAACATCAGGGTCTTTTCAAATGAGTCAGTTCTTTGCATCAGGTGGCCCAAGTATTAGAGTATCAGCTTCAACATCAGTCCTTCCAATGAATATTCAGGGTTGATTTTATTTAGGATTGACTGCTTGGATCTCCTTGCAGACCAAGGGACTCTCAAGAGTCTTCTCCAAAACCACAGTTTAAAAGCATCAACTGAAAAAAAAAGCATCGACTGTTTGCTGCTCAGGCTTTTTTATGGTCTAATTCTTACATCCGTACATGACTACTGGAAAAACCATAGCTTTGACTAGATGGACATTTGTTGTCAAAGTAATGTCTCTGCTTTTTAAAATGCTGTCTAGTTTTGTCATAGCTTTTCTTCCAAGGAGCAAACATCTTTTACTTTCATGGCTGCAGTCACCATCTGCAGTGATTTTGGAGCCCAAGAAAATAAAGTCTGTCCCTGTTTCCATTGTTTCCCCATCTATTTGCCATGAGGTGATGAGACTGGATGCCATGATCTTCGTTTTCTGAATGTTGAGTTTTAAGCCAACTTTTTCACTCTCCTCTTTTACTTTCATCAAGAGGCTCTTTAGTTCCTCTTTGCTTTCTTCCATAAGGATGGTGTCATCTGTGTATCTGTGGTTATTGATATTTCTCCTGGCAATTTTGATTCCAGCTTTTGCCTCATCCAGCCCAGCATTTCTTGTGATGTACTCTGCATATAAGTTAAATAACCAGGGTGACAGTGTACAGCCTCAACTTACTCCTTTCCCAATTTTGAACCAGTCTGTTGTTCCATGTCTGTTTCTAACTGTTGCTTCTTGACCTGCATACAGATTTTTCAGGAGGCGGGTAAAGTGGTCTGGTATACCCATCTCTTGAAGAATTTTCCACAGTTTGTTGTGATTCATACAGTCAAAGGCTTTAACATAGTCAATGAAGCAGAAGTAGATGCTTTTCTGGAATTCTCTTGCTTTTCCGATGATCCAGTGGATGTTGGCATTTTGATCTTGGGTTCCTCTGCCTTTTCTAAATCCAGCTTAAACACCTGGAATTTCTCAGTTCACATACCTCGGCTCAGTTCAGTTCAGTCACTCAGTCGTGTGTGACTCTTTGCAGCCCTGTGGGCTGCAAGATGTTGGGCCTCCCTATCCATCACCAACTCCTGGAGTTACTCAACAGCTATCTGGGGCCCATCCTGTTTCCTTGTTTACCTTGCTTCTTGCATTCCCCTAGCTCCTCAGCAATCACCATGGGAGTGGCAGCGTACATTGGATTGCAATTTGGGGAGCCCTCAGTCACATTTGGAGGTCAGAAATCACTGGTAGCTGTGACATTTCTTGTTGATTAACATGGAAGGAAATATTTTCATTTCACACCTCCAACACACCATGTGAGGAATTCAAAGTGGAGATCAGGAATGAGGCACTCTGTTCTGAGGAAAAGTGCTAAAACAGGCCTTCTGATAGATACTGTCGGGAGAAAATTCTATGAAACCAGTTTCTTGCATCTTCCCATACCTAGAAAAGCACTAAAATCATCAATGGAGACATCTGCTCTCCATAAATAGCAGCTGCCTTCTACTGAATGTGTGGCTGACTGTGCAAATCCCCCTCCACCAAACTCATTTATATATACTAACCTCTCTGACCACACTTCTTTGGAAAGTTTCTCTGAGACTTCTGAGAAGCTGTTTTCTGGGCTATAGTCATCAGTGAGACACTGGACCAACTCATAGCTTTTACGGTGTGTGTGTGTGTTTTCAGTCAACATGAATTGAGTTTGAAGCGATGCTAGGTCAAGTCAAATGTGCAAGTCTGACTTTTCCTACAGGCCTTTCAGAGCATTAGATGTGCTGATGTTCATGGTTATTCTCCATGAGAGAATGGATATTAAGCATTTTCAAAATGTGTTTGACCATAATATATTCTTTCTGGGGCAGCTTATTTTAAGATTACAATTTAAGGGAACAATTTTGGGAGAACAGAATGTGCTCTCCAGAAATTTGTTAGGAGTCCTTTCCTCCCTCCCTCGCCCTTTCTGGTTCTCTGTCCCTCGCCTTTCTTCCTCCTTTCCTTCCTTCTTCTCCCCTTCTTTGCTTCCTCTCTCTCCCTTTCATACCACTTTCTTTTTGTTCACCTCATTGACTCCCTCCCTCTCCCCTCTTCCTTCCCTTCTTTCATGAGTTCTCAAATTTGCAAATACCATTGTAGCATATGCTATTTGTTACAAAATATAATACTTTTTCCCTATGTATACTTTATAGTTTTCCCCCTTGGAATAAGCATAACGAGTCTATATCTTAGTAAGTTCTACTCTTCTGGTCACTGAAAACTTTCTTATTTTGGCTAAGAAATATCACTTTTACTTTAATTTTCCTTCATTTCCTACTTACTTCTGTTAAAACATGATCAGCTGGAGTTGTTTTTTTTTTTTTCCCCTTAGGGAAGCAGGGGATATTTTTACACTTAAAAATAAAGTCTCTATCACACTGCTTGCCTGCTAGCTTTGCTTCAGTCGTATCTGACTCTGTGTGACTCTGAACTGTAGCCAGTGAGACTTCTCTGTCCATGAGATTCTCCAGGCAAGAATGCTGGAATGAGTTGCCATTTCCTTCTCCAGAGGATCTTCCCAATCCAGGGATCGAACCCATGTCCCTTACATCTCCTGCATTGGCAATTCATTTTTTACCACTGATGCCACCTTTACATCCCAAGATTTAAGTAAGCAGAGGAACACAAGCCTCATTGAGATATGCATAGCTGCTTAATAGGTGCTTACCCACTGGCTGAATATCTTTTTCTGTCAGCTTCAGAAATCCAAATTCATTTCTTAATAGAAACAGTGACATTTTACTATAGCTAAACTAGAGTTACTTCCAATTAGTTGAAAGAACTTTTCTTTCTAGCAATGCCAAGGGTTTCCTGTAACAAGTTTATACTGTTTTGCCCATTAGTCTTTTGTGAGCTTTATTTGTTTTCTATCTGCTTTGAGACAGGATCTACTTTTAGACACTAGCCACATTGTTTCTGGATTTGGAAGCTGAGAGTTTGACTATCTGTAATGACTTCCTGGAAGACCTAGTCCATTAGTCTTCTGGACAACACTTCCCTTGCCACATGTCCCCTCCATCCAAGGCCTCATCATTACCTTTACTGAGTAGACTACTCTGTAACAGTGCTATTCTGGGCTCTCAACATTTATTTATTTCTTGGAACTCAGTATTGAAGGCTGGAGTGTAAATCTTTTTGATTCTGTAAGCCAGAGTCTCTATCATAAGTATTCAAGCCTATTGTTTTGGCATGATGGCAGTTATAGATATGTCAGCAATGGATAGCTCTGTGTTCCATTAAAACTTTACTTACAAAAACAGGTCATGGGCTGGATTTGGCTCACAGGCTATAGTTTTTGACCCTCATTCAAAACCACCCTATGAAAGAGATACTTTCATCTCCATCTTTTAGATAGACAGAGAGACACTGAGGTTAACATCTAGGATCATCATGTTGGTTAACAAGGGAGCTATGATTTAAACCTAGGCCAGCCTCGTGAAAAAGCTCATATTCTTTCTACCTTGTAGTCTTAACCTTACACAAGAGGGTAGGAGTTAGATATCTAGAACGGAATGGGAGAGAGCTTGTATCCAGTCGGAGGGAACAAAAGAATCCAAGGCACAGAGTTATGGTCCATTTTGGTGACAATAAGTAGGTGAGCCTGACGGTAAAAGGGTCTACGACCGAAGTGAAACAGGTGTGGTTGGGCAGGAAGGCACATGGGTCACAATTGTGTATAATAAACATACATGTATGAGAAATCTGGAGCCCGGTAACCTGGGACTGGTGTATCATCAGTGCCATCAGAAATTGAAGCTTGCTCTATATTTCTGCTTAGCCATCCCTGGCATGTGCCATTATTTCACAGCCTTCTTGTCTTGTGCTTTTGTCATGAAATACCTACAGCATTAGGTCCATATTCCAGTTTGTAAGATGGGGTAAGAGGTAGGGGTAAAACATGTATTTCTACAGAGGCTTCTCCTTTTTTTTCTTTAAATTAATTATCTTAATTTTTTGTGTGCTTTTTAAGTTTATTTTTAATTAAATGATAATTGCTTTATAGAGTTGTGTTGGTTTCTGCCAAACATCAATATAAATCAGCCATAGGTATACATANGGGGTAAGAGGTAGGGGTAAAACATGTATTTCTACAGAGGCTTCTCCTTTTTTTTCTTTAAATTAATTACCTTAATTTTTTGTGTGCTTTCTAAGTTTATTTTTAATTAAATGATAATTGCTTTATAGAGTTGTGTTGATTTCTGCCAAACATCAATATAAATCAGCCATAGATATACATATGTCCCCTCTTTCTTGGACCCACCTCCCAATTCCCTCCCCATCCTGCTTCTCAGGGTTGTTACAGAGCCCTGGTTTGAATTTCCTGAGTCATATAGCAAATTCCCATTTGCTATTTATTTTACATATGGTAATGTATTCTTTCCATATTACTCTCTCCATACATCTGACTCTCTCTTTCCTCACCCTCCCCATGTCCATAAGTCTGTTTTCTATGTCTGTGTCTCCATTGCTGATCNCCTCCCCATCCTGCTTCTCAGGGTTGTTACAGAGCCCTGGTTTGAATTTCCTGAGTCATATAGCAAATTCCCATTTGCTATTTATTTTACATATGGTAATGTATTCTTTCCATATTACTCTCTCCATACATCTGACTCTCTCTTTCCTCACCCTCCCCATGTCCATAAGTCTGTTTTCTATGTCTGTGTCTCCATTGCTGATCTGAAAATAATCTCATCAGCACAATCTTTCTAGATTCCAGATATATGTATTAGTATGCAATATTTGTTTTCCTCTTTCTGACTTACTTCACTCTGTATAATAGGCTCTAGGTTCATCCATCTCAGGATTCTTTTTAAAGAGCTTTTGTGGAAGTTCCACCTTGCAACTTCTGCTTATATATCCTTATCCAGAAACTGTTACATGACTACTTCAGCTACAATGAAAGCTAGAAACTGTATGAAGCTAACTGCTTAAAACAAAATCATGGTCTGTTAGTAATGCATAATGGATGGGTATAAATATCTAGATTAATAACTATCTAGAGCATGGAATGTAAAGTATACACACATACACATAATCACTTGAAGAGAAAGATAAATATGCTTTTGGGTGAATAATGAGTCAGATGCAGATATATCAGAAAGAGAAAATATAGCTCTGAGATTATTATTAATGAAGGTTTAAGGTGGGTAGTGTGTTGGGGGCTAGATCACGAGTTTTTTGAAAGTAGAGGGCATGGATACACATGCTCTGGAACATAGAGAGAAACCTGGCTGATAGCAGATGCTCAAAAGATGAATGATTGAATAAACACAAGAAAAGGATAAGTCAAATGTATGTAGATGACTCAGTGAATCAANTTGTTATTTTTCCTTTTATTTCCTTTGCCTGAAGTAAATTAAAAAATATTATTACAGTTTATGTCAAAGACTATTCTGCCTATATTTTCTTCTAGGAGTTTTATAATTTCTGATCTTACATTTAGTTTTTTAGTTTGAGTTTATTTTTTACATGGTATGAAAACATATTCTAATTTAATTCTTTTACACATAGTTTGTAATTATAGTTTCAGTAATTGCATTATTCATCTCTGTCTGTTTATTCTTTATTTATTCTATGTTCTTGGTAATTGTATTAACTGTGTTAATGTTTCTTGCATTTTCTCCATTCTATTTTCAAGTCTTCAGAACATCGTTTTTATCATTATTCTGCATTATCTTTCAGATAGATCCCTTATCTCTTCTTTGTTTATTTGTTCCTGTGAGTATCTACCTTGTTCTTTCATTTGTGGTGTATTTCTCTGCATTTTCATTTTTTCTGACTTGTTCCACTTGAAGTCTCCTCTTCCCAGGCTTTAGAGTTGTACTCCTGCTTTTTGATTTTTGCCCTTGGAGGGAAAGGTTGGCTGAGTGGTTTGTGTTGACTTCTTGTTAGAGGTGACTTGTTCCTGTATTCTAGTGGAAGGAGGTAAGGTGGTTTTTTTTTTCTTTTTCTTCTTCTTTTTTTTCCTCTGATGGGCAGGGCTGTGTGAGGTGGTGTATTCTGGAGTGTCTGTGGGACTCCTGTCTGTTGATGATTTCTTTTGTTTTTCTTCTTGCTTCTTGTTTGGGTAAAGTGTCCTAGAGTGGATCCTGTCAACAGCTGGGTGATAACAGGGTTTGTGTACAGGTGTCAGTGTGTACAGACTCTGATGCTGGGAGGGATTGGGGGCAGGAGAAGGGGATGACAGAGGATGATATAGCTGGATGGCATCACCGACTCAATGGACATGAGCTTAAGTGAACTCCGGGAGTTGGTGATGGACAGGGAGGCCTGGCATGCTGCGATTCATGGGGTCGCAAAGAGTCAGACATGACTGAGCGACTGAACTGAACTGACTGATTGACTGACAGGTGTCGAAGTTCTCAGTAATTAATAGCCCCTGGGGTTAGGAGTTCTCTGGCAGTCTGGGATCTTGGACTCAATGCTCCCACCACACTGGTTCAGGTACAATCCTTGGTCAGGATCAGGGCTCCATAAGTCGCTTGTTATGGGATTAAAGGGAGTTAGAGCAAACACACCAAGACAAAAATCAAAACATGACGTGACATAAAGATGAACCCAGATAGATAGTAAATACAAGATCAAGCAGGTAATTAACAGAAACAATGGGACATACACACACTTCCACACACATAGTTATAGCTAAAGTGTTCTAAAGATAAGAGTACAGGAGATTGCCTTGGTGAGCAAGGGAAACCAAAAGCGATATCAACCAATTAAAAGCAGAGCTAACTAATGCTCAGTCTGGAAAACTGAGCCTGAGCAGAGTGCCACTTGGGGAATATAGCAAAGAGAGCACAACAATTTAACTCACACAGTGAAAAACAAAGAGTGAAGGATAAAAGGCAGAAGAAAAAGGAAAAAGAGGAGAAGGGAGAGAAAAGGAAGGTGTGGAAGAGAAGATTAAAGGAAAGAGAGAGAAAAGAAAATGTAGAAACACACATAAATAGATGCAAGTGAGAAAGATTTATTATACATTCAGGAATAGCTACAGCCAGTAAAGAACTATAATAAAAGCATTTTAATATAGCAAAAACAAACTCAGGGGAAAAAAAAAAAAAACACCGAAAAAAAGCGTGAAAAAAATCTTAAAAAAAATTTTTAGGAGGAAAATTCCACAGCAACACAAAAGGCTAATGTGAAAGCAGAAATATGTAGGAGGAATAAACAGCATGATTTGAAACAGAAAAAAAAAAAAGTTCTCAAGACTAGATCTTCTTGGTTGTTGAGTCTGCCCCTGTGGATGGAGTTGGGTTAGTGTCCTGTGATGTTTTCCTGGTTGGGGGAGCTTGTACCTGTGTTCTGATTGACCAAACTGGATCTCCTCTCTCTGAAGGGCAACACAATGTCCAGTAGTAGGTTTTAGGGGTGTCTATGGGTTCAGTATATCTTTGAGCAGTCCTTCTGACTTTTGCAGTGTTAGACACAATATTTCCGCAGCCTCATCAAAGTGGCCCACTCAGCATATCTTCACTGCAGCCAGCCCCCTACTCGCCCCTGGAATCTTTGCCGATGCTTCTGTCCATGGTCCTGCCTTGCACTGCAGGCTGAAGCTTACTAGGTAGGGGCTTGCGTGGATCCTTTCTTGTCTCCTTGACTCTGCCCTCTTCATCGCGGAAGCCCACAGACTTGTGTGGGCTTCCCTCGGCTCTTTGATCTTGGCCTCTGCGTCGCGAGTCTCGTGTGCACTTGCTTCAGTTCACCAGGCCCGCCCTCTGTGCTGCAGGGCTTGTGTGTTCTTTCCAGTCCCCAGGCCCACCCTCTGTGCTGCAAGGTTTGTGTTCCCTGAAGAGGTTTGTATGCTGTGCCTCTCTCATTGTCCCGGGCCCACCCTCTGTGGAATGGGGTTTCTGTGGGTTTCTCTTGGTTCCCCATTCCTGCCACCTGGCCAGGGCCACAGTCCTTGAGCTGTTTATGGGCTAGCTTTTTCTGTTTTCTGCCCTCTAGGTCCTTGCTTTGCCCAGCTTTCCGAGATTCCACAGCTCCACCTTGGGCCCACCTCTGAGGGAATTTCCCAGTGCACAGGAAATTTTCCTCCTTCACGACTCTCTATCTCCCTTGGGGCACAAGCTCCTGTCCAGAAGTTCTCCATTTCTTCCCTTTTTAAATCTCCATCCTCTCTCCTATCTCATTCCAAGGGGCTTAGTCTGCCCTACTGGAGATCCAGGACCTTCTGCTGTCACCTAGAGGTGGCCTTGTAGGAGTTGTTCCATTTCTTGATGAGTTTTTGATGTATTTGTGGGGAGGCTGGCGGTCTCCTGGTCTTATCCCCCCGCCACCATCTTTTTCTGTCTCACTCCTACGTTTACCTTTGTAACTAACATTTTACCAAATAGATGGTCTTAATTTTATGTTTAGTGTGTTTTATTTCTCATATCAGTATTTCACAATACTTAAGTTCTTTTTATTTTTCTCTTGCTTGGCTTTGGTATATTTTCAAGCACTTTTTGAAATATTTTCTAATAATATCTTTCTGTTTTATCAAGGAAGGTAATTGACACTCTGCTAAGTGAAATAAGTCAGAGAAAGAGGAACACTGTATGATCTCACTTATATGTGAAATCTAATTAGGTCTAAGTTATTGAAACAAAGAACAGAATGGTAGTTTCTGGGGTCTGGGGGTCAAGGGAAATGGGGAGTTGTTTGTCAAAAGTTACAGACTTTCAGTTATGAGTAAATTCTGGGGATCTAGTATATAGCATGGTGACTATAGTTAATGATATTTACTATATACTTGAAAGTTTCTTAGTAAGTAGATCTTTACAGTTCTCATCATACAAAAAAAGAGATAATTATGTAAGGTGATGGAGATGTTAACTAATACTATTATAGTCATCATTTTGCAATATTTATTTGTTTCAAACCATCACATTGTACTTGTTAAACTTGTGTGATGTTATATGTTAATTATATCTCAGTAAAGCTAGAAAACATTTAATTGGGTACACAAACTTTGAAAGCACCTAGTACAGATATATATATAAATAAGCTTTCCTGGTGGCTCAGCAGTAAAGAATCCACCTTCAAAGCAGAAGACACAGGAGATGGGGATTTGGTCCCTGGGTCTGGAAGATCCCTGGAGAAGGGTGTCTCCAGTATTGTTGCTGAGAGAATCCCATGGACAGAGGAGCCTGGAAGGCTACTGTCCAATGGGTCACAAAGAGTTGGACACAACTGAAGCAACTTAGTGCGCGCGCACACACAGATACACAGACAGACACACACATCTGTATATACTATTGCAAGTTTTATTTTATTGTTTGAAGGTTATAATTTTCAATGGCATAATTGTAATGGGGCTCTCAAAGTTCTGAGGCAGAAAAAATATTAAGTGAGTTTTGCTGATCTCTGCACCTACCAAAAAATCCCGAGGAGAATTTTTGTCTAACATTGTTAAGAATAAAAATCTCATATAATGAGATAAAGGGTGCTATTAAAATTGGAAGAAATAGAATGGACTAACTTTCAATTTCAAGGTTTACATAAATATGATAATTCTGTCACTCCAGAGTGCTTACATTTAGGCAACTGTATACAGTATAAATGAGCCAATGATTTAGGGGAGCTGATTCATCCATTTGAATGTGACAGATCCTGAACTTACTGAGATTTTCTTAATATGTCAATGGTATAATGAGCAAATCCACATACAAACAAGAAATCATAATTGGAGATAGATTAACATGTATTATAAATAATTACCCCTAGGAATTAGGGGATTGTCTTGTAAATATTAGGGGGATGTCTGTGTAATGGAGGAAAGATGAACTCACAAGGAGGTCTGACATCCATTTTGGTAGTCTTTGAATTGTGAAAGTGCTTCTGTACTGTTGGAGCAAAGTTCTTGCCTTGATCTTCTGTCTCAAGGGGCATCCTTGGACTTACCCATGATCCAGTAAAGGAAAGGCTAAACTCTTACATAGCAGCCTTTCAGTCTCTGCTCCAGCATTAGAGCCTGCATCTATTTTGACTGATACCAGTGCCTTTGTTCAAAATCATACTGTACAAATGAGTGGACCTGGATTGGTAATCAGAGGAATTAAGTTTGTTAAGCTCTTGGGCATGCCCGTATGACATGATCATAAAGTAGGCACTGGTGCATTTACATTTTCTTTCCTCTTTTCCCTAGTAAAACATGGTTCTAAGGGGTGAAACACTTTAAGCACCAGGAAATAATAGAGCTAATCTTCCTGGTTGGACTGGCTTTTCTAAATTGGATAGAATTGGTAGACATTGAATTGAAAACCCAGATCACTGTGCTTGCCGCTGTTGTCACCAAGGAAAACAGAGACTACCTAAAAGGTGTGAAATAAGCACAAGTGGGAGTCAACAAGGATGATCTTTTTTTTTTTTCTTTCCCAGTAGGACAAGTCAGCAGAACATGCCATGTGCTAGTTACAGAAATAGCTGATGATTTTATTTTTCTCCTAACATTTTTTACATATTTAGATGACATATGTTGTTACTTCTCCTGGTGAGAGCCTTTTCACAAAGTTTATTCAAGGTGAAGTTTCCTAGTTTAAATACTAACTCCTACTTCTGCTGGAAATCTGTTCTAAGATCATTGTAATAAAGTTGCATGCCAGTCTAAGAGATTTTGGAAAGCAGCCAGGAAGAAAGCAATGCAAGTTGCTGGAAAAGATACAGCTTAATGATTTTTGTTAATGTTTTTTTTTCTGAGATATAAATTGCAATAGAAAAATATCAGAGTAGGAAAATAACTTCAGTACCTTAAAATAAATCTTTCTTACTAAACTACCAGTCTATGGTAGAAATGAAATGAGCACCATAATTTCTTCAACAGAAACAATGTTAAGTATTTACTTGACTCTGGGAGTTTAGAGAAAATGACAGTATTTCATGTCTAATGCAAACTGGATAAAGTAAATATAGGTCTGTTGTTGGGGAGTCTATTGGAGAGATTAACAAGCTGGCAAATTACATTTTTCCCACTTGAATAGAATTTAAATTGGGAAGATATAAATGAAGTTCTAATTAGCTGCTTAAATCTTTATGCTTGGTATAACTGTATACCAGGGGTGTCTTGGTCTTATGTGTACACATGCCTGACTCCACACATACACCCATAGCCAGCTCTAACAATATCTACAGTCAGATTGAGAAGCATTGGGTCAATTTTTATTATCAATATCAAAAAATGATTTTTGAATTTAATGTCTAAGTGGAAGAGTCAAGTCTAAATAGATTTAAGATCCAGTTGAAAAGAGAGCATCACTCAAAATGATGAATTTCCTAGATTACTATTCATTCTTACCAAGGATAAGAAAATCATTGCAGAGGAATTGAGACTCAAAGTTTGCTAGATGATCTAATCAATACTTTCCTTTCACCCTCAACACACTTTTTTACCAGTACCAGTAAAAAGAAAACATTCCACAAATGTGAAGTTATAAAGAACCCCTGAGGTTTCCCCTTGGGCCAAGTTCTATTACTACTCCAGAATTCAACTATTGGGATGACATTGCTAAGTGATTTACCTCTTAGATTTTTTCCTTATTAGCTTAAGATTCCTATATTGGAATGCCATGAAATTTCTAAAGTGTCCTTTTTATTTTACTTGTAAAAATGCCTAGTCATAGTCAAACTTCACCATATCTAATTTATAACTGAGATTTATATTTATTTTACATACTAGTCTCTGCTGGATCCAGTGTCATAGATTCAGAAGTGAGCAACACAGTCCTCCTTCAGTTTCTATGACCATACTGTAGGCAAGAAAATTCAGGCCAGTATTAAAAACAGAAGTTTAACAAGAATCACACCTCCTGTGTGTATTGTCTTTTTAAATTGCATTATGATAAATTTCACTTAATACTCACATCAATTATGAAATGAGTATCACTAATATCAGGCTTCTGTGGTGGCTCACAGGTAGAGTCTGCCAGTTTAGGAGATGCAGGTTCAATCCCTGGGTCAGAAAGTTCCCCTGGAGAATGAAATAGCAACTGATTTCAGTATTCTTGCCTGGGAAATCCCATGGACAGAGGAGCCTGGTGGTCTACAGTCCATGGAATTGAAAAAGAGTGGGGCATGACTTATTGACCAAACAATAACAACAACCTGCTTAATATCACCCCCATTTTGCTTCAGAGGAGTGATGTAATTTGCCCAAGGACACTCTGCTGGTAAGGGAAGAAAAATCTGGAATTAGAACATAACTAGTCTGATCTCAGTGCTTGCTTTTGACCTTTCTGTTCCACCGCATTGGTAGAACACAACTCTCCCTTTCTGTATCTCATAGCACTACTACAGAAATAAAGCACTTACGAGTCTTTTGAGGATGCTCCCCTCTATTCTTCTATGCAAATACAAGGCTTCCATTTTGAAAGAAATATTTGGAATGACTCTTGCTTATGTCTTTTTTCTTCCCACTCTGCCCCTCAAACCTACAAAAAATGTTTAAATTGTTCTGGTCCTAAAAGATATATCATTCAATATTCTTCCTCTCCTCCAATGCTAGCTCCCCCGGCTCTTTGCTCTTCCCCACCTGGGTTCTCACAAGGCAAGTCACAGTGACATGCATCCCATTTTGCATCATCTGCTTCTTTAACCTTTGACAGTTAGGCTTCTGCTTCCTCCAGTTTATGGGAAGTGCTCTGTGGAGCATGACTAATGATCTTCAAATAAAATGGCCTTTTCTCACTCATTATACTTCCTGAACTTTTCTACAACATAATTTAATTTCCACCATTTATTTTGAAATTCTCTTTTGAGATGCTGTGTTATCATGGTTCTCCTGTCTAAGGCAAGAATTGACAAACTGTGACCCACAGGACAAATTTGGCTTTCTGCTTGTTATTTGTTGTTGTTCAGTCACTAAGTTGTGTCTAATTCTTTGTGACCCCATGGACTGTAGCATGCCAAACTTCCCTGTCCTTCACTTTCTCCCAGATTTGCTCAAATTCTTGCCCATTGAGTCAATGATGCCATCTAATCATCTCATCCAAAGCCCTCTCCTCTTTTTGCCCTCAATCTTTCCCAACATCAGGGTCTTTTCCAATAAGTCAACTCTTTGCATCAGGTGACCCAAGTACTGGAACTTCAGCATCAGTCCTTCCAATGACTATTCAGATTGTTTTCCTTTAGGACTGACTGGTTGATCTCTCTGCTGTCCAAGGGACTCTCAAGAGTCCTCTCCAGCATCACAGTCTGCAGCATCAAAGTCTCCTGCATTGTAGGCAGATTCTTTACTCTCTGAGCAACCATGTAAGCCAACTCTTGTTATGTAAGTAAATGTTTATTGGAACATAGCCATGTGTATGTAGTGTCTGTGGCTGATTTCACACTACAGTGGCAGACAGTAGTGGTAACAGAAGGCTTTATGAATAACAGAGCCAAGAATATTTCCTAAAATATTTCTGGTCACTTGTAGAACAAATTTGCTGGCCCCTGCTCTAAATGATCATTTTAGATTTTTCTATATCCTTTCTGTGCTATACATGTCTACATACCTCAAAAGACCATTTCTGGATCTTTTCTTTTTTCTATACCATGTCCCGCAGAGATAGAATTCCTTTTCCTAATTCTATCCCAACTTGTCTGCAGTCACTATCCAAATATCCCTCTAGTCCCTGGTACTCCTTGAAGCTCCAGACCTGTACCACATTTTTATCTGCCTTAAGGACACTACCACATCTAACACCTGACACTGGAATATGTACATAACCTTTCCCATGAGGAAGGTCACCTTCTGATTTACTAAAGTTTCAAAATAAAGTGTTTATTAATGAGGCCACCAGCCATTTGTTTGTACCATAATGTGTATAGTTTACAAAACACATTCACGTTTTTATTTAAGTCCTTCCCATCATTCAGTCTTTTTCACTCTGCCCTTGTCTCTTCTCCTAGATTCTCACATTCATTAAATTTCTCTGCCTCATTCTTGCACTCACCCTTTCCTTTTAGTCCCATTGCCTTATTCGACCCTTTAAAACCTTTTCCTAAAAAATGACACTTCTGTCTCCCTCCACAGTGCTTGACTCAACATCTCAGAATTCATCATTTTATTGAGGGCAGTTGTGTTTGGATCTTTTCCCTGGTTGGCAAGCTTCAGTTTCTATTGCTTATCAAATGGTGTATCTCATTCATGAGCCTGCCATTCATTTGTACTCACCTGACATTTCCAGCTTCATCTCTATTTCTCTAAGTGCACTTTATGTTCCCACTCAACTGGACTGTCCCGTCTCCCCAGAACACACCCACTTCTCCATGTCTTTCCAGTCTGCTCTTTCTGTCTAAAAAGTCATTCTCTTATCTGGACAGATCCAGTTACTTTAAGGCACTTTTTGAACATAATCTACTCTACTCAAGTTTTGCCAAATTCTCCAAACAAATGAGATCTACTCTGGTTTGAATACCTACAGATCTGGGATTACTCTTTTGTTTGACCATTGTATTTTCTTTTCCTATTCAGTATACATTTGTGTATTTCTTTCCCTTACCACATTCAAGGGCCTGCAGTTGAGGACTAGATCTCAACTATCAAGAAGCTCCATTTTAACCTATATGCAAATATAGATAATTCCAAAGGAAGTTACCTTAAATTTTTTCTGTAGCAGGTTTCAAAAATAAAGATAAATAAAGTATATATTCAAGTGCATTTGGAGAACAAGTACTGTTGAAAAAACAAAGTTCTTTCACTTTCCATTTCAATTTTCCTTATCTATACAGAATGTATAAGTTTACATAACAAAACCATGTTCTCAAAATGGCCTCACATGATTAGCAATGTTAATATGCCAGAAACATGGTCAAATGTCCAGAGCTTGAGACATAGGGGTTCCACAGTTGGATGTGAAGAAGGCAGATACCCACACATTGTGTTTCAACATGGTGCTCTTTTTTAAATGTTATGTGAATATCGGTGTTTCCTCAGTTAGATTTTTCTCATGCTTTCATTTTACTATTGTCATTAGGTCTATCAAAAGACGCTTACTCCTTGGAAGAAAAGTTATGACCAACCTAGACAGTATATTCAAAAGCAGAGATGTTACTTTGCTGACTAAGGTCCATCGAGTCAAGGCTATGGTTTTTCCAGTAGCCATGTATGGATGTGAGAGTTGGACTGTGAAGAAGGCAGAGTGCCGAAGAATTGATGCTTTTGAACTGTGGTGCTGGAGAAGACTCTTGAGGGTCCGTCCCTTGGACTGCAAGGAGATCCAACCAGTCCATTCTGAAGGAGATCAGCCCTGGGATTTCTTTGGAAGGAATGATGCTGAAGCTGAAACTCCAGTACTATGGCCACCTCATGCAAAGAGTTGACTCATTGGGAAAGTCTCTGATGCTGGGAGGGATGGGGGCAGGAGGAGAAGGGGATGACAGAGGATGAGATGGCTGGATGACATCACTGACTGGATGGGCGGGAGTCTGAGTGAACTCCGGGAGTTGGTGATGGACAGGGAGGCCTGACGTGTTGCGATTCATGGGGTCACAAAGAGTCAGACACGAGTGAGTGACTGAACTGAACTGATGCTTATGAAAACTGAAAATATAAACATCACCTAAAAAACCATTTGTCTAGTAGATCTGCTTCACCAAATTGGATAAGCATATAATTTTATGACTTTATATTTCCAGTTAATTACTAAAACCTTTACCTAACCTTAATGAAAAAGGTCACTCTGGAAGACTGAGTTTTACAAAAGCCTATTGGGCAAGGTGGTAGAAGAAACAGATGCTCTAATCAATCTGTTTACAACTGTTATTACTTCTCATGCTGTGTGGTTCCACGGTAGAATCCTGGTTTATTATAACCAACTCAGCAGCTGTGCCCCTAATGTTGCAGGCCTCTATAGATTTCATTCATATACAACTCGGGCTGAGATACTATTTCCCAAAGTTCAGCAATATCTCTTGGTATCTGGATTGTAAGAGCCTTTTGAATCTGATCCATATTCTATGACTGTATTATATCTGAATTAGCTTTTTCCCTAACACATTCGAGTCACCATTCCAGTCTCCTTTTGCAAAGGAAGGTAGAGTAAGAGTATCTTGAAGTTACCAAGAAATGTAGGCCACAGCTGGAGAAGGGGGGGGAAGTTAGGTGAAGTTTAGGATAGAGGTCCACCATGAGGGCTCTATGTATAGTGCGTATTGTTGCTGTTTACTCATTCAATCAGTCTGACTCTTTGCTACCCCATGGACTGCAGCATGCCAGGCCTATCTGTCCTTCACAATCTCCCAGAGCCTGCTCAAACTCATGTCCATTGAGTTGGTGATGTCATCCAACCATCTCATCCTCTGTTGTCCCATTTTCTTGTTGCCTTCAATCTTTCCCAACATCAGGGTCTTTTCTAATGCATCAGCTCTTTGCATCAGGTGGCCAAAGTATTGGAACTTCAGCTTCAGCATCAGTCCTTTCAATGAATATTCAGGATTGATTTCCCTTAGGATTGCTTGCTTTGAGTTTACAGTTCAAGGGACTCTCAAGGGTCTTCTCCAACATCACAGTTCAAAAGCATCAATTTTCCAGCCCTCGGCCTTCTTAATGGTCCAACTCTCACATCCATACTCGACTTCTGGAAAATCCATAGCTTTGACTATACAGACCTTTGTTGGCTAAATAATGTCTCTGCTTCTGAATATGCTGTCTAGGTTGGTCATAGCTTTTCTTCCAAGGAGCAATTGTCTTTTAATTTCATGGTAGCAGTCACCATCTGCAGTGATTTTGGAGCCCAAGAAAATAGTCTCTCACTGTTTCCATTGTTTCCCTCATCTATTTGCCATGAAGTGATTATTGACTATTTTATTAAACTGGGGTCAATTGGATCTATGGGGACCCACTTCCACTTAGAAGAACCATTTATAGACAGTTGCCTATCATTAGTCCTTTCACGTACTCTCATCTCTCATATTTGATGTGAAATATCAAAGTGCTTTGTGGATTAACTACATCTAGTACAGATGAAATTCCATAATAAAGATTTATTAAGTTTCAGGTGCCATGCGAAAAATTTTATATGTGTCATCTTATTTAATCCTTAACACTACCGCATAGTAGTAAAAGCACTGAAAGCTGAGCACCAAAGAATTAATGTTTTTGAACTGTGGTGCTGGAGAAGACTCTTGACAGTCCCATGGACTGCAAGGAGATCCAACCAGTCAATCCTAAAGGAAATCAGTCTTGAATATTCATTGGATGGACTGATGCTGAAGCTGAAATTCCAATACTTTGGTCACTTGATGTGAAGAACTGACTCATTAGAAAAGATTCTGATGCTGGGCAAGATTGAAGGCAGGAGGAGAATGGGATGACAGAGGATGAAATAGTTCGATGGCATCACTGACTCAGTGGATGAATTTGAGCAAGCTCTGGGAGTTGGTGATGGACAGAGAAGCCTGGTGTGCTACAGTTCATGGGGTCGCGAAGAGTCAAACATGACTGAGTGACTGAACTGAACTGACTATGCCATAAGTTAGAACTTTTCTCCATTTACAGATTTTATGGAAATTTCTCCATTAAAGTTTTATGGAGACTGGTGAAATTTGCTGACGCACCCAAGGTCAAGGTACAAAGCTATTCCTAGTAGTCTGTAGACATAGGTGAACCAAATTCTGTCCCAGTTTATTTTTTTTTTTAATCTTCTATTTGTCTTCTATTTTGGACAGAACACTTCAGTTAAAAAGTGAGAAGGACTTGTGACCTCCCTTCCAGGCATCATGCTGGGGTGGTAACTGCATTAATATAAGCATTCAGAGATTGCCTTTAAGCAGTTCTCGTTAGGGACCTAATTAAGCATTTGATCAGTCCTTGTAGTTGACAGTGATGTCCCTTATTCAATAATGTAATTGATGGTGGCTGGATGCAGATAAATCAGGCTTCCTCATTGCTCCTAAAAACTTCTGCAAGCTCGTTAGTGTCAGGTTTAGTGGGCTAAACAATGTCTCATCCTCCACCACAATGCCACAGAGAAGAAATGAGCATCAAGGAAATATGCCCTTCAGAAGAGCTTTGTAGGGCAGTATGACAACCAGAGTCACTCTCACAACAGAGTAGAGGACAACAGTCCATGGCAGGAGAAAGCACATTAAACACTAGGATGTGGTGGAAGAATGACTTCCAAAGCCAAGAAATAATACATTTCAGAATAAATTTGTAGGGTGGCAATTAGAAGAGGTCACACTGTACTTGTCAAGTTAGGAAGAACAGAGGTATTATAAGGGTGAAGAGGTAGAAAAGAAGATATCAACAGAAGGAAAGCCTTTGTTATGCATCTGGGTTTAGCCTTGTTTTTAAATCCAGTAAACTTTCTTATATTTAATACTTAAGTACTGGAAGAAATGGCAGGGATATGAGTAGAATACGGGTGGTTTGTAAAAAAAAGGCTGAAGAAAAAAATAATTTGAGGCAGAACTCTGTGGCAAATGAGCAGGTTTTATTAATAATACAGAGTGCTGGCTGGGCTGTTTCCAGTGTGCATGATTCTTTAACTCCTGACCCTCACAGTTGATCTGTCAGATTAAGAGAGCAGAGAATCTTAGGCACATTCTGAATGTAAAATGACAAAATGGAGAGACTGGAGCTGAATAAGAGTAAGGGTGACTTGATGCTTCTTAAAACACTGTGGCTCATTAACTCAATTTTTTCCCCCAAATATCTCAGGCATTTCATTTTCTGTTACTATTAATGGAGTCCATGTCCCTTCACCAATGCATATCCACACAAATAATTTGGGACCCTAAACAGAAACAAGAAAGAGAATGTTGAAGTCTGTGATCAAAGGTAAAAGCAAAGATTAGCTGGGCTAGAGTTTAAATACTCAAACCCTAAACTCAAAATAATATGCTCAGTGTAGTCTCTTCCATACTGGAGTAAAACAGTAGAGAGAAATGTCAGCTTGGCTAAAATTTAATACAAAAATGTCACAAGCTAGTTTATGAAAAATGTCTTTCAGCATTGTTGTGAAAGTGTTACAGAGGATTTTAACTCTTCAGTTAAACTCTTACTATGTGTAAGTACAAGCTAAAGCTTATTAAATAGTCCCCTTTTTTTTTTTCTAAACCAGGGCATTCTATTGTCCTTTGTATATGGGGGAATATCCATTAAGGGGGAACAGCAAGATTCATTTAAAAACTGGTGATAGATTGTGATAATAAGTAGAGTTGGCACAGGGTCCCAATACAGTCCCAGAGCTGACCTGGGCTCCTCAGGACTCCACATAGGGAGCCAGGCTTACAGTTGCTCACAGGCTTATCTGCTGTGTACTTCCCTGTCCTGAAGTTTAGTGTGTCCTAAAGGCTTCTATAGGGAGTAATTCCCAAGTGATATTAGTTACATTAAAGGAAAATGCTAGAATTTGATAGGAATCTTCTATTCTCAAAATTATCTTGAAGTTTTCAAAAGCAAGAAGGACAATTGAGAACTAAAGAGAGAATGAAGGAGGAACTGGAGGCAGTGATTGAATGGTAGGATTTAGAGCTAAGTCCTAGCCATGTAATTGGGCTACAATCTGCCTAAGAAACTCTTAACATGAAAACATCTGCCATGCCTTTGGGTAAATGATGTCTTTTTTCCCTGTTATTGTTGAACTCAATGGAAGGAAAATAATGAATGAAAGTCTGACTGTTGCTACATTTCTGGTAGTGCTTATCAATTTTGTCCTGTTTTCATATATTTAAAGGGAATTCATACAAGCAATTTCCAAAGCAGGAGAAATTTGACTTGACAGAACCCCTAAACATCTCTGCCTCATCAGGGAATTTTTCTTTTTTCCTACAGAGAACATCGCTATTTTGGACTCATGCGTATGTTTTAGTATTTTAATCCTGATCCTGATTCTGCTGGGCAGGTCCTGAGTCCAGTTCTCTGCTCTGTTTTGTGTGTTGGGTATGTTTGGCACCTGCTGGTGTTATAATTGTTAACGGTAAACTTGATGGACGTATGTTTGGACAGAGATTGTCAGTCAGCTTCTACTCAGAATCATCCAATTAATGAGTTATGGAACTGGGATGCAGGAGATGGTGGCAGTGACGAAGTATGTAAACATGACTGAGAGGAGGCTAAAGGCTAAAGAGTCCTACCTGAGATGGTCCTTGCACAGGCAGGGTACTAGAGCAGCCTGGGACTTCACCATGTAGAGTTGGAAACGTTATGGTGTTTTTATTTCAAATTGGAAAATTTTACATTTGCAAGTTCAAAAGTGGCCTGGTTCATTTTTGTCTTATCAATTGGCATCATTTTAAAAATGACAAAAGTGGAAAGGGAGTTTCATCAGTAACAGTAAGATTTCAGCTACTCTTTAGATTAGTGTCTGTGGCAACAACACATGATTTTTGTCATGTTGGTTCGAAACACCAACTGGATGTGATGAGATCAGGGCTGTTTTAGTTGAGTGTCTCACTGTTCTAGTTGGAGGTTGCATGGCAGTCTGCCAAGAGCTCTCTGATAATTAAAGCACCTCTATTCTTACTTCTTTATAGTGTGAATTTCTATTAACATGAGAAAAAGCCCCTTGTAGAACTATCCATGGTCCTGACAAAGGTACTTATTCAGAAAGTGCTCAATGAAGTTCCCTCACCTCCCAAGCATCACGTTATAACTCAAAGTATAAAATATACATGAGTATATTTTGTATATCGTGTGAGTATATTAAGGAGAATAAACAACATTCCCCTGCAGAAGAATTACAAATAATTTATGCACACACTTTGCCCTCAAGGATGTGGATCACAACTCCTTGCTCATTAGGTGTGACTCCACATAGTGACTGCCTTCCAAAGAAAAGAAGAACAAGAATAACTTTGCAGTGGGGAAACCTGATAAATACTATCTTAGCCACATGATCAAGGTTAACATCAACAGTAATATGTCATGCAGAAAGTATGTTCCCTTGATATGACATCATGGGAATGACAATATACCACTGGCATCTTCCTTCCAAAAACTCTCAACCACAGTCTAATCATGAAGAAAACATCAGACAAATGCCAAGTGTGGGAATTTATACAAAATATCAGTATTCTTCAAAACTGTCACAGTCATCAAAAATAAATTCTGCCCGCGAAAAGGAGCCTAATGATGATGACTAAATGTAATATGGTATCCTGCATGGGATCTTGAAGTAGAAAAAGAAAATTAGGCAAAATCTAAGGATGTCTGAATAAGGTATGGACTTAGTTAATACTAATCTATTAATATTGGTTCATTAATTATTAAATGTGCCATACTACTATGAGATGATAATATTAGGAAAAAATTGATATGAGAACTCTCTGTACTATCTATCTTCAAACTTTTTTTATTAAGCTAAAACTTCCAAAATGAAAAGTTTATTAAAAATCAAAACTTAGAAAAAGGTAAAACAAAAAGTGATATCTTACTCTTTAAGTAAGCATTTAATTATCCCTTCTTTCATATCACTACACTAGAGAGAAATATAGGAAAATTAAGATCTTTATATATAATACTGTGAATTTGAATTACTATAACCTTTTTAAATTCAAAATAATAGTGATATATAGTGTAGTGTGGAGAAGGCAATGGCACCCCACTCCAGTACTCTTGCCTGGAAAATCCCATGGATGGAGGAGCCTGGTGGGCTGCAGTCCATGGGGTTGCTAAGAGTCGGACACGACTGAGCGACTTCACTTTCACTTTTCACCTTCATGCATTGGAAAAGGAAATGGCAACCCACTCCAGTGTTCTTGCCTGGAGAATCCCAGGGACGGGGGAGCCTGGTGGGCTTCTGTCTATGGGGTCGCACAGAGCCGGACACGACTGAAGCGACTTAGAAGTAGCATACTGTAGTGTATACTGATGTATAGTATATACTTATGAAAGAAATTAAAGTAAGAGATGAATCTATCATGATGCCAAAGTCCCCTGCTCCCATGGAATCCTGCTTTTTAGGAGGATTAATTTCAACTCTGATTCTTAAGTTTATCACCATGTCTGGGGTTTTACATATTGACTCTTGCTTTGATAGATCAGGAAAACATTCACTTTGACTTCTCAGCTCTTTTCATTTCTTCCTACTTATATATTTTTATTGCTGTTTTTAGCCCTTCATCATTCACCTTTGTGACGTGGGGTGGTGCACATATATATTTCTTTCTTTTTTATGTGTCATTCACTTAGTTAATGACATTGTTAGCACTGTTTCTTTTTTCAGTTCTCCTCTCTTTTTTCACTTCTCATCATTTTATTGGAATATTATATCAACATTTTTAATTATACAATAATACATGACCTCTGTTATTTTTAATTTCAGAATGTTATTTAAATTTAAAATCCTATAGATGATATGGAGTTCCCTTTGATATAACCCTGATGTATCTCCAATCCTACTATCTTTTCTGCTTTCACAGAAATAACCCTTAGCAGTTTGATGTGTCACTTTCCAGATACTTTTGTATGCATTACTATGTCTATATATTTATATTCTATTAGAAAATATAAAATGGTGTTTTGAGTGTTTTTAGTTTTCCTCCATTTCAATAGCTTGTTTTTGCATTATTCTGATACTTTTATTTTTACAATTAATAGTGTGTTTTTGATAGCTAACTTATGAAATATGGAAGTATTTCAAGTTTTTGCTACTACAATAAATATTCCACAATGTACTTACATAGTGGAATATTTGCTCAACCAGCAAATATTTAGGACACTTTAAATTTCTTTGTTATTACAAAAAATACTATAATGAATATTTCAATATAGACATTGAAACATTCACTTTGATTTCGCAACATGAACTTTAACTTCTCAGCTCTTCTCATTTCTTCCTACCTATGTATTGTACACATGTGTTCATGGTTTTCTATGTTAGATATGAAAGATGGTATAACTGAAGCTGGGGTAAGGATAAGCATGCATTAAATTATCCACAGATATTGCCAAAGTTGATTTGTTCCTACTTTGTTAAGAATTTTTTGTCTAAGTTCATATCCTTTTCTTTAATTGTAATCTCATTGTGAGATTTTGGTATCTGGGTTATACTTGCCTCACAGAATATGTCAGGAAGCATTTCCTTCTCCTGTCTTTTATTAAAGAGTTTGGGTACAATAGATATTCTTTATCCCTTAAATATTTGATAGAATATATCATTGAAACCACCTAGAAGGAGAGCTTTCCTTTTGGGGAGGTTTCTGATAATAAGTTAAATTTATTTAATAGATTTAAAGTTGTTCACATTTTCTGTGCTTCTAGAGGCTGTTTTGGCAAGTTGTGCTTTTTGAAGAATTTGTCCATTTCACATTTCATTTATGTTATTGGAATTGCTATGAGAAACTTACTCATCAATCCCTACTTATCCATTAGTGTCTATCAGACCTCCAGTGACATTCCCTATCAGCAATTTTTCTTTTTTTTTTTAATATCTCAGTAGTCTTGTCAGGAATTTGTCAACTTCTATTAATCTTTCAAAGAATCAATTTTGGTTTTGTCAACTTTCACTATCGCTTACTTTCTATTTTATTGATTCCTGCTCTTAATAGTGATTTTTTTCCCTTCTACATATTTCTATAAAATTAATTCATCATTTTAGCTTCTTAAGATACAAATTTTGATCTATGATTTTAAGCATTTATTTTTTGTAATATTAATATTAAAATTTATAAAGTATTTTGGAGGCACTAATTTGACCTTGAAGGCCAGTGGGATTTAATTACAGACCTTCCACAGGATTGGGGAAACAGACTCTTGGGGGCACAACAAAACCTTGCGTGCACCAGAACCCAGGAGAAAGGAGCAGTGACCCCACAAGAGACTGAGCCACACTTGCAAGTGAGTGTCCAGGAGTCTCCGGCAGAAGTGTGGGTCAACAGTGGCCTGCCCTGGGGTCAGGGTACTGACTATAACAGTCCTGGGAGCCATGGTGTGTTTCAAGCCCTTTTGAAGGAGGACTGCAGAAAGTGGAGAACTGAAGAGCCTCTTGATGAAAGTGAAAGAGGAGAGTGAAAAAGTTGGCTTAAAGCTCAACATTCAGAAAACTAAGATCATGGCATCTGGTCCCATCACTTCATGGCAAATAGATGGGGAAAGAGTGAAAACAGTGGCTGATTTTATTTTGGGGGGCTCCAAAATCACTGCAGATGGTGACTGCAGCCATGAAATAAAAAGACGTTTACTCCTTGGAAGGAGAGTTATGGCCAACCTAGACAGCATATTCAAAAGCAGAGATATTACTTTGTCAACAAAGGTCCATCTAGTCAAGGACTATGGTTTTTCCAATAGTCATGTATGGATGTGAGAGTTGGACTATAAAGAAAGCTGAGTGCCAAAGAATTGATGCTTTTGAACTGTGGTGTTGGAGAAGATTCTTGAGAGTCCCTTGGATTGCAAAGGGATCCAACCAGTCCATCCTAATGTATGGCAAAACGAATACAGTATTGTAAAGCAAAACAAACTAAAAAATTAAAATTAAAAAAATAAAATAAAATAAAATAAAATAAACAATACATAAATAAATAAAATAAAGGAGATCAGTCCTGGATGTTCACTGGAGGGACTGATGTTGAAGCTGAAACTCCAATAGTTTGGCCAACTGATGTGAAGAACTGACTCATTTGAAAAGACCCTGATGTTGGGAAAGATTGAGGGCAGGAGGAAAAGGGGACGACAGAGGATGAGATGGTTGGGTGGCATCACTGACTCAATGGACATGAGTTTGGGTAAACTCCGGGAGTTGATGATGGACAAGGAGGCCTGACATGCTGTGATTCACGGGGCCGCAAAGAGTCGGACATGACTGAGTGACTGAATTGAACTGAACTGAACTGAACTGAACTGAACCATCACTAGCATTACCCCTACCATAGTTTGGCCTCAAGCCAAATTACAGGGAGGGAACACAGCTGCACCCATCAGCAGAAACCTGGTTTAAAGATTTACTGAGTATGGCCTTGCCCATCANTTTCACTATCGCTTACTTTCTATTTTATTGATTCCTGCTCTTAATAGTGATTTTTTTCCCTTCTACATATTTCTATAAAATTAATTCATCATTTTAGCTTCTTAAGATACAAATTTTGATCTATGATTTTAAGCATTTATTTTTTGTAATATTAATATTAAAATTTATAAAGTATTTTGGAGGCACTAATTTGACCTTGAAGGCCAGTGGGATTTAATTACAGACCTTCCACAGGATTGGGGAAACAGACTCTTGGGGGCACAACAAAACCTTGCGTGCACCAGAACCCAGGAGAAAGGAGCAGTGACCCCACAAGAGACTGAGCCACACTTGCAAGTGAGTGTCCAGGAGTCTCCGGCAGAAGTGTGGGTCAACAGTGGCCTGCCCTGGGGTCAGGGTACTGACTATAACAGTCCTGGGAGCCATGGTGTGTTTCAAGCCCTTTTGAAGGAGGACTGCAGAAAGTGGAGAACTGAAGAGCCTCTTGATGAAAGTGAAAGAGGAGAGTGAAAAAGTTGGCTTAAAGCTCAACATTCAGAAAACTAAGATCATGGCATCTGGTCCCATCACTTCATGGCAAATAGATGGGGAAAGAGTGAAAACAGTGGCTGATTTTATTTTGGGGGGCTCCAAAATCACTGCAGATGGTGACTGCAGCCATGAAATAAAAAGACGTTTACTCCTTGGAAGGAGAGTTATGGCCAACCTAGACAGCATATTCAAAAGCAGAGATATTACTTTGTCAACAAAGGTCCATCTAGTCAAGGACTATGGTTTTTCCAATAGTCATGTATGGATGTGAGAGTTGGACTATAAAGAAAGCTGAGTGCCAAAGAATTGATGCTTTTGAACTGTGGTGTTGGAGAAGATTCTTGAGAGTCCCTTGGATTGCAAAGGGATCCAACCAGTCCATCCTAATGTATGGCAAAACGAATACAGTATTGTAAAGCAAAACAAACTAAAAAATTAAAATTAAAAAAAAAAAATAAAATAAAATAAAATAAACAATACATAAATAAATAAAATAAAGGAGATCAGTCCTGGATGTTCACTGGAGGGACTGATGTTGAAGCTGAAACTCCAATAGTTTGGCCAACTGATGTGAAGAACTGACTCATTTGAAAAGACCCTGATGTTGGGAAAGATTGAGGGCAGGAGGAAAAGGGGACGACAGAGGATGAGATGGTTGGGTGGCATCACTGACTCAATGGACATGAGTTTGGGTAAACTCCGGGAGTTGATGATGGACAAGGAGGCCTGACATGCTGTGATTCACGGGGCCGCAAAGAGTCGGACATGACTGAGTGACTGAATTGAACTGAACTGAACTGAACTGAACTGAACCATCACTAGCATTACCCCTACCATAGTTTGGCCTCAAGCCAAATTACAGGGAGGGAACACAGCTGCACCCATCAGCAGAAACCTGGTTTAAAGATTTACTGAGTATGGCCTTGCCCATCAGAGCAAGACCCAGTTTTCCCCTCAGCCAGTCCCTCCCATCAGGAAATTTGCACAAGCCTCTTATCCTCATCCAGAAGAAGGCGGACAGAATGAAAATCACAATCACAGACAACTAATCAATCAAGTTTTTCACATGGATCACAATCTTGTCTAACTCAGTGAAACTATGAGCCATGTGGCATAGGGCCACCCAAGATGGATAGGTCATGGAGGAGAGTTTTGACAAAACATGGTGCACTGGAGAATAGAATGGCAAGTCAGTTCAGCAGTCTTCCCTTGAGAATCCCATAAACAATATGAAAAGGCAAGAAGATGACACTGAAAGATGAACTCTCCAGGTTGGCAGGTGCCCAATATGCTACTGGAGAAGAGCAGAGAAATAGCTCCAGAAGGATTGGAGAGGCTAAGCTGAAGCGTAAAAAGTGCCCCATTGTGGATGTGTCTGTCAGCAAAAGTAAATTCTGATGCTGCAAAGAACAATATTGCATAGGAATCTGGAATATTAGGTCCAAGAATCAAGGTAAATTGGAAGTGGTAAAAATGAAGATGGCAAAAGTGAACATTGACATTTTAGGAATCAGTGAATTAAAACGGAGTGGAATGGGCAAATTTTAGTCAGGTGACCATTATATCTACTACAGTGGGCAAGAATCCCTTAGAAGAAATGGATTAGCCCTCACAGTCAACAAAAGTCTAAAATGCAGTACTTGGGTGTATCTCAAAAACCACAGAATGATCTCTGTTCGTTTCCAAGACAAACTATTCAGTATCATAGTAATCCAAATCTATATCCAAAACACTGATGCCAAAGAAGCTGAATGGTTCTATGAAGACTTAAAAGACCTCCAAGAACTAACACCAGAAAAAGATGCCCTTTTCATCATAAGGGACTGGAATGCAAAAATAGGAAGTCCAGAGATACCTGGAGTAGCATGCAAGTTTGGCCTTGAGGTACAAAATGCAGCAGGGCAAAGGCTAACAGAGTTTTGCCAAGAGAATGCAGTGGCCATAGCAAACATGCTCTTCTAACAACACAAGAGATGACTCTACACATGGACATCACCAGATGGTCAACACCGAAATCAGATTGATTATATTCTTTGCAATCAAATTGCAGAAGCCCTATACAGTCAGCAAAGCCAAGACCTGGAGCTGATTGTGGCTCAGACTATGAACTCCTTATTGCAAAATTCAGACATAAATTGAAGAAAGTAGGGGAAACCACTAGGCAATTCAGGTGTGACCTAAACCAAATCCCTATGATTATACAGTGGAAGTGACAAATAGATTCAAGGGATTAAATCTGATAGAGTGCCTGAAGAACTATGGGTGGAGGGTTGTAACACTGTACAGGAGGCAGTGATCAAGACCATCCACAAGAAATACAAAAAGGCAGAATGGCTGTCTGAGGAGGCCTTACAAATAGCTGAGGAAAAAAAGTGAAGCAAAAGGCAACAAAGAAAAGGAAAGATATAACCATCTGAATGCAGAGCTCCAAAGCATAGCAGGGAGAGATAATCTTCCTAAATGACCAATGCAAAGAAATAGAGGAAAACAATAAAATGGGAAAAACTAGAGATCTCTTCAAGAAAGTTAGAGACACTGAGGGAACATTTCATGAAATGATGGGCACAATAAAGGACAAAAATGGTATAGGACATAACAGAAGCAGAAGAGATGACAAGAATACACAGAAGAACTATACAAAAACGATCTTCACAACCCAGATAACCATGATGGTATGATCACTGACCAAGAGCCAGACATCCTGGAGTGTGAAGTCAAGTGGGCCTTAGGAAGCATCACTACAAACAAAGCTAGTGGAGGTGATGGAATTCCAGTTGAGCTATTTCAAATCCTGAAAGATGATGCTGTGAAAGTGCTGCACTCGATATGCCAGTGAATTTGGAAAACTCAGCAGTGGCCACAGGACTGGAAAAGGTCAGTTTTCATTCTAATCCCAAAGAAAGGCAATACCAAAAAATGTTTAAACTATAACACAATTGCACTCATCTCACATACTAGCAAAGTAATGCTCAAAATTCTCCAAGTGGGGTTTCAGCAATAAGTGAACTGAGAACTTCCAGATGTTTAATCTAGATTTAAAAAGGCAGAGGAACCAGAGCTCAAACTGCTAACATCTGTTGGATTATAGAAAAAGCAAGAGAATTCCAGAAAAATGTTTACTACCTGACTGTTAAATATCAACAAACTGGAAAATTCTTAAAGAGATGGGAGTATTAGATCATCTTACCTGCCTCCTGCAAAACCTCTATGCGGGTCACGAAGCAACATTCCCGATATGGAACAACAGACTGGTTCCAAATTGGTAAAGGAATACATCAAGGCTGTATATTGTCATTCTGATTATTTAACTTATATGCAGAGTATATCAGGCAAAATGCTGGACTGGATGAAGCACAAGGTGGAATCCAGATTGCCAGGAGAAACATAAATAACCTGAGATATGTAGATGACACCACCCTTATGGCAGAAAGCGAAGAGGAACAAAAGGCCTCTTGCTGAAGGTGAAAGACGAGAGTGGAAAAGCTGGCTTAAAACTCAAGTTTCAAAAAATAAAGATCATGGCATCTGGTCCCATCACTTCATGGCAAATAGATGGAGAAACAATGGAAACAGTGAGAGACTTTATTTTCTCAGGCTCCAGAATCACTGCAGATGGTGACTGCAGCCATGAAATGAAAAGACACTTGCTTCTTGGAATAAAATTATGACAAACCTAGACAGCATATTAAAAATGATAGACATTATTTTGCTGACAAAGGTTAGTATAATTAAAGCTATGGTTTTTCCAGTAGTCATGTATAGATGTGAGAGGTGGACCGTAAGGAAGACTGAGAGCCAAAGAATTGATGCTTTCAAACTGTGGTGTTGGAGAAGACTCTTGGGAGTCCCTTAGACTGCAAGGAGATCAAGCCAGTCAATCCTAAAGGAAATCAGTCCTGAATATTGTTTGGAAGGACTGATGCTGAATTTCCAGTACTTTGGCCACCTGATTTGAACATCTGACTCAGTATAATAGACCCTGATGCTGGGAAAGGTTAAAGGCAGGCGGAGAAGGGGATGACAGAGGAGGAGATGATTGGGTGGCATCACTGCCTCAATGGATATGAGTTTGAGCAAGGTCCAGGAGACAATGAATGACAGGGAATCCTGGCATGCTATAGTCCATTTTATAATATATGCAGGGGCTTCCCTGGTGGTTCCCTAGTTGGTAAAGAATCTGCCTGCAATGCAGGAGACCTGGGTTTGACCCCTGGGTGGGGAAGATCCCCTGGAGAAGGAAGTGGCAACCCTCCATATTCTTCCCTATAGAATTCCATGGACAGATGAGCCGGGGAGGCTATAGTCTATGGGATGGCAAAAGGTTGGACATGGCTGTGGGACTAACTTTATAACGTATATATATATATATTGAATCATTATGTAGTACACCTGGATAAAGACAAACTATATTGTAAAGACCCTGCCTGTAACTCCCAGTGAACCCTCCCCTGTCTCTCTCTGTTCTAGCATAGCAGTCTTATTTTGGTCATTCATACTCTCAGTCTCTTTTAGATATCAAGGTGTTTGACAATGTTCTCTCCTTTGCCTGGAACTTCATTTTTCTTAGTTACCTTTTAATCATGTATAGAAAGACCACCAATTAAGAACAAACAGATGCTGTTTATTTAGAACTTGCTACAGCAGTGGAGTCAGCCACCATCACTTGTACTTCACAGAGACTCAAAGGCAGGCAAGAAAGCAGGGAAGCTTTATAGTGAACAGAAAGGAAAGGCATGATCAGTTCAAGACTGATCTAATTGGAGGTTGTGGCACAAGGGAGATCAAAGTGGGTTATCTAGCACCAGAGCTTCTTTCCTTTATGAGGTATAATTGACATACAACGTTGTATTTCAGGCATGCTGCTGCTGGTAAGTCGCTTCAGTCGTGTCCAACTCTGTGCAACCCCATAGATGGCAGCCCACCAGGCTCCCTCATCCCTGGGATTTTCCAGGCAAGAACACTGGAGTGGGTTGCCATTTCCTTCTCCAATGCATGAAAGTGAAAAGTGAAAGTGAATTTGCTCAGTCGTGTCTGACTCTTAGCGACCCCATGGACTGCAGCCCACCAGGCTCCTCCATCCATGGGATTTTCCAGGCAAGAGTACTGGAGTGGGGTGCCATTGCCTTCTCTGATTTCAGGCATACAACATTTAATTTGATATTTGTGTATATTACAAAATAGTCACCACAATTTAGTAAACATATATCACCTTGAATAGTAACAATTATCATCTTAAAAGAACTCTTAAGTTCTACTCTCTTGAGTTCAGTTCAGTTCGGTAGCACAGTCGTGTCTGACTTTTTGTGACCCCATGAACTGCAGCATGCCAGGCCTCCCTGTCCATCATCAACTCCTGGAGTTCACCCAAACTCATGTCCATTGAGTCGGTGATGCCATCCAGCCATCTCATCCTCTTTCATCCCCTTCTCCTGCCCCCAATCCCTCCCAGCATCAGAGTCTTTTCCAATGAGTCAATTCTTCGTATGAGGTGGCCAAAGTACTGGAGCTTCAGCTTTAGCATCAGTCCTTCCAAAGAACACCTAGGACTGATCTCCTTTAGAATTGCTTGGTTGGATCTGCTTGCAGTCCAAGGAACTCTCAAGAGTCTTCTCCAACACCACAGTTCAAGAGTATCAATTCTTCAGTGCTCAGCTTTCTTCACAGTCCACCTCTCACATCCATACATGACCACTGGAAAAACCATAACCTTGATTAGATGGACCTTTATGGCAAAGTAATGTCTGCTTTTGAATATGCTTTCTGGGTTGGTCATAACTTTCCTTCCAAGGAGTAAGCATCTTTTAATTTCATGGCTGCATCACCATCTTCAGTGAATTTGGAGCCCCCCTGCCCCCTCCCCCCAAAAAAGATGATGGCATCTGGTCCCATCACTTCATGGCAAATAGATGGAGAAACAATGGAAATAGTGAGAGACTTTTTTTTCTTGGGCTCCAAAATCACTGCAGATGGTGACTGCAGCCATGAAATTAAAAGACACTTGCTCCTTGGAAGAAAAGCTATGACCAACCTCAACAGCATATTCAAAAGCAGACATTACTTTGCCAAGAAAGGTCCATCTAGTCAAAGCTATGTTTTCCCAGTAGTCATGTATGGATGTGAGAGTTGGTCTATAAAGAAAGCTGAGTGCTGAAGAATTGATGCTTTTGAACTGTGGTGTTGGAGAAGATTCTTGAGAATCCCTTGGCCTGCAAAGAGGTCCATCTAGTCAATGCTAAAATATATTCATTGGAAGGACTGATGCTGAAGCTGAAACTCCAATACTTTGGCCACCTGATGCAAAGAACTGACTCATTTGGAAAGACCCTGATTCTTGGAATGATTGAAGGCAGAAAGAGAAGGGGATGACAGAAGATGAGATGGTTGGATGGTATCACTGACTCAATGGACATGAGTTTGAGTAAGTTCTGGGAGTTGGTGATGGACAGGGAGGCCTGGTGTGCTGCAGTCCATAGGATCACAAAGAGTTGGACACGACTGAGTCACAGAACTGAACTGTTGGTGATACTGCTGTGATTGGTTGAATAAACAGTGAGTCAGTAACCCGCCCCACCTCCGCCCCAGGCTGAGGCCCTGAATAATCAAGGAAGGCTCTGTTTTGGAGTTTACTTCTGAGTTGGAATTTCCAGACTTGGTTATTTATAGAATGAAGGCTTCTGTATCCAGATAAATCTTAGAATATTTTTCCTAAAGTGCAATAAATGTTAGTCTGAGGAAAACAGAACCAGACATCCTGGTTATAAAGGAAGTTCAGTTCAGTTCAGTCACTCAGTCGTGTCTGACTCTTTGTGACCCTATGAATTGCAGCATGCCAGGCCTCCCTGTCCATCACCATCTCCTGGAGTTCACTCAGACTCGCGTCCATCAAGTCAGTGATGCCATCCAGCCATCTCATCCTCTGTCATCCCCTTGTCCTCCCACCCCCAGTCCCTCCCAGCATCAGAGTCTTTTCCAATGAGTCAACTCTTCATATGAGGTGTCCAAAGTACTGGAGTTTGAGCTTTAGCATCATTCCTTCCAAAGAAATCCCAGGGCTGATCTCCTTCAGAATGGACTGGTTGGATCTCCTGCAGTCCAAGGGAAGTAGCACTTGATAATTCCATGGAGAACCAGGGTAAATAGTAATTGTTCAATTCAGAACCAAACATATTAGCTGGGTTATATATCTGAATCCTGGTTGCAAGCAATTGGCTTATTGTTCTATGATGGTTGAAGTCAAATTAGAATCACCTGTGGTTTAACAGATTGTATTAATGTATTCTTTTTCTGAAAGGGAGGAACATTAGCAAAACTACAGATTAATTTTTAAAGGTCATTTGTCCACCTAGGTGCCAGTGAATATACTGTCAACTCTAGTTCCCTATGGTTTCATTTGATTAGACTAGAATTATCCAGAGGTTTTTATAATTGCGATATGATGACAAATGACATACCTAGCAGTTACTAAGTTAACAGTAGCTAGAGGAGCCTGGTGGGTGGCAGTTCATGGGGTCCAAAAGAGTCAGACATGACTGAGTGATTTTCACTTTTTGAGAAGGAAATGGCAACCCACTCCAGTATTCTTGCTTGGAAAATTCCATGGACAGAAGAACCTTGTGGCTACAGTTCATGTGTATCAAAGAGTCAGATGACTGAGCACACACATACATACAGTTTGAAATAATCTGATACAGGCCTTACGATGAATGTAATCTGACATAACCATTAAAATAAAGAGAGAGAAAAAGAGTCAATATGGGTGGACAACAACTTGTTACTGTTCCATCACTTAGTCTTGTCTGATTCTTTGTGACTCCATGGACTGCTGCACTCAGGCTTCCCTGTCCTTCCTTATCTCCTGGACCTTGTGCAAAATCATGTCCGTCGAGTCAGTGATGCCATCCAACCATCTGGTCCTCTGTCATCCCCTTCTCCTCCTGCATTCAGTCTTTTCCAGCATCAGGGTCTTTTCCAGTGAGTCAGTTCTTTGCATCAGGTGGCCAAATTATTGGAGCTTCAGCTTCAGCATCAGTCCTTTCAATGAATATTCAGGCTTGATTTCCTTTAGGCATTGATTTTTCAGCCCTCAGCCTTCTTTATGGCCCAACTCTCACATCCATACGTGACTACTGGAAAAACCATAGCCTTGACACTAAGGACCTTGGTTGGCAAAGTAATGTCTCTGCTTTTTAGTATGCTGTCGAGGTTGGTCATAGATTTTCTTCCAAGAAGCAAGCATCTTTTAATTTCATGTTTGCAGTCACCATCTGAAGTGATTTTAAAGCCCAAGAAAGTAAAGTCTCTCACCATATCCATTGTTTTCTCATTTATTTGCCATGAAATGATGAGACCAGATAGCATGATCTGGGTTTTTTGAATGTTGTTTTAAGCCAGCTTTTTCACTCTCCTCTTTCACTTTCATCAAGATGCTCTTAGTTTCTCTTTGCTTTCTGCTATAAGGATGATGTTATCTGCATATCTGTTGTTATTGATATTTCTCTCTGCAATCTTGATTCCACCTTGTGTTTCATCTAAGCTGGCATTTTCCATGATGTACTCTGAATATGTTAAATAAGCAGGGTGACAATATACAGCCCTGACATATTCCTTTGCCAACTTGGAACCAGTCCATTGCTCCACGTCCAGTTCTAACTGTTGCTTCTTGACCTGCATACAGGTTTTGCAGGAGGCAGGTAAGGTGGTCAGGTATTCCTATCTCTTTAACAGTTTTCCACCATTTGTTGTGCTTCACACAGTCAAAAGAGGCTTTAGTGTAGTCAATGAAAAAGAAGTAGATGTTTTTATGGAAGTCTCTTGGCTTTTCTATGATCCAGTGGAAGTTGGCAATTTGATTTCTGGTTCCTGTGCCTTTTCTAAATCCAGCTTGCACATCTGAGAGTTCTTGGTTCATATACTGTTGAAGCCTCACTTGGAGAATTTTGAGCATTACTTTGAAGCCCATGAAATGAATGCAATTGTGCCATATTCAACAACTAAAAATCTAGAAAACAAGAAGAATGATTATAAACTGATGAAAAATAAAACAGGAATTAAACATGGATCTTAGTCTGATTTTTGGAAGCTGACCCACTATTGGAGATAATCTATTTATTTCAAAGATCTGCATCTTCTGTCTACTTCTGAAGATCAGGCTAGGGGATCTCTGCAAATCCTGAGTTTGAATCCTCAGTTGGACTAGTCTTCCTATGTGTGATATTCTGGATTGATTCTTAAGTTGTTAGCATGAATTCAAGGGGCTGTATTCTTGTTAACAATACTTCCTAAAAAGTTCAAGAGCAGTTTTTCTCTGATGTCTTTTCAAGCAGATAAATCTTGTGTTTAAAGATCATATAGAGGTTGTTTAGGAAGATGTTGGAGGGCAGCCTTAATCTGTTGGTGATAGGAATGGGTAAGTAAATGAGTCCCTTGCAATATTAGTTTTTTTTGGAGGGGGGGGAATGTTTGTATGCAGCAGGAAAGAGTAAGCTATCAGAGAATTCCCTAAACACATGATTCATTATAATATCTACAATTTCATGTGGTCCTTGATATCTTTGAGTACTATAGGGGCCCAAAGGCCTAGCTATGAGCTTTCCCTCTCTTTCCAGATATGTCCCTCCTTGTAGGGGAAAGCCTCCTCTATTCAGCTAGTTCTTACCAGCTGGAAGAGCTGCAGCCCATCCAGTCTTCAACTTAATGAATTTCACCTCCCTGATAGCCTGTGAAATTATTCAGACAAGCCAATCATGTGACTTCCCATGGAATTAGTCTAACAAGCCAATCACATTCTCCTGTAGGAACAAAGGAACCATGCTTGTCACAGCAAAGCTTGCCTCCCACCACCCCTGATTGTCCTGTTCCCAGGTCAGCTCTGGTACGGCCTTACACAGAATGTGATATTGTCCTTCTCCAGGCTGTGAGTATATGTAACTAATTTATACTGCAAATCTTGTAAATAATATATACTGCAAATCTCGTAACTAATATATACTACAAATCTCATTTTCCACTGCCAAGTATTATATATTCAGTCATCTCATGCTATTTGGGGCAGAAGATCCCTCCTTTGCCAGTGAAGTAAATAGGAGGTGATGAGAACCTGTGGGCCTTCTAGTTACCACCTTATAGGCGGCAGATAACCGTGTGTCTCTGAGGGCTATTATGGTTATGAAAATGCTTTTGCTGAGGGAGCTCAAGGGTTTATGGGAGTTTCCTACTTTTAATTACTGTTACCACTTGCTCTTTCAACCTCTCCAGATCACAATTGATAAAGGAGGTATATTTTTGGAATAAGGGGTAAAATATTAGAGTTTTTTGTTTTTTTTTAAACAATGGTTCCTATAACATATGAACCTTAGTCACTTAATAAAAAAGTCACTCTACCTTAGGTTGGAAGTGCAAACTCAATTAGAATTTTAGTAACCATAAGGGAGGGAGCTCTTGGACAAGAAATAGAACAAATACAAAAATAAAGCCCTAAAACATATTTTGGAAGACAGAAGCTAGTTTAAGGGGCTTCCATCTTCTCCTGGAAAATCTATTGGAAGATGTTTAAAGGGCCCTTGTAGTTCTTGCTCTAACTGCAGTTTTTCCAGGATTATATTGTTGACAGGTATTCCCTTAACTGACAAATAACTTTATCTGCCTTTTTTTAAGTTCCCTCAGCAGTGTTGATTTAAGATAGTAACCATGACAATGATGAGTAGTTTCACAAAGGAATTTAGCTAATGTTCATTGAGATCATCTGTTATCACCAAGTGGCCATCTTGGGAGACCCAGAGATGATCTGAGTGAAGGGTAGAACCATATTTTTTTTTTCATTTTTGGAGTCAGGAGTCATTTTTTAAATGACTTCTTTGAATCTCTCCATGGATTTACCCTTTGAGAATTTATTTAGGATCAAAACCTTGGGTAAGGCTGTGTTTGGGGTACAGCCATCTGCTAGAGCTTTTCTTTTAGGTTCCATATTATTTCCTTTTGCATGTGTCTCAACTTTTATAGTAGCCATCTCTCTAGGAAGTAAGAGTACACCTGCAAGAAGAACCATTAGTTCAAGTGAGGATCCTAGAATAACCTCAACAGAAGCATCACCCACTTTTACAGCAGAAGTTACTGCCCTAAGACAAGGGGTTAAACCTCTGCAACTGGGTCAAGGGTGAGGCGATAGTAAGTAGTGGATTTTTGATGGTTCTCATAAACCTCCTAAATGCTTGTCCAAATTGCTCATACATGAATAGACAAAGGTGCTTTTAGTATTTCAGGTTATCTAGGGAGCTAAACTGTTGTTGATAAGTCTTCTTCAGTCTATCAAAGTCCTGTTCACATTTGGGCTCCCAAAACAGAAAGTGACCATTACTGAAGATTTAGTCAATTAATAAAAGGTGTTGTAATTTCAGAAAAATTTAATCCCCACAGCCTGCAAAATCTAGTTCAACCTAGAAATCTTCAAATGTTTTGTGAGGGGTCTAGGAAAGTTTGGGCATCTTAATTAGGAGAGAGTGAATCTCTACCTTAGTGGGTTATGTCTGAAATAATAGACTGAGTTTTGACAAAATTGTAACTTCTCTTTTGAAACTTTGTCCTTTTTCTGTTATGATTCAAAGTAAATGGAATTCTTGTTACAGGCCATTTTTTCCCCTAAACAAAATGGGAGATCCATCTGCATATTGTATCAGAGCGAAATCACAAGGGAAATTTTGACTTCTAAACCTCATTTGAGGTCCTAGGAAATATCAGCGGGGGCTTCAGTGAACCCCTGGGGCATGCTTGTTCATGTATATTTTTGTCCTTTCTTGGTGAAGTAAAATGGATGTTGATTGTCCTGGTTTGGGAGCACACAACAAAGATCAATTAACTGTAATGAAACAAATAACTTCAGATATAATTGGCAACAGATGTTTATTTGGGTTAGGTACTACTGGGAATAGAGGAATAATAATTTAGTTGATGAATGGCCCTGAGATTTCAAAAAGATGTCCTCATCCTTACTTGCAGAATAGCAATATTTAAGAACTGGTCCAGGGTCTGAGAATGCCTTGGGACATAAAGCTTTCAACTGTAGTTGAGCCCTTCTTTTGCTCTGGCTTCAAGGAATACTGAGGAAGTTTGGGCAACAAAGTAATGGATCTCTATGAACTTTAATGGGTTCTTCTCTAATGAGTTTTCTATTTAAGTGGAATTTTTAGCAGAGTGAGGTATAGTGTCAAGAACTTTATTTTGAAGATTCATCAAATATAATGGCACAAGCAAAGATATATCCAGAGCAGAAACTGCTTGATTATGAATGAAGGAGTCCTCTAATCTCCGGAAATAGCCCCTTTGGTGTGCATGTACTATTATACTTGTATTTGCAAAATAAGTCTCTCTGTATGAAATTTTCAGGTGTGGAATCACAAAGTAGGAAGAAATGTTTTTCAATCAAGGGCCAAGGGTTAGAGTTAAGGGCTGAGCAATAGAGAAAATCTATGTTTTTTTTTTTTTTTTTTTTAAATACCTGCTGCCTGTTTCTGTGTTTACTCCTGGGAAGAAGTTGAGCAACGATGTTAGAGTTTAATGAAAAGTACCAGTTGTATCTACAAGGAATTGATGAGGTTAACCATTCATATTCATAGTTAACACACTAAGTATTTGAAGTGTTAGGAACTGGATGTGTTTTTCCTTTCATAGAGCATTCTTATTGATAGACGTGGAGAGATTTTGCTTTTTTTTTTTTTTGGTTTGCTTTTTTCTTTTGTCAGATGGAACAGTCTCTTTTTTAGTGTGCCTCTGTTTGCAGTGTCTATAAGTGTCCTTGTTGATAGGTGGTTGGTTGGGAACTAGACCACCTAACTGATCTGAGGGACCATCAGGTTATTTTGGGTGCTGTCTTGTTTTTGTTCCAAAGTCCTTTCAAAATGTTCTGCCAGGTGTTGCAGTGAAGCACCATAGTGAGCACAATATAAATGCAAGTGAGCAAATATAAAATGAAAAAGATACCATCTCTGTTTTCCAGGACCTTACTCTCTAACAGAAGCATTCTAAAGCTTTTTAGTTCAAGGAAATGCAGTATGGACAGATGGATTCAGATCTTGATCAAATATTTAGACTTGGGCTGAAGAAGTAGGCAGGCTTGATAGTCAGAAAACAAGCCATACAGTTGGTGTAAATGAACATGTAATTCATTAAAAAAAACATAATAAGCTATCTTAGTATGACCATAATGTGTCCATGCTCAGATGTATCTTTTCTGTTTTTTAAATAAGGTATCTCATGCCATGGACTTTGCTTTTTTTCAGTCGTTCACATCTTTTTGCTTCTCAGGGGACATTTTGCATTTTCTAGACATGTTTTTAGTTATCACAATTTAGAGATAGGGAAGGAAGTGTGGCTAGTTACATCTGAAAGGTAAAGGCCAGGGATTCTGAAATGTGAAGGACTCTCTCTCCCCAACAGGAATTATCCAGCCCAAAATGTCAGTAGTACTAAGGTTGAAAAGACTTGCTTTATTTCAAAAAGGTGCTGAGACTCTGGAAGCAAATTTCTCAATCACCTCTTTCCTGCCTACTTTCCAGTGCCAGAGGGATAGCTTGTGAGTCATTTTAATCTCAGGCAATTTAGAGTGGGGCTGGGCTGGGTGGGCCAGAGGGATCAGGGGTGGTATGGGGTGGGACAATGATGACTTCTGGACTAATTTATTAACAGAGTAATTTAATTCTTTGAAAGCAAGAAGAGCTACTCTGTAAGACCTAGGTTACCATGGTAGCGCATGGCTTCAATCACTCCTGATTAATTCCCAGCAATTAGAATAGAGGGTAAGCCTTTACTTAAATCTCTTGTCAAGAAAGAAAAATAGCATCAAGTGAATTATTCGAAGAAACAGGGTCTTGACACAGTCAATTTTAAAAGTTGGAATTTGTTTTAATCCCATGCCTGGCTCAGAAATGACAATACTGTGGCTGTACACTGTGAGAGACCCCTTTCCATATGCTTAGGATAAAATGATTGCTGTTGGCATCACTGGACCATCTGCTGCTGGAATTTCAGACTGTTAAGGTGAAATGGGCTTAGAGTTACACCAAGGAAATGAGAGACTCTTTAGTTTTTATTCTATTTGTGTGCTCTTTGAGTTTACTTAAGCTACTGAAAGAGTAGAAAATATTCACACTAAATTTTCAATGCCTGTTAAGTTGCTGTCTGTATTTGTAACAGACTGTCAAATTCCAATAAGTGTTTATATCCTTGGTGCCCTGGGTAAGGCTATTTCCACTTTAAATATATTACTTATTGTTCAAATTTTGCAAGATGTCTAGAAATAAAACACCCACAAGCCACAATACCAATATCTCTTTAATCAGATTTAATATTTTGGCCCAGTAATTTTTATACAAATATATGGCCTAATATGATTATGTGCTATTTTTTGGCACCTACTTGTAAGAAACTGATCGTTCTGCTTTTCCCCAGTTTTCATAAGTATTGCTTTCTATCTGAGCTTTTTCTGGAGTAAAATTTCTGAATTCTTGGGGAAAATGCTTTGTTTACTACACACTTGGCTGATTGGATCGTCTCTCCTGAATAAGAGCAAGACCTATTGTAACACTCTATCCTGTGTTACCTCCGAGCTCTGAATATCCCTACATGACATACGAGAACCAGAAAGACTATTTCTATTCAGTATACTTTCTCTAACTGCTATAGTTCTTAGACAAATATGTGTTTAGTGTTTTACGGCAGGCTTTGTGTTGTCCATGAATAAAACATGAATACCAGTATATAGGAATCCCATTGTCTCGTTTATTCGCTAGTGCGATTGAAGTTGGGAGTAGTAACTGGATCTGAAACTGTAGGTCCTGCCCTCTCTTTTCACCATGCTGATTACACCACTGGCAAACAGAATGCATTTGGGGGTTTTCTTTTTCTTTCATTCCTATTGCTTGCAAGATCCCCCCTCAGTTTTTCATGAAATCAATTCCTTAAAAAAAAAAAAAAAGCCCAGAGATTTAGTGTTTCAATTACAGAAAGCCGCTTGATGAAGAACCTGCCTTGAAAGTCTAACTGGCTCAGTCATATCTGACTCTTTGCAACGCCATGGACTGTCCATGGAATTTTCTAGGCCAGGGTATTGGAGTGGGTAGCCTTTCCTTTCTCCAGGAGATCTTCCTAACCCAGGAATCGAACTGGGGCCTCCTGCATTGCAGGCGGATTCTTTACCAACTGAGCTATCTGGGAAGCCCAAGATGATCTATTAAATATATGAAACCTGTTGGATCCAGAAGTAACAAAACATTGTAATTCAAACTTTTATAGTTTGAAATGGGTGATGATTGCATCTTTGCACACTCGATTTGAAACATGCAGCTGAAAAGGTGATTAACATAGTCAACTGCCTTATGAAAAGCCTTTGTAGCAAGTGAAATATTTATTTGTTGGTATTCAGGATGCATGGTCTTATCATCTATTAAAGCATATCCATAAAGCTCTATAGCAGATGCCTCTGGAGCCCAAGTTACAGCCTCTCAAGCCACCTCTAATTTCAGCCACAGTGCTGGCTAATTTCAGTGTCAGCGCTTCAGGCTGACAACCTCCCATCCTGAGGGCTCGGTGCATTTTCATACTTGCTGCCACACAGCCTACTTGAAGCCAGGGGAGTCCGCTTCTCCTCTTCCAAGTCTATTTTCCTGGCATCCTCACTTTCCTTTCCTGAGATCAATTTCCTCCAAAACTTACTGCCACCCAAGTTCTAGTCTCAGGCTCTACTTTCAGGAGGAAATAAGACTCAGTTGTCAACTTGGAATTTTTGTGTTTGCCTAATGTATGAAAATAATAAAACTATAAAATGATTTATTTAATGTGTTTAAGGTTCAGAGATTTTCATAGCTTCAGCCTGGCCTTACCCAACTTTATCTAATTATATAGGTTATTATAATAATATGTTTGACTTTGGATGTATAAGAATTCATAGGAAGAAAGCCTGTTTGTTTGGGTTTGTTTCTCTTCTTGTCTCTCCACAGACTCATCCTTTTTTTACATAATTGGAGACAGGGAGCTGATTTTGGTTAGGGCTTTTACAAACTAAAATCATCGTGGTTTTAAAAAAAAGTGGAAACAATAGTGGAGTTGTGGTCATTGAACCTGACCCTTTACAGTAAGTGATTCTTATGCTGAACTTTGGCCTTATTAAGACATCTGTGCTCTATTAGGATTTATGGAAATAGATTCAAAGTGAATGTGAATGTTCACACACCATTCTCTAGGGATGATAGGAACTCTCAAGTTCAAAGGCTGTAATACCCAATGCAAAGCTGGGATTTCTAAGCCTTTTTTCTACATTTATATCTACTATTTCTGGTCTTTGAGTAAAAAGGGAATATAAAGAACAAATTTCTTATTTGGTCATAAGAAGTTATTTTTGATCAGGGACAACTTTGAACCTGATCTCTTTAATATATAAATGAGATTGAATTTCATTGCCCTTCACATCTCTGGAGGGCTGTTTCTTTTTACCTGATTGTCATGTAATTTAATTGCCAGGAACTCCCAATCCCACCGTAAACTCAGGGAAGTTCCACATTAGACTAGTTAATGCATCCGATGACTTCTGATGTGTTTTATATGATACTTTTAAGACACATGGAGCTTGTTATATACTATCTCCTAAAGTCCATTTAGTTGACTTTATTGTAGGCAATAGGTGACCGATGTAGGAGAATTTAATTCAAGGTTTTCATGCCAGGTGAGTCCATCTACTGTGCACCCTAACTCAGAAAATATTGCACAGAATAACTGGGTATGGGTTAAGGATAGGCTATATTGGTAAAACACAAATTCATACAAATCAAGGGTGACCAGGAGAAAACAAGACACTTTTTCCTCATCTCATAGTGAGGTATGCTGAAACTAGGGCTCTGGATCCTTACTTGTGAGTCTGTTCCTTGGGTTGAGACCTTCCTTTTCCCTCAGTGCCCAATCACTGTGTGCAAGCACAATAGCAACTTTCTTTGAGAGAGGATGGACTGCTAGATGTAAGAAGCCTGTATTTGGAATACTGAGTTTTACCAGAAGAGCCGATAGCCTCACAACACCCAGAAACCTTGAGACCCATAGGAAATTGGAACCCCTTTCTGGAAGAAAGGAGCCTCCAGCCCTGTAGAGGACAGAGTTTGGTGAATCCGCTCAGATTGGAAGCAAGGACAATGCAGATCCCGTTAGCTCTTTGTCAGGGCAGCCAGGATCTATCGCTCAGAGGATGATTCTTGCACAATCCTCTTTTATCAGATTTATTGGAAAAGCAAGAATAAAGGTAAAAAAGGTCTACCTCTAATCAGAAAGCTGTTTCCCCTTACCAAACAGTAGAAAGAGCACCCAGTAGCCAATCAATCTAGCTGAGTCAATCCTGACAGCCACCTGAGTGGAAGTTACATTGGCATGACTATAATAGTTACATTGAGATGACTGTTCTCCCCCTGCCTCAACTGATATCTAATGTCTGAGGACTCCGTTATCTGATACTAACAGATATTTCATATGTTTTCTTTGTGGTAGTGTGTGCATGGCATTTCTTACTTTATCCTTTGACTTTTAACCTACACATGCCTTTGTTAGTTTCTTTTAAAGAGCATAAGGTTGGGTCTTGCCTTTTAAGTCCAACCTAACAATATTTTTCTTAAAATTGGTGTGTTTAGAGTTTAGACCATTCACATTTAGTGTAATCGTGATATGTTTGGGATAGAATATACCACATTGCCACATGTTTTGCTATTTCTCTCTGTTCCAGCTATTCTNACAGAGTTTGGTGAATCCGCTCAGATTGGAAGCAAGGACAATGCAGATCCCGTTAGCTCTTTGTCAGGGCAGCCAGGATCTATCGCTCAGAGGATGATTCTTGCACAATCCTCTTTTATCAGATTTATTGGAAAAGCAAGAATAAAGGTAAAAAAGGTCTACCTCTAATCAGAAAGCTGTTTCCCCTTACCAAACAGTAGAAAGAGCACCCAGTAGCCAATCAATCTAGCTGAGTCAATCCTGACAGCCACCTGAGTGGAAGTTACATTGGCATGACTATAATAGTTACATTGAGATGACTGTTCTCCCCCTGCCTCAACTGATATCTAATGTCTGAGGACTCCGTTATCTGATACTAACAGATATTTCATATGTTTTCTTTGTGGTAGTGTGTGCATGGCATTTCTTACTTTATCCTTTGACTTTTAACCTACACATGCCTTTGTTAGTTTCTTTTAAAGAGCATAAGGTTGGGTCTTGCCTTTTAAGTCCAACCTAACAATATTTTTCTTAAAATTGGTGTGTTTAGAGTTTAGACCATTCACATTTAGTGTAATCGTGATATGTTTGGGATAGAATATACCACATTGCCACATGTTTTGCTATTTCTCTCTGTTCCAGCTATTCTTTTTTTTTTATGTTTTTTAAAAAATATAAACTTATTTTAATTGAAAGTTAATTATGGGGAACACATATATATCTGTGGCAGATTCAGGTTGATGTATGGCAAATCCAGCTATTCTTTTTCTGTTTGGGGATTACTGAACATTGTTTATGATTCAATTTTATTTCCTTTATGAACTTAAGATTTTTCCTCTTTTTGAAATTAACTTGGTGGTTGCCCTAGTAGAAAGCATCACTATGAACAAAGCTAGTGGAGGTGATGGAATTCCTATTGAGCTATTTCAAATCCTGAAAGATGATGCTATGAAAGTGCTACACTCAATATGCCAGAAAATTTGGAAAACTCAGCAGTGGCCACAGGACTGGAAAAGGTCAGTTTTTATTCCAATCCCNATATATACACTGAGGAATGGTAAAATTGAGTGCAGTTTGAAATTACAGTTTTAAAAGTCCGGATAAATAAAGTAAATGTAAATTAAATGAAGTAAATAAATTAATTGTGTAGTAAATAAATTAAATTAAGTAAATTAACATTTATGCTTGAAAGAGAATAAATCAAAAATGTCAAAGGAAAAGATAAGTCATCTGACAATCCTAGTCCCCCTTAGGCTGTAGATTACTTCCATGATGCCTCCTTAAGATTACTTTGAAGAAAAATCAAAATTACACATTATTTAGCATAAATCTAAAGCATCTTAAATTTACTTCTCCATTGACCAGTGTCATACTTCCATACTTTAAGTTGCTATTAATAAAGGGGAGACTTAGAAGATAAACGGAGAAGGCAATGGCACCCCACTTCAGTACTCTTGCCTGGAAAATCCTATGGATGGAGGAGCCTGGAAGGCTGCAATCCATGGGGTCACTGAAGGTTGGACACGATTTAGCGATTTCACTTTCACTTTTCACTTTCATGCATTGGAGAAGGAAAGGGCAACCCACTCCAGTGTTCTTGCCTGGAGAATCCCAGGGATGGGAGAGTCTGGGGGGCTGCCATCTATGGGGTCACACAGAATCGGACACGACTGAAGTGACTTAGCAGTAGCAGCAGAAGATAAAAGATTAACATATCTTCTTATACTATTCATGTATACAAAAAATTGCTGTAGATTTTTCAATTATGCTATCTTGATTCTTAATATTTAAATAACATAAGGTTTAAACTGTTTTATGAATATAATTGAAGTTAGAAACAAAAAAGCACATCTTAGGCAACCCCCTACCATGTTATTTTACTTTGTTATTTTTATCTTCAATGAAAAGGAACATGAAATAATTACATGACGTACTTTCATTGCTTAAAAAAGGAAAACTCAGATCACCAGAAACTTTTTAAAGATGCTTTTATATAGCATCTTTAATCTTTGGAATAGATTATAATATATTAAATTAAATTATCAGATAGCAAAATTCAAGAGGTACTTTAGTAGTTGTTCTTTAAATAGCATACTATTTTCTGAGTAGTAATTAAAGTGGTGAAATAAAGTATCTCTTGAATAAACTAGCCCACTCAAAACTAGATTCTGACGATTTTCATAATAATCTCTTATGTTTCATAATAATCTTAAATTCACAAACTGAATTTGGGATTCAGGACATAGACATCAATGTATATATAAGTTGATATATCATGTATATGATACATCAATGTATATATTGATATATCAATGTATATGGCATGCATTTATGAATGAATTCTCTCTCCCTCTATGCAGAAGCTTTCATATCTCCAGTAAAATCCTTTTGTATGATCCACAATCTCCTGTGGGAACTGTGAAAAGTTGAACGGCAGATTAAGAAATAAATAAAGCATATCTAATACAACCAAATTTTATTAAAACTGAGCTAAAAGACATTGCATGGAAACGCCCAAGTTCTACCACCTATAATCTGAAAATTATGTTCCTAAATGCAGCTAAGACAGCTACACTCTTTTTTTATTTACTCTGTGTTTATATTGCAAAAGAGAAAGATGACTGCTTACATGGAAATTTTTTAAAGAGAAGTATCCCAAAAATATGTACAGTGGAAGAAAATGTATTACAATATTTCACTGACTTTACTCAAATTATGCAGAAATTTAAGTATGGTAAATTATATCCATTAATTTATTTAAGAATTTATTAGCAGAAATGAAAAACCTTCTGGACTATGATTAAATATGTTCCTGTACTTTTTACTGGATACTAACTGGCAGAATCCCACTGTTACATAATTCTAATTTATCTTTGAAGTTAATGGTTTCTGTAACAATTATCCTCTTGTTAATATTTATTATGATCTTTTGATATCAAATACACATGAGATATAGCCTAACTTTATCCCTATATCTTTAAAATTTCTAACATGACCTTGTTATAATACATTTAAGATTCATTTTTAATTCATTAATTTGCATATCACAATTCTCTATCTCCTTCCTCATTAAATAGGTTAGGAATGAGGGGGTTATATGTTTCTCTTTAGTATTTCTATTAGTGGTAGAATACTTTATGGCTTTTTATGAACATTATTTGAATTTGGAAAGATAATTTTCAAATTTGCCTCCCAGGATGACATTATAATATAAACTTTGCACAAAGTTACTTCAAAAGTAAAAGTTGAGATTAATAGTTCTTTTTGTAATGTATGCTAAAATTAAAAATATATATATAATTATTTTACAAAGAAATCCAAACCTACCTAAAAGGAAATTTACTTTTTAAATAGATAAAATCAATAAGAAATTTTAAACATAAAATTAATTAAATCATACTTTCCTCTTCCATAATTTATCTTCAAATAAGGAGAAATAAAATATAGACCTTAAACATTATTAAAATGAAAACATCAATAAACAAGATTTTCCCCACTTATATCTTCTTTTAAAGCTTCAAGAGGTAAATGAAGACTCCCACAAGATATTTAAGTTTGTTTCACACAATTGGAAGTATAACTTTCACTAACTTTGTGTAGTACACAGGGCTTCTGTGTGTTCTGAGTACTAACATATACCCCTCACCCAGAACAATATCTAGCACCTAAACAGACAGATATGCAGTAAGTACTTATTGAATAAAACTAATCTATACAATAAATTTTATAGTTGGAAGAATGGTTGAACAAAGATCATTTCCTTATAGTAAAACACTATGAAACTTCAAAAAGTTTAGAAATCAGCATATTCTGAAATATTTCTTGGGATATAAAAGTCTCAGTGGCATACAAGTCATAAATATTCTGGGAAAATCAGGACTTGACACTGAATCTTTCCAGATTTAGATAAGTAACTCAGAAAGAACAACACTCCAAAAGCACAAAAGATTTGTCTGAGCAGCAGCACCAGGGTATTTTAAAGAGTAATTCCAAGTGGCCTGTGGCATCTTTTTACTGTTTTCCTGGTATTAGTTTTAGAGTTAAAAGGAGTAAATTTGGAAATGGCTGCACAAAACATAAATAGGTTTCCTTTGCCCCTAATGTTTCACACACAGTGGTCAAGAAAATAAAACAACATTATGGTTTTCTCCCTATACAGTTTTACAAATAATATGAGGTTGCATAATGATTTATTTACTTTGGTAAAATAAGGAAAATCCTGCAACATACAAAGAACATTACAAATTATAGGGTTTATCCAGTTAAGAATGAGCTGTGAATCTCACATTATGTTGATAGTTTAATCGAGCTAGAAGAAAAAAATCAAGGATGATAGAACAAAAAGTTCAGTAGATCAGTTTGCAGGAAATAAAGCATTTAATCATAATCAGAATGTATACTTTCATCACCTAATAGATCATCACTGTGTATGCTCTGAAAATATACAAATAGATGGGGAAACTAGAAATTTGTCTACAGACAGATTTAAGGCAAATAGCTCTTAAACTTCATGAAGAAAAAAATTAACACTTAAAACTATTAATTTGATTTTTGTCTTAATTTCCCACATAAGAGACTATTAACTTAGTCATTGAGTCTCTTAATATTTCATGCTTTTATTTAATAATTCATCCTTACACCTTTAAGACAATACAGACGACTGATTCCTATAAAGATTTTTGTTGTATATGCAGGCTTCTTTGTTGTATTATTTTTCCTGCAAACTATTAAAAAAATCTCAATGAATGCTCACTGCTATATTTAGGAAGACAAGAGATTTTCCAAAATATTATGGCAATAACAAACATAAACCTTAATTAAACATATGAAATCATTTCACAATTAAATAATGTACATATGTACCGCAAGAGTTAAAAAAATTAAAAACTACACAATCCACAGTGTGAGTAAATAACTCTGCTAAGGCTTCTATCACTCTCACCTTACCTTTGTAGCCCTTTAATGTTTTTAGTATGACATGAATTAGAGTTACCTTCTTACTGGTAGAGTGAATGTTTTACTTTGATTAACTTAGAATTTGTTATAATTCCAAAGTTACAAAAAGAAAAAGTGCTCACAGACCCCAATATTAGTCCTCTCAGAGGATAACAGAATGACACACTAATTCTGTGTTAAATGTACTGACAGTCACACTGATTGTTTTTCTTCAGAGGCTTTTTATGTATATGGACACATACTTTTTTTTTTAATGGAGATGAGTGAAAATATGTTAAGGTGTGCCTTCTATTCAAAAAGGAGCTGCATCTACAACTAAGTCAATTATTCACATAGATGAGGAGGAAAGGAGGATCTTATTCTCAATAATACTGTTCATGATCCAAAAATATTTGCTATATTAATTTATGCAAAAGCATAAAACATCAACAATCACTTGATTATTTGTATTAGGAAAAAAGAAATACCAGAATCTCTAAAATATTTAATAATACTATCCTGCCTCTTCCTGCAAAATATTTCATGGATCTTATTAGGAAGAACCCCTGGAGGAGGGCATGGCAACTCACTCCAGTATTCTTGCCTGAAGAATTGTATGGACAGAGGAGCCTGGCGAGCTATTTAGTCCATGGGGTTGCAAAGACTTGGACATGACTGAGCGCCGAAGAATTGATGCTTTTGAATTGTGGTGTTGGAGAAGACTCTTGAGAGTCCCTTGGACTGCAAGGAGATCCAACCAGTCCATTCTGAAGGAGATAGGCCCTGGGATTTCTTTGGAAGGAATGATGCTAAAGCTGAAACTCCAGTACTTTGGCCACCTCATGGGAAGAGTTGACTCATTAGAAAAGACTCTGATGCTGGGAGGGATTGGGGGCAGGAGGAGAAGGGGACGACAGAGGATGAGATGGCTGGATGGCATCACCGACTTGATGGACATGAGTTTGAGTGAACTCTGGGAGTTGGTGATGGACAGGGAGTCCTGGGGTGCTGTGATTGATGGAGTTGCAAACAGTCGGACATAACAGAGCGACTGAACTGAACTGAACCCACAAATTAGAGAAAGAAATTTGTAAAAAAAAAACTCTATAAAACAAATTCTAATACGCTTTGTCCTCTTGTTTTTGCCTAAATGTAGTTGAGACTCTATGTAAAGTTATATAAATCTTGTATACAATGGNTCCTGGGGTGCTGTGATTGATGGAGTTGCAAACAGTCGGACATAACAGAGCGACTGAACTGAACTGAACCCACAAATTAGAGAAAGAAATTTGTAAAAAAAAAACTCTATAAAACAAATTCTAATACGCTTTGTCCTCTTGTTTTTGCCTAAATGTAGTTGAGACTCTATGTAAAGTTATATAAATCTTGTATACAATGGACTACAGGAGGTCAATACTATTTAAATTATATCAACAAAACTGTCAGTTTTGATATAACATTTGGCAACAAAATTAAATATTATTCAACAAAGATATTTAAATTTAATATGCACATGTACATATATATGTGTAGTAAATGCAGATGAATTCATATATAATTTAAAGTGTTTTTCTTAATTTTACATTTAACTAAAATAATAAAGATTATACATGCATCCAAAAGAGATTTAAATTTGACAATTGCTGGACATAATTTGGTCAAATTTAAATAGTAACAAACTGGGAAAGAATAAAATATGCATAAAGACTCATAAAAACACATACACATTTTTGGCAAACATAATTAAGGGCACTTATTGCCAAACATAATATAACAAAGCATTATATAAGAGAAGCAATTGCAATGCACTCATTCTTACTGTCGTTTAAGGTAATTATTAATCAAAACCTTACTTTAGGAGTAGCCAGTTTTAAACAAAACATTTTTCCACTGGAAAATTTACTATTAATATGACTACTCTTTCAGAGCTACGTATTTCCTTCAAAACAGCTTATGTCTTGATCACATACCCATGCCTCTGACTGAATGGGCCTCATGTTGCTTAGTAGCACCTCTTCATAGTTTCCATAATCAATGAATTTAACAACTGCTGTCATACCTGAAGAATGAAGAGCTTCAACTTCTGCTCGGTAAAACTGAGGAGAGAAAAAGGAGTTTTAAAGAGGATGATCAACATTGTCTAGATAAGGTGATGCATGATGGAAACATAAATACTGGAAATGCTACAATGTTAGTATTTTTTGAAAGCCCATTTTTAAATCAATTGTATTGCAATACCACTGTATTAGCTTTAAGTGGAAAACATAATAATCTGATATATGTATATATTGTGAAAGGACCACCACAATAAGTCTACTTAGTGTCCATCACCACACATGGTTATATTTTTTCTTTAGGATGAAAACTTTAAAGATATAAATCTCTTAGCTAAGATATAAATTCTCTTAGCAACTCTGAAATATATTTAAAGAAATAATTTTTAAGATAATGCATTTCTAATTTATTTTAATTGGAGGATAGTTACGTTATAATATTGTTGTGGTTTTTGCCATATATCAACACGAATCAGCCACAGGGGCACATGTGTCTCCCCATCTGAACCCCTCTTCCCACTTTCCTCCCCACCCCATCCCTTAAGTTGTCCCAGAGCATGGGCTTTGAGCCCTGCTTCAGGCATCCAACTTGCACTGGTCATCTGTTTTACCTAGGGTAATACACATGCTTCAGTGTCATTCTCTCAAATCATCCCACCCTCACCTTCTCCCACAGAGCCCAAAATTTACTTTTGGATAATCATAAATTGGCTAAGAAAAAGAGAGATTATCTTGTCCGTGTAAGTTCTGACATACACTGAGCAGTAGTAAGATTTCAGAACCAAGAGGATGAGTAGAGAATATGCACATGCTAAAGAGTGCAAAAAGAACTAGTGTTCTTCAACGTCTGCTTGTTAGCCACTGAAGCCTTTTGACATTAGTAAAACAGTTCTTATGTACTAATTAGAGTATATAAGTATGAAGTACTTTATTTAGAAAACAGAAATACATAACAAAGAAAAATCCTCAAAGACTCGTTGTCATTGCTATAGTCATACAGGCAGCTGTGGTAAAGCAGAGTTCCCAGGCAGGAAGTAAGCACACTACTTATATCCAGGTTTTATAGGATTTAAGACACTATAAGACCAAACTCTTTTATTTCTTCAGTTTATCCAGTATTATTTGGCTCTGGGAACCAATGAACAAAGTCACCAGGAACTGACTTCACATAACAACTTCAATTTTTAATTTATCTGTTAAGGCAACTTGGAGTAGATCAACTGATTGGAATATTCCCTTCACTATCGTGTGAAAGTGCTGCACTCAATATGCCAGCAAATCTGGAAAACTCAGCAGTAGCCACAGGACTGGAAAAGGTCAGTTTTCATTCCAATCCCAAAGAAAGGCAATGCAAAAGAATGCTCAAACTATCGTACAATTGCACTCANGATTGGGGGCAGGAGGAGAAGGGGATGACAGAGGATGAGATGGCTGGGTGGCATCCCTGACTCGATGGACGTAAGTCTGAGTGAATTCCAGGAGTTGGTGATGGATAGGGAGGCCTGGTGTGCTGCGATTCATGGGGTCACAAAGAGTCAGAGATGACTGAGTGACTGAATTGAACTGAACTGATGTTGTTAGAAAGTGTTCTAGTTTCATTCTTTTATAAGTGGTTTACCAGTCTTCCCAGCACCACTTGTTAAAGGATTGTCTTTCTTCCATTGTATATTCTTGCCTCCATTGTCAAAGATCAGGTGTCCATAGGTGCATGGATTTATCTCTCAGCTTTCTATTTTGTTTCATTGATCTATATCTCTGTCTTTGTGCCAATACCAAACTGTCTTGATGACTGTAGCTGTGTAGTATAGTCTGAAATCAGGCTGGTTGATTCTTCCAGTTCCATTCTTCTTTCTCAAGGTTGCTTTGGCTATTTGAGTTTTTTTTGTATTTGCATATAAATTGTGGAATTATTTGTTCCAGTTCTCTGAAAAATATTGTTGGTAGCTTGATAGGGATTGGATTGAATCTATATATTGCTTTGGGTAGTATACTCATTTTCACTCTATTGATTCTTCCTATCCATGTACATGGTATATTTCTCCATCTATTAATATCCTCTTTGATTTCTTTCATCAATATTTTATAGTTTTCTATAGATAGGTCTTTTGTTTTTTTAGGTAGATATATTCCGAAGTATCTTATTCTTTTTGTTGCAGTGGTGAATGGAATTATTTCCTTAATTTCTCCTTCTGCTTTCTCATTGTTAGTGTGTAGGAATGCAAGGGATTTCTGTGTGTTAATTTTATATTCTGCAACTTTGCTATATTCACTGATTAGCTCTAGTAATTTTCTGATGGTGTCTTTAGGATTTTCTATGTAGAGGATCATGTCATCTGCAAACAGAGTTTTACTTCTTCTTTTCCAATTTAGATTCCTTTTATTTATTTTTCTGCTCTGATTGCTGTAGCTAAAACTTCTAAAACTATGTTGAATAGTAGTGGTAAGAGTGGGCACCCTTGTCTTGTTCCTGACTTTAGGGGAAATGGTTTCAATTTTTCACCACTGAGCGTAATGTTTGCTGTGGGTTTATCATATATGGCTTTTATTATGTTGAGATATGTTCCTTCTATGCCTGCTTTCTGAAGGGTTTTTATCATAAATGGATGTTGAATTTTGTCAAAGGCTTTCTATGCATTTATTGAGATAATCATATGGTTTTTATCTTTCAATTTGTTAATGTAGTGTATCACATTGATTAATTTTTGAATATTGAAGAATCCTTGCATCCGTTAAATAAAGCCCACGTGGTCATGCTGTATGATCCTTTTAATATGTTGTTGGATTCTGCTTGCTAGAATTTTGTTAAGGATTTTTGCATCTATGTTCATCAGTGATATTGGCCTGTAGTTTTATTTTTTTGTGGCATCTTTGTTAGGTTTTGGCATTAGGGTGATCGTGGCTTCAGAATGAGTGTGGAAGTTTATCTTCCTCTGCAATTTTCTGGAAGAGTTTGAGTATGATCGGCATTAGCTCTTCTCTAAATTTTTGGTAGAATTCACCTGTGAAGATATCTGGTCCTGGGCTTTTTGTTTGTTGGAGGATTTTTTTATTACAGTTTCGATTTCTGTGCTTTTGATGAGTCTGTTAAGATTTTCTATTTTTTCCTGGTTCAGTTTTGGATGGTTATACTTTTCTAAGAATTTGTCCATTTCTTCCAAGTTGTCCATTTTGTTGACATGTAGTTGCTGATAGTAATCTCTTATGATCCTTTGGATTTCTATGTTGTCTGTTGTGATTTCTCTATTTTCATTTCTAATTTTGTTGGTTTGATTCTTCTCCCTTTCTTTCTTGATGAGTCTGGCTACTGGTTTGTCTATTTCATTTATCTTCTTAAAGAGCCAGCTTTTAGTTTTGTTGATTTTTGCTATAGTCTTCTTTCTTTTTCATTTATTTCTGCCCTAATTTTTATGATTTCTTTTCTTATACTAACCCTGGGGTTCTTCATTTTTTTTTCTAGTTACTTTAGGTGTACAGTTAGTTTATTTATTTGATTTTTCTCTTCTTTCTTGAGGTAAGCTTGTATTGCTATGAACCTTCTGCTTAGCACTGCTTTTACTGAATCCCATAGGATTTGGGTTGTTGTGTTTTCATTTTCATTCATTTCTATTCATATTTTGATTTATTTCTTGATTTCTTCTGTAATTTGTTGGTTATTGAGAAGCATGTTGTTTAGCTTCTTATGTTTGTATTTTTAATTGTTTTTTCCTGTAGCTGATATCTAATCTTACCACATTGTGATCAGAAAAGATGCTTGAAATGATTTAAAATTTTTGAATTCACCAAGCCTAGATCTATGGCCCAGGAGGTGATCTATCCTTGAAAAGTCTTCTGTGTGCACTTGAGAAAAAGGTGAAATTCATTGTTTTGGGGTAAAATGTCCTATAGATATCAATTAGGTCTAACTGGTCCATTGCATCATTTAAAGTTTGTGTTTCCTTGCTCATTTTCTGTCTAGTTGATCTATCCATAGATGTGAATTGGGTATTGAAGCCTCCCACTATTATTGTGTTGCTGTTAATTTCTCCTTTTATACTTGTTAGCATTTGCGTTACATATTGCAGTGCTCCTATGTTGGGTGCATATATAATTGTTATATCTTCTTGGATTGATACTTTGATCATTATGTAGTTTCCTTCTTTGTCTCTTTTCACAGCCTTTATTTCAAAGTCTATTTTATCTGATATGAGTATTGCTACTCCTGCTTTCTTTTGGTCTCCATTTATGTGAAATATCTTTTTCCAATCCTTCACTTTCAGTCTGCATGTGTCCCTTGTTTTGAGGTGGGTATCTTGTAGACAGCATATATAGGGGTCTTACTTTTGTATCCACTCAGCCAGCCTTTGCCTTTCAGTTGGGTCATTCAATCCATTTACATTTAAGGTAATTATTGATAAGTATGATCTTTTTGCCATTTACTTTGTTTTTTTGTTTGTTTGTTTGTTTTGTTTTGTTTTAATTTGAGCTTATAAACCTTTTCTGTGTTTGCTGTCTAGAGGAGGTCCTTTAGCATTTGTTGAAGAGCTGATTTGGTGGTGCTGAATTTCCTCAGCTTTTGCTTGTCTGTTAAGCTTTTGATTTCTCCTGCTTCCCTGTTGGCTCAGAGGTTAAAGCGTCTGCCTGCAATGCAGGAGACCTGGGTTCGATCCCTGGGTTGGGAAGATCCCCTGGAGAAGGAAATAGCAACCCACTCCAGTGTTCTTGCCTGGAGAATTCCATGGACAGAGGAGCATGGAGGGCTAAAGTCTATGGGGTCGCAAAGAGTCCAACATGACTGAGCGACTTCACTTTCACTTTCATATTTAAATGAGATCCTTGCTGGGTATAGTAATCTGGGATGTAGGTTTTTCTTTTACATCACTTTAAGTATGTCCTGCCATTTCCTTCTGACCTGAAGTGTTTCTGTTGAAAGATCAGCTGTTATCCTTATGGGAATCCCCTTGTGTGTTATTTGTTGCTTTCCCCTTGCTTCTTTTAATATTTGCTCTTTGTGTTTGATTTTCATTAATTTGATTAATATGTGTCTTGGGATGTTTCACTTTGGGTTTTTCCTATTTGGGACTCTGGCTTTCTTGGACTTGGGTGGCTATTTCCTTCCCCATCTTAGGGAAGTTTTCAACTATTATCTCCTCAAGTATTTTCTCGTGGACTTTCTTTTTGTCTTCTTCTGGGACTCCTATGATTCAAATGTTGGGGCATCTAACATTGTCTCAGAGGTCTCTGAGGGTGTCCTCATTTCTTTTAATTCTTTTTTATTTTTTCCTCTCTGCTTCATTTATTTGCACCATTCTATCATCCACCTCACTTATCCTATCTTCTGTCTCAGTTATTCTACTGTCTCAGTTATCCTCCAGCTTTTGATCTCAGTTATTGCATTATTCATTATTGATTGACTGTTTATTTCTTCTAGGTCCTTAAACATTTCTTGCATCTTTTCAATCCTTGTCTCCAATCTACTTATCTGTAACTCCATTTTGTTTTCAAGATTTTGGATCATCTTTACTATCATTATTCTGAATTCTTTTTCAGGTAGACTCTCTATCTCCTCCTTTTTTTTGTTTGTTTGGTGAGCATTTATCATGTTCCTTTACCTGTTGAATATGTCTCTGCCTTTTCGTTTTGTTTAGATTACTGTGTTTGGGATGGCCTTTCTGTATGCTGTAAGTTTGTGGTTCCTCTTTATTGTGGAGATTCCTCCCTGTGGATGGGGTTGGACAAGTGGCTTGTCAGGGTTTCCTGCATAGGGAAGCTTGCATCAGTGTTTTGGTGGGTGGAGCTGGATCTCTTCTCTCTGGAGTGCAATGAAGTGTCCAATAGTGAGTTTTGAGGTGTCTGGGTTTGGTGTGACTTTTGGTGGCCTGTATTTGAATGCTCAGGGTTATGTTCCTGTGTTGCTGAAGAATTAGCATGGTATGTCTTGCTCTGAAACTTGTTGGCTCTTGGGTGGAGCTTGGTTTCAGAGAAGGCAATGGCACCCCACTCCAGTACTCTTGCCTGGGAAATCTCATGGACAGAGGAGCCTGGTGGACTGCAGTCCATGGGGTCGCTAAGAGTCGGACACGACTGAGCGACTTTACTTTCACTTTTCACTTTCATGCATTAGAGAAGGAAATGGCAACCCACTCCAGTGTTCTTGCCTGGAGAATCCCAGGGATGGGGGAGCCTGGTGGGCTGCCGTCTATGGGGTCGCATAGAGTCGGACACGACTGAAGCGACTTAGTAGTAGTAGTGTGGAGGCTTTTGGATGAGCTCTTGTCATTGATGTTCCCTGGAGTCAGGAGTTTTCTGATGTTCTCAAGTTTTGGATTTAAGCCTCCTGCCTCTGGCTTTCAGTCTTATTCTTATGGTAGACTCAAGACTTCTCCATCCATACAGCACCAATGATAAAACATCTAGGTTAATGGTGAAAAGATTCTCCACAGTGAGGGATACCCAGAGAGGTTCACAGAGTACATGGAGAAGAGAAGAGGGAGGAGGGAGATAGAGGTGACCAGGAGAGAAGAGGGGAAATCAGAAAGGGAAAACACAATCTGGCCAGGAATCAAATCCCTACGTGCTCTCCACAGTCTGGAAGACACAGAGAGGTTCACTGGGTTTCACAGAGAAGAGGAAGGAAGGAGATAGAGGTGACCAGAAGGAGAAGAGGGGAAGTCAAAAGGGGAGAGACCAATCAGCTAGTAATTGGTTCACTAAGTGTTCTCCATAGCCCAGAACACCCAAAGAGATTCACAGAGTTAAGTAGAGAAGAGAAGGGGGAGGAAGGAGATAGAGGTAACCTGGGAAGAAAAAGGAGAGTGAAAAGGAGAGAGAGTAATCAAGCCTGTAATCACACCCCTAAGTAAAATTGGGTACTGAAGGTTAGATTCTTAAAGGTACAAAATTGATAACAAATACTAAAAAGCAAAGATTAAAAATCTAGAGTAGAGGTAAGACTCTAAAAAATACAATATTAAAAATACAAAACAAAATCACAAAAATATAAATATATATATGAAAAATTTGTTTTTAAAATATGGTCTTTTTTGCAAGGTAATAGGTTATAAAAATGAAATTAAAGAAGTAATAAAGAACTTAAAAATTTAAAAACATTAAAAATGATAATAGTAAAATATATCTAGGAATTTATCTGGAGCTGTTGAGGGGAATGTGGGGTCAGTTCAGTTTCAGATAGTTCCTTGTTCCGGCTTATACTTCTCAAGGTCAATAGGCCCCTTCCAATGCTTAGTCAATGCTAACTACAGGGTTTTAATCTGTTGTACCTGTCACTTCCAAAGTGTTTCCCTCTTCTCTGCTTCTTTTGGCTTCCTCTGTTTGCAAGTCTCTTCAGTGTCTAATTTCCACCATGACACAAGGGGCAAAGGTGGTCACTTATTTAGGCTCACTTGTTCAGTTGTGCTATGGGGAGGGAGGAACAGTGCAAACAAACAATCACTGGTGTGTATGGGGAGTGATCGCATTGTATGGATCACACTGGGTTTGCCCCAGCTCACTGTGAGTGTGCTATCCCAGTCTACACTGCTCCGGCTCCAGGTTGCTCTGCAGGGGAACTGTCCAAAGTGGGCCCTGGGTTTTGCACACTTCTCAGGTCTAAGCTGCTGAGGTTCAGGTTCTCAGGTACTACACAAAGTCACAGACTCGGTTGGGCATGCTTTTTGTGCCCTTCCCAGGTCCAAGCAGCTCAGGCGACCAGGTGCTTGGCGAGCACACTGTCCCAGGTGGCCTATGTGTCTTAATCACCTCCCCAGTCCCAGCCACTCGGTTTCCTGGGTGCACTGCAAGAGGACTGTCTCAAGTGTGCCCTGTGTCTCCTCTGGGGAGCTGATCTCTGGCTGTGACCCTCCTGGCAGATGTCAACTGTCCAGGATCCCAGGAAGACTTGATTAACAACTGGGAGCCTGCTCACAATTTGGTGGAGGATGCCATTTCTGGGGCCAAGATTGCCCCTTGCCTTCCAGTTCTGGCTGTCACCAGCCTGCCTCTCTGCCTCTGGTGGGAGAATGGGCCAGTCCACAGGAAGCTAGCTGGTTCAGTCCTTTGTTCTGTGAGTCGTTTTTTTTTGTTTGTTTGTTTGTTTGCGGGAAAGTTCTCTCTCTCTCTCTCTTTTTCCTCTCTCTGGTTATCCTACAGTTTGGGTTGCTATATCACATTAAGTGCCTCGGATTCTCCTCAGGGCATTCAGGCCCAGTTCTTACCCTAAGCATGCAACCCATGCCTCCCTGTTCAACCCCCATTTGCTGGTGGGCTACTTCTCCACTAGGAGTTGCAGTTTGGCATATATTCTGTGGGTGGTTGTTGTTGTTGTTTCCCTCCCAGTTATGTTGCCCTCTGAGATTCCAAAACTCCCCACAGACCCGCCAATGAGAGGGTTTCCTGGTGTTTGGAAACTTCTCCTTCACAACCACCTCCCTGGCATGGGTCACTGTCCCTAACTCTTTTGTTTCTCTTTCTGTCTTTTATATTTTGTCCCACCTCCTTTCAAAGAGAATGGGCTGTCTTTCTGGGTGTCTGGTGTCCTCTGCCAGCATTCAGAAGTTATTTGCTGGAAGTTGCTCAGCATTCAAATCTTTTGATGAGTTTGTGAAGGAGAAAGTGGTCTCCCTATCCTATTTCTCCACCGTCATAGGATCGCCCTTTTCTCCTGGCAATCTTGATTCCAGTTTGTGCTTCATCCAGCCCAGGGTTTCTCATGATGTACTCTCAATATAAATTAAATAAAGTGAAAGTGAAGTCACTCAGTCATGTCCGACTCTTTGTGACCACATGAACTGTAGCCTACCAGGCTTCTCTGTCCATGGAATTTTCCAGGCAAGAGTACTGGAGTGGGTTGCCATTTCCTTCTCCAGGGGATCTTCCCAACCCAGGGATTGAACCCAGGTCTCCCACATTGTAAGCAGATGCTTTTACCAGTTAAATAAGCAGGGTGACAAAATACAGCCTTGACGTACTCCTTTCCCTATTTGGAACCAACCTGTTGTTCTATGTCCAGTTCTTACTGTTGCTTCCTGACCTGCATACAGATTTCTCAAGAGGCAGGTCAGATGGTCTGGTATTCCCATCTCAGAATTTTCCACAGTTTATTGTGATCCACACAGTCAAAGGCTTTGGCATAGTCAATAAAGTAGAAATAGATGTTTTTCTGGAACTCTTTTGTTTTTTTGATGATCCAGAAGATGTTGGCAATTTGATCTCTGGTTCCTCTGTCTTTTTTAAAACCAGCTTGAACATCAGGAAGTTCACTGTTGAAGCCTGGCTTGGAGAATTTTGATCATTACTTTACTAGCATGTGAGATGAGTGCAACTGTGCTGTAGTTTGAACATTCCTTGGCATTGCCTTTCTTTGGGATTGGAATGAGAACGGACCTTTTTTAGTCCTATGGCCACTGCTAAGTTTTCCAAATTTGCTGGCATATTGAGTGCAGCACTTTCACAGCATCATCTTTCAGGATTTGAAATAGCTCACCTGGAATCCCATCACCTCCACTAGCTTTGTTTGTAGTGATGCTTCCTAAGGCCCACTTGACTTCACATTCCAGGATGTCTGGCTTTAGGTGAGTGATCATACCATTATGATTATCTGGGTCATGAAGATCTTTTTTGTATGGTTCTTCTGTGTATTCTTGCCACCTCTTCTTTATAGCTTCTGATTCTGTTATTTCCATGCCATTTCTGTCCTTTATTGTGCCCATTTTTAGATGGGCACATTTGCATGAAATGTTGCATGAAGTGTTCTCTTGGTATCTCTAATTTTCTTGAAGAGAGCTCTAGTTTTTTCCATTCAATTGTTTTCCTCTATTCCTTTGCAATGATTACTGAGAAAGGCTTTCTTATCTCTCCTTGCTATTCTTTGGAACTCTACATTCAAATGGGTATATCTTTCCTTTTCTCCTTTGCTTTTTACCTTTTTTTGTTTTTTTCCACAGCTATTTGTAAGACTTCCTCAGACAATCATTTTGCTTTGTTGCATTTCTCTTTTTGGGGGATGGTTCATTCAAGTATGATCTAAATCAAATCCCTTATGATTATACAGTGGAGGTGACAAATAGATTCAATGGATTAGATCTAACAGAATGCCTTGAGAACGACGGAGATTCATAACCTCATACAGGAGGTGGAGATCAAAACCATCCCCAAGAAGGAGCCTACAATTGACCTTTAGTTATTCATCTAAGGTTTTACCTGAACTCTTCTTCCTGGCCAACATGTGGCATATGTGCCTCGGATGAAAAATTCTTAGGTCTGTTTTCTTCTGTAGATGCCTATCTTTCTCCAATTTTTTTTAGTTAGTTGTTTGATCTGTGACATCAGTTTATTTAATGTGGTGAAAACAAGTTATTAATTAGCATTTTTCCAGCTTTTTATGTGTTACAAGTGTAGGAGCAATGCTCTTTTCAGTAGTTCATTTCTCTGAGCTAAAACTGGAATCGCCACTGTCTATCAGAAAGTAAAGCTTAAAAGTTTCCCAATTCCGAGCTTGGTAGATCAATAAAACACATAGATCAATAAAACAGAACAAAGAACTCAGACCCACACAAGTGTTCCCAACTGAGTTTTTTAGCAGACACAAAAGCAATTCAATAGAATAAGGATTTCCTTTTCAAGAAATGACACTGAAGCAATCAGATATCCATAAGCAAAAAAAATGAACCTTTTCTAAATATCATGCCTCATACAAAAATTACCTTAGCATCAATCATGGAATAAAATGTAAAATACAATGGTAAAATTTTTATTAAAAATACAGTAAACTTCAGATCTTAAGGCTAGCTAGACAATTGGTAAACCAGATACTAGAGAACAATCCATTAAACAAAAATTGGCAAATTGGTTCTCGTCAAAATAAAACTTTTGTTCCCGGAAAGAAGTTGTGAAGAGCATGAAGAAATAAGGGACTGACTCAAAGTATTTTTAAAATGTCATATCTAATGAAGACCTTGTATCTAGGCTAGAAAGAATTCTAAAAACTCAATAATTAAAAAGTCTGTTCGAAAATGGGCCAAAGAAATGAGCAGACATTTTACTAAAAGGCATGCAAATGAATAACCATGTGTAAAGGTGTTCAACATTATTGGCCACTAGGTAAATGCAAATTAAAAGCATGATGAGCTATTACTACAAATCTATTCAATGGTTAAAATGAAAAGTATAATGATATCAAAGACACAAAATGCAAGAATTTGCAGAAATGAATCACTCATAATTTGCTGATGGAAATGTAAAATGATAGTCATTTTAGAAAATAGTTCTGCAGTTTCTTATAAAGTGTGCATTTTCCATATGATCAGTCTTCCGTGGTAGCTCAGCTGATAAAACTCCACCTGCAATGAAGGCGATCTGGCTTTGATCCCTGGGTTGAGAAGGTCCCCTGGAGAAGGGAAAGCTACCCACTCCAGTATTCTGGCCTAGAGATGCCATGGACAGGACTATTCCTTAGTCCATGGAGTTGCAAAGAGTCAGACAAGGTGAGTGACTTTCACTTTACCATATGATTAGCAAATTTATTCTAAGGCATTTATTTTAAGGAAATGAAAACTTATGTTCTTACAAAGACCTGTATTTAAATGTTCATAGCAACTATACTCATAACAGCCAGAAGTAAGAAGAATTTCAATGTCCTTAACCTATGAATAACGAATATATCCACAGGATATTATGTAGCTATGACAAAACATGAGTTATCGGCATAGACAACAACCTGGATCAATCTCCAAATGATTATGCTGAAAGAAAAAAGCCAGTCTCAAAAAGTTAAATACTGTGTGATTATATTCATATACCATTATTGTAATTAAATATCAATATTATGGCAAAGAACATGTTAGTAGTTGCCAAGTGTTAGGAATGAGGTTGGGAGATTAGTGTGGCCATAAAGGAATAGTAGGAAGGAGACTTGTCTGATGGAACAATTCCATACCTTGATTGTAGTGTTGGATACACAAAGTTACATGTGTGACAAACACACACACATGCACAATGAAATAGGTGCATGTTGAAATCTGAATAAGATTGGTGGGTTGTGCCACTGTCAGTTTCCTGGTTTTGATACTGTGCTATAGAAATGGAAGGTGTTGCTATTGAGATATGGAGGAGGCAATGGCAACCCACTCCAGTACTCTTGCCTGGAAAATCCCATGGACGAAGGAGCCTGATAGGCTGCAGTCCATGGGGTCGCTAGAAGTCGGACATGACTGAACGACTTCACTTGCACTTTTCACTTTCATGCATTGGAGAAGGAAATGGCAACCCACTCCAGTGTTCTTGCCTGGAAAATCCCAGGGATGGGGGAGCCTGGTGGGATGCTGTCTATGGGGTCGCTAAGAGTCGGAAACGATTGAAGCAACTTAGCAGCAGCAGCAGAAGATATTGAGATAAGTTAGCTAGTGTGCCAAAGGGCCTCTTTGTACTTTTTTTTTTTTTTGTAATTTCCCCTGAATCTTTAAGCATTCAAAATAAATAGTTAAGAAAAAGTCAATACACATTATATAAATTATTATTTTCCAACCCATTACCTGTTATACTTTTAATCATGAAATAAGTAATATAATCTAAAAGTTCATTTCCACTGAAAAGACTCAAAAATGATGTAGTTTTATTATAGTATAAATAGCCATATAATGTATCTTACACAAAGGAAAATTATTCAAACATCCAAAAGTGTTGAAAATTCAAAAGAAACATTCCTGAAGGCTAAATGGTAGATTTGAGTAATTCAGTCAAAAGAAACCTTTAAAGATAGCTGAATTAAAAATCTAAAGTACTTTCAAATCTAGTGCTGGGTTTATAAAGGTGTTAAATATTTTGTAAAGTAAGCAGTTGGTTAGAATATGTGGAGAAAATAAAGACTGATTAGAAAACAAAATAAGGCAAACATTTTAAAATATTGATAATATGTAAAGATTAGATTAAATATAATTCCCTTTGACACTTGATTTCCTACTCCTGACAATTTCTAAATAATACCAAATAGACTGAGGGCGTCCCTGGTGGCTCAGATTGTAAAGAATCCGCCTGCAATGCAGGAGACCAAGGTTTGATCTTTGGATCTGGAAAATCCCCTGGAGAAGGGAATAGCAACCCACTCCAGTATTCTTGCTTGGAGAATTCCATGGGCAGAGGAGTTTGACAGGCTATAATTCATGAAGTCACAAAGGGCCAGATACAACTTAGTGACTTACAACACAAGTAGACTGAACATTTCTTGAGAATGAATCCATAGCTTTTTTAAAACAAATTTTACTGATATGTAGTTAATTTACACTGTTGTGTTAATTTCAGGTATATGTCAAGTGAATCAGTTACACACACACACACACACACACACACACACACACTTTTTTAGATTAGATTCTCTTCCCATATAGGTCATTGCAAAGTATTTGAGTAGAGTCCCCTGTTCGACACAGTAGGTCTTTTATTAGTTATCTATTTTACATAAAGAGTCAGACACGACTGAGTGACTGAACTGAACTGAATGTATATATGTCGATTCAAATCTCCCAAGTTATCCCTTTCCCCATCTTTTTCCCCCTGGTCATCAGAAGTTTGTTTTCTACATCTGTGCTTCTGTTTCTGCTTTGTAAACAAGTTCATTTGTACTTTTGTTTTTTAGATTCCACATATAAGTGATGTTGTATCGTATTTCTCCTTCTCTGACTTCATTTGACTCAGTATGGCCATCTCTAGGTCCATCTATGTTGTTGCTACTGGCATTATTTCATTCTTTTTTATGGAATATACAGTCATCTTCCATTGTATATATGTACCACATCTTCTTTATTCTCTCCTCTGTAGATGGACATTGAGGTTGTTTCCATGTCAGGCTATTGTATTAAATAGTACTGCAATGAACTTTAGCATACATATATCTTTTCAAACTGTGGTTTTCTCTGGATATATGCCCAGGGACATGTATCACTGCTTGATTACTGGATCATATGGTAGTGCTGTGTTTAGTTATTTAAGGAACTTCCACACTGTTTTCTATAATGGTTGTACCGATTTACATTCCCACTTACACTATAGGAGGGTTCTCTTTTCTCCACAACCTCTCCAGCATTTATTGTTTGTAGACTTTTTGAAGATGGTCATTCTGACCAGCATGAGGTGATACGTGAACTAAAATTCCAAACTCCTATTTATTAATACCTTTACTGGTGGCTCAGGCAATTAAGAATCTGCCTGAAATGCAGGAGACCCAGGTTCAATCCCTGGGTCAAGAAGATCCCCTGGAGAAGGGAACGGCAACCCACTCCAATATTCTTGCCTGGAGAATTCTATGGACAGAGGAGCCTGGTGGGCTACAGTCCATTGGGTTGCAAAGAGTCAGACACAACTGAATGACTAACACTACTAAATTACAGATATTTTTGCTAATCATTGAATGTAATTTTTAACAATTCTGCAAGTTCATCATCAGTATCCCTATTTTTCAAATAAGAGAGCTAAGACCCAGAAAGGCTAGATGTTTTGCCCAATGTCACTCAGCAACTAAGCAGTAAATTCAGGAGTCAAACCCAAGTCTAATTCAGAAAGCAATGTTTTTTCTTTTACTTGCTACAGAACCCTTCACAATGTGGTCAGATAGAAAGCTCTCAGTAGTATTTGTTGGCTAATGAGTACTGTGAATTTTATCTTCAAGTGCATTAGTTCCGTAATTAGAGTCCCCTAACCTAGGGCTCATGTCCATTGCCATAGTAACAATGAGTACATATGAATCCGGGCAGTTTTTCAAAACATGTCGGTGCTACAGCCTGTCGTTCAACTGTGATCACCACATCCTGGGATTTTCTTAAAGAACTTAGCTCTGTAAAAACCAATGCAAATTGAAAGTCTTTCTACCAGAGACAGATATAAATCTGCAGGATCCTTTTTGGGCACGGTTTTCCCTGTGATGAGCCATCCTGCAAGCTTCTGGGGCTTGATAGCATAAGAGCTAATCCGACATCTAATTGGGAATGATTGAGAACTCACAGTGCCAGCATAATTGCAGACTAAGGCTGTTTCTTCCTTATTTGTACAAGGGCCAACACTGAGCAGTGACTCAGAGGCAGTGCGGAAAGTGGTACTACGGTGAGCCATTTCTGTGGTAGGAAAGGGTCTCTTCTGTGTTTTTGCATGGACACAGCATCTACTTTCTAACTGAACTAACTGTGTAATCAGTGAATCACTGACAAGTTCCCACTTACTAACGTGATTGAATGGTCATTTCAGTAGGACCAGTAGATTCACGATCCTAAGTATTGATACCACCCTTCCCAAATGTAGACACATCCTGGCATCTGTACCACTGAGAGGTGGCCATCTCCTGCATTGCCTGTTGTATGTGTATTTAAGAACATATTTAACACATGCCTGCTTCTCCCATAAAGACAGTTGTATATTCATGACTTTGAATAAAGAATTAATAGTTCAAAATGGTTAAAAGTATAAAGAAATAACTCCATTTCAGCAATTTAATTCAGCAAATATTAAATGCCTAATATGTACCAGGCAGACTTCTACCAGCTCAAGATAAAGGTTTGTAAAAGATAGATATTAATACTTTGCTCACAGAGTTTATATTTTCCTTACCAAGGTGTACTTTCTCTTCTCCCCTTCTAATTTACCTTTTAGTTTCCCCCAGGACTGAAAATTATGGGAGAAACTCTCCAAAGAGCAGAGTAGGGTATAAATGAGGAGGTCATATTTCATAGAAGATCAGACTATCCATCTTAGACTCAAAGCAGATAAGCCTCCTGAATTTTAGCCTTCATATATATATATATATATAATTATGATTCTAATTTTAAAAATAATAAGCTCAAAGAGTAGAAATAAGGTTTATAGAAGTGTACAATTGAAGTGCTTAGCCCAATGTGTGGTATATATAGTATTTAATAAATGTTAATGGTTTTAAGTACAAATGATTACCCCCTGTGTGCTTTGGCACAATAAGGGTGTTTGTGTAAAGCTTCTTTCTGATGCTATCCTTGACTCTGTGTTGCATAGCAGTGCTCTTCCTTCAACACTCCCCACTGCGCAAGCTGTGAACCAAGTGCTGGCAATGATTACAGAAAATAGGTGCGAATTGTTCAATATTTATGTGCTTTAACTAACAGTGTCCTCTTCTGAAGTACATTAGCTCTCACACAGTTTGAAGCAAAAATAATTGATGGGGTTGAAGAATCAAATGATTCCCTCTTTTCATCCTTAATTAAATATTAAAGACAAAGTCTGACTGATGCAAGAGACCGCTGCTTTTGGCCTGTGCTTCCAGTATTACCAAGATAAAGAAGGAAATCAAAGGTTTGAAAAATGGTGCTGATTAGGAAGTTGAGTCTACATTTCAAGGGTCTGTGAACATCCAAATCTCAGTTATTCTTTGGGTGGAGAGGTTTTCCTTTTAGTTTATGTTTAATATTGCTGAATAAATATATATAAGTTTGCAATTATTGTGTTTTCTCTTTTAATAGCTTTATTGAGTCATACTTGAGATAAAGTAAATTGCACATATTTAAATTGCACAATATGGTAACTTTGGATATATGTATACACCCTTGAGGAAGAAATGGCAACCCACTCCAGTACTCTTGCCTGGAAAATCCCATGGACTGAGAAACCTGGGGTCGCAAAGGGTCAGACACAAATGAGTGGCTTCACTTTCACTTTCACTTTCTTTCATACACCCTTGAAACAATCACCATGCTCAAGATAATGAACATCTATAGCATCAGAAACTATTTTCCTGTGCCTCCATTAATGCCACCCTTCCTTTTCCTGTGTTCAGTCCTCAGGCATCCACTCAATAGCTTATTTTCTGAGAGATTAGTTTGTACTTTTCAGATTTTAGATAAGGAAATCACAAGTTCTATACATATCTGGATTTTAAAAATCCAGTGTAATTATTTTGAGAATCATCCAGGTTGAGCGTATCAATAATTCATTGCATTTTTGTTGTTTCTCTTGAAAAATATTTTTAATTTCATTTTTATTTATTGGATTGTGGCTCAGAGGATAAAGCGTTTGCCTGCAATGCAGGAGACCCAGGTTTGATCCCTGGGTTGGGAAGATCCCCTGGAGAAGGAAATGGCAACCCACTCCAGGATTCTTGCCTGGAGAATCCCATGGACAGAGGAGACTGAGTGGGCTACAGTCCACAGGGTCACAGAGAGTCAGACACAACTGAGTGACTTCACTTCACATCGTTGATATACAACAGTGTTGGTTTCAGATGTACAGCAAAGTGATTGGGTTATACCTGTGTTCAACAGTTCTTTGCTTCTGATGCTACATAGAACTGGATCCATACGCTGTAATTGATCTATTAATATTTACCTGTTAATGGATATCTGAGTTTTTTATTATTTCAAATTAAGCTGATTTGAACATTCATATTCAGTCTTAAATTAGAGACATGCTTTAATTTCCATTGGGTAAATTCTTGGGAGTAGAACGGCTAGATCATTAATTGTGTGTTTAGCCTTATAAGAAACAGCTGAACTCTTTTCCAAACTGAATGTATCTTATTAAATTTATGCTACTGGTGGATGAGGGTTCTAGTTCTTCATCCTTAGCAAACTTTGTATGATCTGTCTTTTAGCTCTTTTAATAAGTGTGCAGTGGAATCTCATTGTGGTTTCAGCTTGCATTTCCCTATGGTTAGTCACGTTGAGCATCTGTCATGTTTATTGGCCATTCATATAATCTTTGCTGAAGGTACCTGATTATGTCATTTGCTTATAATATTACTGAGTTGTTTGTTTTCTTAAGGTTGAGTTTTAAGAGTTCTCTGTGTAAGTTTGAAAAAATATTCTGTCAGATATGTGATTTCCAAATATTACCCCCATCTATGGCTTGTCTTTTCATTCACTCAAATCTTAGTTTAAAGAAATGCTACTTACTGATTATAGATTATGTCTTTGTTGTAGCTAAAAACTTACCATAAAGGTCACAAAATTTTTCCTATGCTCTCATCTAGAATTTAAACTTTTCCATTTAGACATGTGATCCATTTTGAGCTAATTTGTGCAAGATGATACTTTGCCAACAAAGGTCCGTCTAGTCAAGGCTATGGTTTTTCCTGTGGTCATGTATGGATGTGAGAGTTGGACTGTGAAGAAAGCTGAGAGCCAAAGAATTGATGCTTTTGAACTGTGGTGTTGGAGAAGACTCTTGAGAGTCCCTTGGACTGCAAGGAGATCCAACCAGTCCATCCTAAAGGAGATCAGTCCTGGGTGTTCTTTGGAAGGACATGCTGAAGTTGAAACTCCAATACTTTGGCCACCTCATGCAAAGAGTTGACTCATTGGAAAAGAGTCTGATGCTGGGAGGGATTGGGGGCAGGAGAAGAAGGGGACGACAGAGGATGAGATGGCTGGATGGCATCACCGACTCACTGGACATGAGATTGAGTGAACTCTGGGAGCTGGTGATGGACAGGGAGGCTTGGGGTGCTGTGTGTGATTCATGGGGTCGCAAAGAGTCGGACAGGACTGAGCAAATGAAGTGAACTGAACTGAGCAAGATGTAGGATATATGTAGAGGGTTTTTGTTGTTTTTGTTACTATGTCCAATTGTTACAGTATACTTTGTTGAAAAGAAAACTCTTAAACTCTTCAATTAAGACTGTCCTTAATTGAACTAGTTTTATAACTTGGTAAGAAATAAGTTGATGATATCTGTGTGAATCTGTGAATCTATTTCTGGACTCTGTATTCCTATTCATGAATAGATATTTCTAACCTTTTGTCAACACCACACTGCAATTTTGTCAATTATATCTTAATAAAGCTGAAAAGAAAAAGAATAAGAGAAAATTTTAAAAGTATTTAAAAATATGCTTAGTAATTAAACTGTTATAGTAATTTTAAAAGCTAATAAATAAAGTTTTCTCACATTAAAATAAAAGTGAATTTAACACTGTAAGGGAGAGTGTTTGAGTACATCATGACTCTATAAATGGTAAGCCTACATAAATTTGGGTGTATTGTTTTTTTTTTCCCTTGCTTTCCCAAGTTCATTGTGAAAATCAAATGAGAGAATATATAAAAAGCTGAGAATTTTAAAATGCCATATTACTAGGACAGTTGATATACATCACTGTGTAAGTATAAAGTGTACAGCATAGTGATTTGACATAGAGATCATGAAATGATTATCACTTGATAATAAAAATATTTAGTGAACATCTAACTCACATATATAGAAAATTAAAGAAATACAAAATGTTTTCCCTTGTGATGAGAACTCTTAGGGTTTACTCTCTTAACAACTTTAATTTATAACATATAGCTGTGTTAATTGTTGTAACAAGTATTGCTACACCAGCTTTCATTTTATTTCCATAGAATACTTTTTTCCATCACCTCACTTTCATTCTGGGTATTTTTATACCTGAAGTGAGTCTCTTCTAGGTACCATATGTATGGGTCTTGTTTTCGTGTCCATTCAACCATTCTATATCTTTTGTTTGGAGCATTTAGTTCATTTACACTTAAAGTAATTGTTTATGTATTACAATATTATTGCAATTTGGTGTTTGGAGATTATTTTTGTAGCTCTTTTTCTGTTCTTTTATTCTATTCCCTTGTGCTTTTTTTTTTCTTTGTTATGTCTGGATTCCTTTCTCTTTTGTCTGTACATATCTAGTATAGAATTTGCTTTGTTGTTGCCTTGAAATTTATATATAAATATAGAATACACACATACACATATATACACATATATATATGATGGCTTTAAGTTGCTGATTTCTTAAGTTCAAATGTATTTTAAGAATCCTAAATTTTTATTCTTCCCACAATATTTACGTTTTTGACATCATATTTTACATCTTCTGTTTCGTATATCCCCTAACTCCTTATGGTGGCTATAGATGATTTTCCTTTTAGCTTCCTGCTAGATGTGTATAAGAGACAGGTCAACACCACACTGCAATTTTGTCAATTATATCTTAATAAAGCTGAAAAACATAGAAAGGCAGTNCCTAACTCCTTATGGTGGCTATAGATGATTTTCCTTTTAGCTTCCTGCTAGTTGTATGTAAACGTGATTGATCTACTACCTTTACTGTATATTTTACCAACTTTACAAAAATCTTTACCAGTAAGATTTTTCCTTTTGTAATTTTTATATTTCTAGTTGTAGTCTTTCCTTTTTCACTTAGGTAAGTCTCTTTAACATTTATTGTAAATTTATTATAAAACTGTAAAGCTGGTCTAGTAGTGCCTTTGCTTCTCTGTAAAATACCCATCTTTCCATTGAATTGAAATGAAAGACTTGCTGGGTAGAATATTCTTGATTGTAGGTTTTTTGCCTTTCAGCACTTTCAATACATTTTCCCAGTCCCTTCTGCTTATCAGAGTTTCTGCTGAAAAGTTAGCTGATAGCATTATGAGAAATAACTGTGATTTTTCCCTTGCTGCTTTTAATATTCTCTTTTTATCTTTAATTTTTGTTATTTTAATTCCAGTATTTCTTGGTGTGGTCTCCTTTGGGTTGATGTTGTTTGGGACTTTATATGCTTCCTGGACCTTGGTGTCTGTTTTCTTCCCCAGGTTAGGGAATTTTTCAAGTAGTATGTCTTTAAATATGTGTTCTGGCCCTTCCTCTATTCTCCATCTTGGACACCCATAGTTAGTATGGTTGATATTGTCATGGAATTCTCCTAAACTGTCATCTCTTTTTATTCTTTTTTCTATTCAATTTCAGTGATTTCTATTAGTTTTCCAGCTCACTGATCTATTCCTCTGTATCATCTAATCTACTAATGTATCATATAATCCTTGGAATGTGTTTCTTATTTCAATTATTGTATTTCTCAGATTTTTTTGGTTCTTCTTTATATTTTGTAACTCTTCATTAAGATTTTCATTCTGTTCATCCATTCTTCTGAGTTTTTTGAGCATCTTTGTGATCATTACCTTGAACTCTTAATTGGGTCGATTGTTTATCTCCATTCAGTTTTTCTCCTGGGGTTCTATCTTGTTATTTAATTTGGAACATATTTCTCTGTAGCTTTATTTTGCCTAATTTACTGTTTTTATTTCTATCTATTTGGTAAGTTAATCATGTTTCCCAATCTTGGAGAAGTAGCTATATATAGGAGATACTCTGTGGGGTCCAGCAGCACTCTCTCATCTGAGGACCAGAGATGTACGCTCTAAGGGTGCCTTCTATGTAGGATGTGTTGGTCCTTTTGTTGTGATTCACTAACTACTGTAGGGACACTGGTAAGTGTGGCTGGACCCTGGTCTGGTTGGTTGTCAGGCCCTGCTTTATGCAAAGGCTGCTAGTGGGAGGGGTTGGGTCCTGGCATAGCTGGCTGCTCAGCTAGTGAAATCCAGGTCCTGATGTCATCCTGCTGAAAGGTCATGATGAAGAAGTGACTTTCTTCCTAGCCTCAGCTGTCCTGTGATTAGTGCTGGTCGAGTGATGGTTAGAGACAGGTCCCTGGGGAGATGGCTGCAAAAGAGTTTTCGGAGACTTTTGACCAGGATTGCATTTGATATTTTTTCACATTGGGGAGAATTCACATATTAATAACACTGAGACTTCTCAAGCATGAATGTGATACATATTTCCCTTTCTTTGGAAACTCTTTCCTTTCTCAGTGTTTTATAGCATTCATAGAAATTGTATACAAATTTTATTAGATTTATACTTAAGTATTTAATTTTATTGAGTGTTTATTAATGATTATGAGGCTTCCCAGGTGGCAGTAGTGGTAAAGAACATGCCTGCCAATGCAGGAGACATGAGAGGTGTGGGTCTGATCCCTGGGTTGTGAAGATCCTCTGGAGAAGGAAATTGGGACCCATTCCAGTATTCTTGTCTGGAGAATCCCATGGACAGGGGAGCCTGGTGGGCTATACTCCATAGCGTCGAAACGAAGTTGAACACAATTAAAGTGACTTAGCATGCCCATTATAAATTTAGATACACATGGTGGTTTTTAAATTTTAAAATTTGTTACAGTTTTCCATTGCAGCTACCTAGGAATATGACCTTGTATCTTGTGTTCTTGCTAAATTTACTTAGGTTCTAGGAGACTACCTGTAGCTTCTTTGGAATTTTCTGAGTATAAAAATCACATTATCTGAAAATAAAGACACTTCTTTATTTCTTTCTTTCTTATATGTATACATTCTGTTCATTTTTATTGTCTTGTTGCCCTGTGAGGACTTTTTATACAGTGTCAAAGAAGATTGATGAAAACAAGCACCCTTACTTTTTCCAAAACTTAGGGGGGAAACATTCAGCATCTAACCATTCAACATGATATTATCTGCAGGGTTTTTATTTTTAGCCTTTTTTAAGTCAAGGCAGATTTACTTGTATTCTTATTTTGTTCACAGATTTTATTAAGGGAGAATTAAGAATTTTTAAAAATTCTTTTTCTGCATCTATTAATACATTATGTTGTTTCTTTACTTAGTCTATTAATATAATTAGTTACTTTGATTTTTAAAACAAAGTTTTCTAAAATTTAGAAATTGTGTTTTTGGTATGATTCCCACTTTGTCATGCTACTCTTTGCTTTTGACATAATGCAGTTTCTGATTGGCTAGTATGTCATTGTGTCTGACTTATTGAAAGATATTGGCTATTAGTTTAATTTTGTAATAACGTTTCATGCTTTAGTATTGGAATGTTGCTGGGTTGATAAAATAAGAAAATGTTCTTTCCTTTTTACAGAAGACATTTGTAGAACTGGTACTATTTCTTGCTTAAATGTTGAAAGAATGTGTCAGTGAAACCATCTGTGACTGTAGTTATCCTTCTTGAAAAATATATAGCTATACATTGATTGATTTCATCTATACAAGACTATGGATTATTTATTTCTTCCTGAGTTAATTTAGATGGAATAGAAATGGTCTATTTCATCTAAATTATTGAATTAATCAGCATATATTAATTTGTAATATTCCCTTATTTTAAATTTTGTAGGATCAATAAAATTTTCTCTTCATTTATGGTACTGATAATTTTTTTCTTATCTTGACTAGAAATTTATAAATTTTATTGAACTCTTCAAAGAAAAGCTTTTAGTTTCATTGGTCTTATTTTTTACTTTATTGATACCTGTAAGATTTTTCACTATTTCCTTCCTTATGCTTGTTTTAGGTGTAACTGCTCTTCTTTTTCTCATTTCTTAAGGTTTGAACTTAAGTTATTGATTTTATATCTATCTTGTTATCTAATATATACATATAATGATGTAAATGGTCCTACAAGCTGCATCATACAAATTTGGTATATATTTATTTTTATTCCATATTTTAAAATTTTCTTTTAGTCTTTTGCTTTTGAAAGAGTTTTGAACCATAAGTTATCTAGAACTGTGTTACTTGGTTTCCAAATATTTATGGGTTTTTGCAGTACTCCTTTGCTTTCTAATTTAATTAGTTTATCTGTTTATCTCTAATTAACTCCATTGTGAACACATTTTCTGTTCTTGTATTCAGCTTTCTATTAATGCCAATTAAGTCTATTTCATTGATAATTTTGTCCACATGTTTTCTGTCCTTAATGATTTTCTTTATACTTATTCTGTCCATCACTGAAAGAGGAATTTTTACAACCACAAGTGTAATTGTAAGTTCATCTATTTCTCATTTCAGTGTTTGCTTCATTTGAAGCTCTGTTTTCATAAATATTCATCACTTTTTATATGTAATATTTTTAATTCTGCAACTAATATGTCTCATATTATTATAGCCACCAAAGTTTTCATTTTCATTAATGTTGAAATGGTATATGTATTTCCACCTCAGAACTTTTAACCTGTTTTGTAGACACACTATGATGGGTCCTGTTTCTTTATTCAATTTAAAACTTTCTGTCTTTTAAAACATTAGTATAGACAACTTTGTTGTATATAATTATTGGTATTGTTGGACTCCACCATGTTGCTGGTTATTCTGTATCACTTTCATCTTTGGCATTTTCTGTTTTTCTCTGCCTGATTTCAAATTAATTGTATGTTTTTATTTCAATTAACCGCCACTATTGGCTATTATAATTATTTATACCTCTTGAGAAAACTAATTTTAGAATTGTATGGTTTATAATTTGTTGTTACTTAGTCGCTAATCTGTCTGACTCTTTTGCAACCCCATGGAGGGTAGCCCACAAGGCTCCACTGTCCGTGTGATTTCTCAGGCAAGAGTACTAGAATGGGTTGCCATTTCCTTCTGCATGGAATTTTCCTGAGGCAGAGATCAAACTTACGTTTCCTGCTTGACAGATGGATTCTTTACCACTGAGCTACCTGGGAAGCCCATGGTTTATAATATAAATCTTTAATATCACAATTTTCATTTAAATGTCATACTTCTTTATGTATAGTTAATAACCTACAACAATATATATTTAATCCATTTATTCAGTCTTTTGGGCATTATATTTTTTGTATCTGACTTAAATCTACAATATATTGTTCCTATTTTGCTTGTATGCTCAGTTGTGTCTGATTCTTTGTGACCCCATGGACTGTAGCCCACCAGGCTTCTCTCTCCATGAAATTTTCCAGACAAGAACACTGGAGTGGGTTGCCATTTCCTACTCCAGGGGATCTTCCCTACCCAAGGAACAAACCCACATCTCTTGTATCTCCTGCAATATCAGGTGGATTCTTTACCAATGCACCACCTGGAAAGCCCATTTCGCCTTAGACAATTATCTCTCAAAACACTTAAAAATGAGAAAAAAAAAACATATTTATATTTACATTTATTTTAATCATCATTAGAATTCTTTATAATCTTTTTGTAGATCCAAATTTCTGCCCAGCATAAGTTTCCTACTGGCTGAAAATATTTCACTAAAATTTCTTAAAGCACAAATCTCAAAGAAATTCTTCTTTGATTTTTTGAAACAGCTTTTACTTTGCAGTCATTTTTGGAATATAGTTTTGCTAACCATAGAATCCTCAGTTGACGGTTTGCCCTCACTGCTTGAAAATATCACTTCTTTTTCTCCTGGCTTGATTAATTTCTGACAATAAGTATGCTTTAATTCTTATTTTTGTTTCTTTATAATGTGTCTTTTTTCCTCTCGCTCTTTTGAAGATTTTACTTTTAAATTTTGGTTTATTTAAATATTCTGGTTTTGGCCTTTGTGAACTGTGTGTTTATGGTTCACGTATTTCATGACTTCAGAAGTCGCCAGTGATTTGCTTCAAATATTGATTTTGCTCACTTCTATAACTTTCTTATCCTTCTCAAATTTCCGTTGCATATGTTAAATTATATGATATCATTCCACATCCCTTGAATGATCCCAATTTCTTTAAAAAACCACTTTTTTTTCTTTGTGTTTCAGTTTGGGTAATTTATGATTACCTACCATCAAGTTCACAGATTCTTTCTTTTACTGTGACAATTCTACTGACAGCTCAACCAGTGGGAGGGAATTCTTTATCTTAGTTACCTGATCATCCTCATCATCACCATTACCGTCACCATCAGCAGCAGCATTTTCCCCAGTTGACTATATTATATAATAAAAATTGAAATGCATTGGAAGTTCATGAAGAAAATTTATACTTTTACTCAGAGACTTGACGTCAGACATGTCAGATTTTTTTCACTAGACACTTTCTGCCTGCTCAATACCTCAGCATTTATATACAGAAATTATTTGGATAGCTGTTATATTTAACTATATAATACTCATACTTTTACAAATGAATGTGCATATCTTTTAGTGTACACATACTTTAACAAATACATTGGAGGAATGGAATTTGTATAACTTAAATACTCATGCCATTCACTAGAGTAATGCCCAGCTTACACTGGCATTCCTATTAATGACATATAGACTCAAGACTTTTTCTCATATAGCATGGCAAGCTTACAGCCAAGAATCTTTCTTGTTCTAATTTTTCTATTAACTGATATTTCAATGTTTATTCAAGCTAGAGAATACTGAACATGAGTAATATTATTGAATAAAAGATTTTTTTAATTCTATAGAGATTTGCAATTATCAAAATTTTCACATATATGATTTCATATAATCCATGTGTTGTGCTGTACTCAGCTGCTCAGGTGTGTCTGGCTCTTTGTGATCCCATGGACTGCAGCCTGACCCCATGGACTGCAGTCCACCAGGCTCTTCTGTCCTTGGGGATTCTCCAGGCAAAAATACTGGACTGGGTTGCCATTCCCTCCTCCAGAGGATCTTCCCAACTCAGGTATCAAAACTAGGTTCGATTGGAGGCTGGTTCTTTACCAGCTGAGCCACTAGGGATGTCCAAGAATACAGGAGAGGGTAGCCTATCTCTTCCCCAAGGGATCTTCCCAACCCAGGAATGAAACCAGGGTCTCCTGAATTGCATGCAGATTCTTTACCAGCTGAGCTACCAAGAAAGCCCATATAATCCCATAACAACTTTTTTTCTCTTACCCCTATATTGCTCCTCTCCTCTTCCCTTTCCATATTCACTTCAGTTCAGTCACTCAGTCATGTATGACTCTGTGACCCCATGAACTGCAGCACACCAGGCCTCCCTGTCCATCACCAACTCCTGGAGTCCACCTAAACCCATGTTCATTGAGTCGGTGATGCCATCCAACCATCTCATCCTCTGTCGTCCCCTTCTTCTTCTGCCCTCAATCTTTCCCAACATCAGGGTCTTTTCAAATGAGTCAGCTCTTCACATCAGGTGGCCAAAGTACTGGAGTTTCAGCTTTAGCATCAGTCCTTCCATATGAAGACCCAGGACTGATCTCCTTTAGGTGGACTGGTTAGATCTCCTTGTGGTCCAAGGGACTCTCAAGAGTCTTCTCCAACACCACAGTTCAAACGCAGCAATTCTTTGGCACTCAGCTTTCTTTATAGTCCAACTCTCACATCCATACATGACCACCAGTAAAACCATAGCCTTTACTAGACTGACCTTTATTGGCAAAGTAATGTCTCTGCTTTTTAATATGCTGTCTAGGTTGGTCATAACTTTCCTTCCAAGGAGTAAGCTTCTTTTAATTTCATGGCTGCAATCACCATCTGCAGTGATCTTGGAGCCCAGAAAAATAAAGTCAACCACTGTTTCCACTGTTTCCCCATTTATTTTCCATGAAGTGATGAGACCGGATGCCTTGATCTTAGTTTTCAGAATGTTGAGCTTTAAGCCAACTTTCTAAAGAACTCTTTAGTTCGTCTTCACTTTCTGCCATAAGGGTGGTGTCATCTGCATATGGATATGCATATGGAACCAGTCTCTCCATATTGGTGACCACTAATTTATTTTCTTTATAAGTCTGCTTCTTTTTTATTTTATTCACTAGTTTGTACTTTTTTAGATTCCACATATGTGATACCCTTCCTTCACTGTCTCCTCAGTGACAGTTTGCTCAAACTCATGTCCATTGAGTCAGTGATGCAATCCAATCATCCCATCCTCTGTAGCCCTCTTTTCCTCCTGCCCCCAATCTTTCCCAGCATCAGGATTTTTCCAATGAGTAAACTCTTCATATCAGGTGACAAAAGTATCAGAGCTTCAGCTTCAGTATCAGTCCTTGCAGTGAATATTCAGGGTTGATTTCCTTTAGGATTGACTGGTTTAATCTCCTTCCTGTCCAAGGGACTCTCAAGAGTCTTCTCCAGACGTGAGTTTGAAAACCTACAATTCTTCATTACTCAGCCTTCTTTCTGGTCCACCTCTAACATCCACACATGACTACTGGAAAAACTGTAGCTTTGACAATAGGGACTTCTATCAGCAAAGTGATATTCTCTGCTTTTTAATATGCTGTTTAGGTTTGTCATAGCTTTTCTTCCAAGGAGCAAGTGTTTTAATTTCATGGCTGCAGTTACCTTCTGCAGGGATTTTGGAGCCCAAGAACATAAAGTCTCTCACTGTTTCCATTGTTTCTCCATCTATTTTCCATGAAGCGATGGGACTGGATGCCATGATTTTCATTTTCTGAGTGTTGAGTTTTAGGCCAATTTTTTCACTCTCTTCTTTCACTTTCATCAAGAGTATCTTTGTTCTTCTTTGTTTTCTGCCATAAAGGTGGTGCCATCTGCATATCAGAGGTTTTGATATTTCTCCTGGAAATCTTGATTCCAGCTTGTGCTTCATCCACACATATAAGTTAAATAAGCAGAGTGACAATATACAGCCTTGACATATTCCTTTCCTAATTTGGAACCATTCTGTAGTTGCATTTCCAATTCTAATATTTTTCATTAACATATCATCTCACATGCTAGTAAAGTAATGCTCAAAATTCTCCAAGCCAGGCTTCAGCAATACGTGAACCGTGAAGTTCCAGATGTTCAAGCTGGTTTTAGAAAAGGCACAGGAACCAGAGGTCAAATTGCCAACATCCGTTGGATCATGGAAAAAGCAAGAGAGTTCCAGNTTCATGGGGTCGCAAAGAGTCAGACATGACTGAGCGACTGAACTGAACTGAGTGATCCCTAATTCCACTCAGTAAGGACTTCCCTGAAGCTCAAATAATTAAGAATCCGCTTGCAATACAGGAGACCCGGCTTTGATCCCTGGATCAGGAAGATCCTCTGGAGAAAGGAATGGCAATCCGCTCCAGTATTCTTGCTTGGAGAATCCTATAGACAGAGAAGCCTGGAGGGCTACAGTTCATGGGGTCAAAAAGAGTCAGACATGACTGAGAGACTAACACTTTCCATTCAATGACTGAGATATTAGATCTCTTATTCCAAATGCTTATTAAAGTGCTTGAAATCAACCATTCTTGCATAAAATTTTTCTCTTAAAATGAAAACTGCTATCATCTTGATACTGCTCCTGTCAATGCACATTCTTTTGCTTCCCTTCTTTGTTTTTGTAATTATGAAATTTTCACTAATTCTCGTTAAAATCTTGTAGTACTCTTTCCTCACTTCCCACCTAGCCCACATACATGTACCTGAAATGATAGTGTGATAAAAATAATTTACTTTNGCTATCATCTTGATACTGCTCCTGTCAATGCACATTCTTTTGCTTCCCTTCTTTGTTTTTGTAATTATGAAATTTTCACTAATTCTCGTTAAAATCTTGTAGTACTCTTTCCTCACTTCCCACCTAGCCCACATACATGTACCTGAAATGATAGTGTGATAAAAATAATTTACTTTAAAATTGTAATACTTGGTTTCTTGGAATCTGCCAACTTATTGCAATGGAAGTCATAGAGTACTTGCCTTAATAGTTTCTATTTGACTACATGGGTCAAAGAAATTGAACGATATTCATTCTGCTAAACAATAAAAGAGAAATTTTTAGGAACTCAATGCATAAATAAAGAAGCAATAGACCCATTCCCTGCCTCATCGCCTGCCTTTTGTTTCAGTAGCAGGATTTTCCTACAGTAGCATGATCTCCTTTGAGTAAAGGCTAACAACATTGGATATGATAGTAGAGTCGCTTTTGTAAATGTGAACAAAATTAAGACAAAGAGTTGAATCATGTATCAGGTGTGTCATCCAAGCAAAGTAAGTGATTCTTCAGCATCACAATTCCATGACCATGGCCAGTAACTCTTACAGTCATTTCTGACCATTCTTTTTATTGCATTCAGTAGAGGTTCATATTTTCTGAGATGACCATAATAATTTCTTCCATCTGGCCTGCCATTCTATCTGCAATATAATCTTGCTTCTTCATAATGTGGTGGAATCTAATTTTCTTCTGCTTGAATCTGAGCTGCCTTCAGTGGCAAACTTGCTTGTTTTTGAGTGCAGTGGAAGTGATGCTACATGAATCTCTAGGCTGAGTTTTAAAAGCTTGGCTGTTTCTGTTTGAGTTTCTTAGAAGGCTCACTCTACAAGTAATATCTCTCTAGACACCTTTTCTTGGAACCCATCTGCAAGTGCAAGATAAATCTCAGCCACATGGAGAGACCAGTGGTTGGTCCTTTTGGTAAAAGTCCAGCCTTTGAAGTATCTCACCTAGTTGCCTGATAAAAGAGTGAGAAAACCTCCAGATAATTCCTATTCACACCTATTTTCTCAGAAATTTAGGTGTTTCCACCTGAGACTTGACACCCTATGAAGCAGAGATATGTCATCCATGTAGAATTCTTGACCTGCAGAATCTGTGAGAAAAATAAAATGGTATTTGATTTATACCACTCAATTTGTTGGTTGGTCAGTCATAAATACATGGAGATAAGCAAAAGGCCTGATCCTTAGTAGCCCATCTCCACAATTTTATTTTATATAAGAGATTAACTTATTTCTTATTGGCTAATTTAACGCTAAGCAGAAACCAGAAGCAGAAACCACTTTTAATTGACTCAAATGATGTATCTTGTTTACCAAAACAAAAAGGTACTTTGGCTGGTCTATCACATGTGATACCTAAAAGACAGCACTCTATTTTTTTCTCATCTTCAGAAGCACCATAATCACAAAAAGTACTTAGACAATTTTCTAAATGACAGAGTTTGGTAAAATTTATAGAATGATTCATTGACCAGTCATTTCACTTAGGTGTTATTACCATAATAGATAGAACTGACAGACTATCTCTTTAATTTCTTTCCAAGCGCTTTTCCAATCCCGTTTTTAGTGCTCTAGATCAAGCCTCCATCACCTCACTGGCACTACTGCAGCAGCCTCTTAAGAGTCTTCCAAACTCTAATCTTCCTCCAGTGCAATTCACCCTGCACACTTATTCTTAAAGCTAACTATTTCACTCAGTTTATGGTTAACCCTTTCTCTTGCTTACGGTTCTCTGTTCCATGTTGGAGTCTCCTACAGAAGAACTCTGATCGATTAAATGAAACTTGTGGAAATTTAAACCACTCCTTTCTTCTCTCATCTGGTTCTAGAATATTAAAACCATGATTCCTAAATAATCTCTAAGAATTCAGCTCAAATCCCTGTAAGAGACAAATATTTCATTCCCTCTTTAGATGTATGAAAAAAAAACCCTCAACATTCAAAAGAAGAGTAATATGAAAATAAAAACATTGTCATCAAATGATGTAAATTTAGATTCACTGCCACAGAGAGAAAAAAATTACAGAAACATGTTTTTCCTAGTTCAGTTCAGTTCAGTTTAGTCTCTCAGTCGTGTCCGACTCTTTGCGACCTCATGAATCACAGCACACCAGGCCTCCCTGTCCACCACCAACTCCCAGAGTTCACTCAGACTCATGTTCATCAAGTCAGCGATGTCATCCAGCCATCTCACCCTCTGTCATCCCCTTCTCCTTCTGCCCTCAATCCCTCCCAGAGTCGGAGTCTTTTCCAATGGGTCAACTCTTCACATGAGGTGACCAAAGTACTGGAGTTTCAGCTTAACATCATTTCTTCCAAACAAAACCCAGGACTGATCTCCTTCAGAAAGGACTGGTTGGATCTCCTTGAAATCCAAGGGACTCTCAAGAGTCTTCTCCAAGACCACAGTTCAAAAGCATCAATTCTTTGGCGCTCAGCTTTATTCACAGTCCAACTCTTACATCCATACATGACCACTGGAAAAACCATAGCCTTGACTAGACGGATCTTTGTTGGCAAAGTAATGTCTCTGCTTTTCAATATGCTGTCTAAGTTATATTTCTAAATTAATAATTAGTTCAGAATAGATTAATTTTGATAATTTTTATACTGCATGTAAATTGAATTATACTATAGATGATTTTATATATTTTTCTCAAATGTGTATGTGTGTATGAGAACCCTAAGTGTAAATTATTCATTCTAACTCCTTTATATCTTAAGAGAGCAAACTACTGTTCTCAGGCCAGATCTGTTTTGCTATTTGCAATTATTTAATTTATCTAATCTTTTGATAAAATACAGTTGTTTACAGATGTACAACATAATGATTCAACATTTTTATAAATTATATTCCATATAAAGTTTATAAAAAGGATATCTTTATTTCCCTGTGCTATCCAATATGTCCTTGCTGCTTATTTATTTTATGCATAGTAGTTTGTATCTAATTCCCTATACCTATATTGCTCTTCTCCCTTTGCCTCTCCCCAATGATAACCATAGTTTTTTCTTTACATCTGTCTATTTCTGTTTTGTTATATATATTGATTTTAAATTTTTTTCCATATATAGATGATAGGGTAGAGTATTTGTCTTTGTCTTCTTATTTCACTATACATAATACTGTCTATGGAGAAGGCATTGGCAACCCAGAGTCAGACACGACTGAAGCGACTTAGCAGCAGCAGCAGCAATACTGTCTAACTCCATCCACATTGTTGCAAAAGGCACAGTTTTATTCTTTTTATGTTGCTTTTTAGTCACTAAGTCACATCTGACTCTTTTGCTACCTCCACAGACTGTAGCCCGCCAGGCTCTTCTGTCCGTTGAATTTTCTAGGCAAGAATACTGGCTGCTGCTGCTGTTGTACTGCTGCTAAATCGCTTCAGTCGTGTCCCACTCTGTGAGACCCCATAGATGGCAGCCCACCAGGCTCCCCCATCCCTGGGATTCTCCAGGCAAGAACACTGAGGTGGGTTGCCATTTCCTTCTCCAATGCAGGAAAGTGAAGTCACATAATCGTGTCCAACTCTTACCAACCCCATGGACTGCAGCCTACCAGGCTCCTCCCTCCATTGATTTTCCAGGCAAGAGTACTGGAGTGTGTTGCCATTTCCTTCTCCAGTGTATCTTCCCAATCCAGGGATCCAACCCACGTCTTCTGCATTGTGGAAAGATTCTTAACCAACTGAGCCACCAGATCTTTTTTATTCTTTTTCTGGCTGTGTGATATTCCATTGTCACACAAATTGATATACCATATTTTCTTTATCCTTTCATCTGTGGATAGGCACTTAGGTTGCTTTCATATCTTGGCTATTATAAATAATGCTGCTATGAATATTGGGTGCCTGTATCTTTTAAAGTTAGTGTTTTAATTTTCTTTGAATATATACTCAAGATTGAGATGACTGGGTCATAATGTCGTTCTAGTTTTAGCTTTTGAGGAAACTCCACACTGTATTTCACGGTGCCTGCATCAGTTCACATTACCAGCAACAATGTACTAGGGCTCCCTTTTCTCTACATCCTCATCAACATTTGTTATTTGTTTTTGATGATAGCCATTCTAACAAATATGAGGGGATATCTTTAATTTCCACTTATCTGAGGATAAATGATATTGAGCATTTTTGATGTGCTTATCTGGTATCTGTATATCTTCTCTGGAAAGTTGTCAATATAGGTTTTTAAGCCATTTTGAGTTTTTGGTTTTCTGATATTGCATTGTTTAGCTTGTTTGCTTTAAACATTAACTCTTTATTGGTCATATTATTTATAAATATTTTCTGTTTTTCACTAGGTTTTCTTTATTTTTGTCAATGATTTCCTTTCCTGTACAAAGATTTTAAGTTGAGTTAGGTCACCTATTTTTGCTTTTGCTTTTGCTTTTGTTCCTTGTGCCTCAGGGGCTGGAGCCAAAAACTACAGGTAAGATTTATATTAGGAAGTGTTCTCCCTATGTGCATTTCAGGAGCTTTATGGTTTCTGGTCTTACATTTAGGTCTTTAATTCACTTGGAATTTAAATGTGTATTTAATGTGAGAAAACATTCTGATTTCATTCTTCTACATGTAGCTATCCAGTTTTCTTGGCACCAGTATTTGAAGAGACTGTCTGCCAACTGCATATTCTTGCCTCCATTGTCATAGACTAAATGACCATAAGTAGGTTTATTTCTGAGCTCTCTATTCTGCTCCATTGATCTCTATGTCTGTTTTTGTACCAATACCATGCTGTTTTGATTACTGTGCTATGTAGTATAGCTTAAAGTCAGAGATAAAGTTCAGAGAACATGACACCACTAATTTTGTCTTTTTTGTCAAAACGACTTTGACAAATTATGGCCTTTTGTAGCTCCATATAAGTTTTATGGTTATTTGTTCTAGTTCTGTGAAAGATATCATGGGTATTTTGATAGGAATTTCATTAAATCTGTAGATTGCTCTGGATAATGTGGATATTTAATAATTTTAATTATTCCAGTCTTTGAATACATGATATCTTTGCATGTGTTTGTATCTTTATTTCCTTTATCAGTGTTTTATAGTTTTTAGAACATAGAGTTTTTAAAACATAGTTTTTAGAACACCTCCTCGGTGAAGTTTATTCCTATTTTATTGTTGTTGATGAGATTGTAAATAGGATTATTCTCTTCTGTTCTTTTTCCGATAATTTATTATTAATATAGAAAAAAGATATCTGCATATTCACCTTTTATCCTGCAAATTTACTGGATGCACTTATTAGTTTTAGTAGTTTTGTGTGGAGACTTTAGAGTTTTCTATATATTGTATCATTTCATCCATGAATAGTGACAGTTTTATTTCTTCTCATCCAATTTGATATCTTCTGCTTCTTTACCTTGTGTTATTGCTGTGGCTATGTCTTCCAATACTATGTTAAATAAAATTAGATAGAGAGAATATTCTTGTCTTATTCTTGATTTTTCAGGAAAGGCTTTCAACTTTTCACCATTTTTGTTAGCTATGGGTTTGTCATAAGTAGCCTTTGTTGAGGAACATTCTGTCTATGCCAACTTTGAGTTTGTATCATAAGCAGATGTTGAATCTTTGTCTACTGTCCTTTATGCCTCAGTTGAGAAGCTCATGTGATTTTTTTATCCTTTTAGTTAAAGTAGTATACCACATTGATTTTTTTCTTTTTATGTATGGATACTGAATCATCATTGTATACCCAGAATAAATCCCACTTGATCGTCGTGTATGATCCTTTTTACATATTGTTGAATTCTGTTTTCATTGTTTTTTAAATTTATTTTTGTCTTCTAATCTTTGTAATAGCTTAAGTAGCTGGTCCTCACCTTTAGTATATTAATTGCCTTTACTGGTGTGGTTTTTCCTTTCCTATAGGTACTTAGTTCCTATTAAAACCTTTTCTCTTCCACTTAGACCATTTAGCATTTGTTTAGGTTAGGTTTAGTATTAATGGACTCTATTTTTTTGCCTACCTGAGTTGTTCAGCTTCCCTTAAATTCTAAAGGATAATCGTGCTGAGTAGAGTATCCTGGGTTGCAGGTTTTTCCCTTTTAGTATTTTGAATACCACCTCTTCTGTCCAGAAGAATTTCTGCAGAAAAATCAGCGGATAACCTTATGGAATTTCTTTGTATATGACTCTTTGATTCTCTCTTATTTCTTTTAGAAGTCTCTCTTTAACTTTTCTGTTTGGGTTTATCTTCTTTGGGACCCTCTGTATTTATTTTACCTGGATATCTGTTTTGGTCAGGCTTGGAAAGTTTTCAATAATTTAATCAATACATTTTCAACCCCTTTTTTCTTTCTCTTCTACTGGGATTCCTATAGTATGAATGTTGGTACACTTGATTTGTCTCAGTGTTCCCTTAAACTATTCTCATTTTTATTTGTTTTTATTTTGCTGTTATGATTGAATGATTTTCATTATTTTATCTTTTATATCACTTATTTGTTTTTGTGTCATTTAGTCTGCTGTTCATACTTCATAGTGTGTTTTTTGTTCAGTTATTGTATTCTTCAACTCTGACTGATTCTCTTTCATATTATGTTGTTCCTTGTTAAAATTCTCACTATAGTGAGACCACTATATGATTTCTAACAGCTAATATCCAGGCAAGTTTCATATTTTTGGATCATCCTGTTGTACTTTTTCTAATACTTCTCACACTTTGGCACACACAAAATAGTACTTGTATAACCCACTTGGATAAAGCTACAAAGACAGTAAATGAAGACATCTTAGAGCACATAATACCCATATTCATCAGTAATTTTTCTAAGACCGAAGGTATCATAAAACAATTCTGGTTTATATTTATTCAGAAGTGTGACTTTGGGCAGTGAAGTCTCTAGCATATTAGAGGAGAGAGGTTATATGTTTCCTCCTTCCAACCAAACTTTGAATGAGCTAAGATTTCCATTGATGTAAGATCAACATTTACATTTATTATACTACAAAAGTATTCTATTCTCTGACTTGCACATTTTCTGAGGTTAATTTTATGTTTGTCAAGATAAGAGATCACAGATTTTTGCAGTTTAAAGAAACATCACTGATCCTCTTATAGAAAAGTTAAACGCTTCCAAAGTTGCCTAACTATTTAGTGGGGACAAAATAAAAAGACCAAGAACTGAAACGCATGTCAGAATCTTTTAATCCAATTTGTTCATTGTATTTTATAGAGTATGAGTTTTGCTAGTTCAAAAAAAGTAGTATTAAGTTGTCTTCATGATGCATCATTTGAGATGATAGCTAATGTCAGTGTTTATACTGCATTTTTAGAATTTCTGATTAAAGTTCAGAGCCTATTCCTGCTTCAGGAGCAGGCTAGTTTCAACTTAAATCATAGATGTTTGATTAGGGAAAGCATATGTAACTACTCGACACTTTTTAAATACCACGTTTTCCTTTCCTAAAGCAATCTTCTGGTATAAAGTAGCTGAAGCTGCTACAACTGTTTTAGGCTAGAATTTATTAGACTTAGGAACTCTTTCATTACCTCCCAGGAGGCCACTGAGGTTGCTAGTAATTGTAGAGAACAGATTTACCCTGGATCAAAATTTGGATGTACTTAAAATTCATTGTAAAATGATACTGCGTTTTAGAGGTTGAGGGACTCTTAACTGCTAAATCTGGTTAATTATAATAGCCCACAGTCTTCCCAAGCTATCCTACAATTAGCATCTCTTTCTTGGCTTTACAAGTACTGGATGGTTAAATTATATTTATTTTGTGATTGTTTTGCAGCGGCAGAAGGGTCTTGCACTTATGCCAAAGTTTAGTTTGAATGTTGAAATTGGTGACAATAGATTATGTTAAGAGGGTTTGAAAAACTTTATTACTCTCCTATGCAGGTGTCTGAAGTAGAATAGAACAGGCTCCCAAGTAGGTTCAGAAATGGCCTGAGAAGTGAGAGAATAGCATTGAAACATGCATATTATCATATGTGAAATAGATCGCCAGTCCAGGTTCAATCCATGAGACAGGATGCTCAGGGCAGGTGCACTGGGATGACCCTGAGGGTTGCATGGGGAGGGAGGAGGGAGACAGGATGGGGGACACATGTATGCCCATGGCTGATTCATGTCAATGTATGGCAAAAACTACTACAATATTGTAAAGTAATTAGCCTCCAATTAAAATAAATAAAGTTTTTAAAAAAGAGAAAGAAATGGCCTGAGAGAATAGAAATATGAGATTGGCTTGATTTTTATTGTAACTAGGATGTAAAGCGAGCTGAGGTTTCCTGCATGTGGCACAGGCCTTGATTGGTCTGAACTTCCCATCAGGGCCAAGGGAGTAGCACCTTAACTTTCGTAGCAGCTTGCCTAGATGTGGGACAGAAGAAGAAGTGGTCACCAGTGGGACTTGAAATGTGCCTGCAGGCAAGCATCAAAAATGAAGTCAGACTATATCAATTTCATAACTTTTAAGTGACCACCAGTACATTTAGTACTAACTGTATTAGTATGACTATTAAGATGTAAAGAACTTATGGAGAAATACATCCTTTACCAATTCTGGCTAACATATTAGAAGTACCAGAATATATTTTTGGTTCTTTTTCACAAGGCTCTGAAGCAGAGAGCAGTGTCATCCTTAGACAGGGACAGATTGGCCCCTGCCCCAGCCCTGTGCTTTAAAGTGCCTTCCTCTTTGAGTCCCTCCTGGCACCTTGGATTGGCCTCGATCAGCAGCGCTGTCTATGTAGCAAATCCCAGCCCAGTCCAGGACCCATGTATTAGAATGCTCTCCAACCCTCTACCTCAACTCCTAAAATGATTAGTTGTCCTAAGAGATTTTGCATCTTGTCTGGTTGCCAGTGTTCTTTTCTTAGAATTATGAATGTATGGATCGCTAAAATGATGCTGACCTACTGAATTTCAGTGATATGGGTTTTTACTCATGTTGGACCAAGGGACAGCAAGCTCAGGATTCTGGGCTAGTGGTTGTCCACTTCTCCATGTAGGCCTTGAGCTGTGCCTGCAGGCTCAAGGTCTCTGTCCTCTATGACCATCAGTATTGCCTCAGGTCTGCAGCACCTGAGAGTGGCAGAGGTGGAAGCAAGTGTCCTTTACTCCCTCTTGCTGGCACCCAGGAGCATCACCCTACTCCTTCTGCAGGCTCTACACCACTTACAAAGCATTCTCCTGGAGTGGACTTGGCTGTCTCCTTTGAGGACTTTTGAAACCACAGCTCTACAATGTCAATGGGGCTTTTTTTTTTTTTTTTAATCTCTAATCCACTTGGTGACACTGTGAGTGGTAAGTCTTGCCAGATACAGATGAAAGACGAGCTTTCCCTGATTAAATATGGCCACTTGACTCTACTGTTACCTCTCTTTCCCTCTAGTGGCAGTGTGTGGAAGGAAGTGTTGTGGTAAGCAGTGAAAAATATCATATTCTTGGCATGTAGTGGTTATGGCTAAAGAGTTTAAGAGAAGGCATGGTTGGAACGTGTCTTCTCCTTCCTTTTGGCTATAAAATTCTAAGTGGCAAATTTAACAACAGAAAACTAACTTTTCTGTTCTCCTGTATACTCTGAGTAAGATTTGCATTTGTGGTTTCATCAAAAAAATCAGTGACAACTGTTGAAACAGTCCTTGGAAGCCAATATCCAAGGGTGGCATGATGAAATGAGGGCATTTCATGATTAGAGATATTACTGGTATTAGCTAGATGGTTTGAATTGCTTGCAAAAGCAAAGGAATCTATTTTTTTTTTTAAAGACAGTTTCCTAAAGCTGTGGCTTCTTGAGTCAATGGCATTGCTATCTTTTTCTTGTGGTGATAGATGTAAAATTAGTTGGAAATAACACATTGAATAATAAAAAAAAATGGAAGAAATGGTTTCTGTACCTAAACAGAATGACATGGCTCCTATACTGTAGAAAGAATCTTCATATGCATTGACTACACAATAAGCAAATACATAAGTACTCCTCTCTCTTATTCAATAATCACTGTACTTCACAAGTACCTGCTGAAACTCTGCAAAATTATTTTTCTAGGACCCCCCCTGTACCTTAGAGAGAACTCTAGAAAGCAACTTCTAGCAAGAGAATTTGCTTTAGCGGCTCTGTAACAACCTAGAGAGGTGGGATGTGGAGGGAAATGAGGAGGTTCAAGTTGGAGGGGACGTATGTATGCCTATGGTTGATTCATGTTGATGTTTGGCAGAAACTAACAAAATCCTCTAAAGCAATGATCCTTCAATTAAAACACAAATAAATTTTAAAAAAGAGAATGCGGTTTATAAACTAGTAAGTCTATATTGTCAATACAAAAAAAGAGAAGAGAGAAGTTATTTACTCCTGCTTAGTAAAATAATATAAGTGAGAAGTTAGTAGAATATAAGTGATATCAAAATTTTAGTATCCCTTCAGTGGTAGCAGGGTGAAGCCCATTGAAGCCCATTGTGAAATGGACACCAGAATGTTTACATTCATGTATCAAGCAGGAAGAATAACAAAAATTGATATGTGACATATGTGTACAAACTTTCAGAGTCCTCATTTCTCAAGGGTCATCCTGAAAGGAAAAGATGGTATACAAGATTTACCTTCAACTCCAGTGTCTTTTATTTATCACTTTTTGATAGTCTTGCATAATTTCCATGAAAAATAATTCTGCACTTTTCAACTAGGATGTTTACAAAATTTTTAAACATCATTTTACTCTGTCATTCAAGCATTTTGTGCTTTGATCCAGATGATACAAATGACATGGTTCCTAGAGTGAAAAAATAATTTTAAAAATCAATAAGAGATGCACTGTTTACTGGTAGATAAAAAATGGTCAAAGACATTGATATCTTTATTCTTTCAATTCTTTGTTCCCTGGAATTTTTTCTTTCTAGTATTTCTATGCAAAATTAACATTCAGAGAGTAAATAGCTAATATTAGAGGAATATTCTTGTTATTTTTATTGAAATAATTGCAGATTAAAGGAAGGGAATAAATGTATTCTTAATTATGCTCATTATCATAAATAAAATTAATCAGCCTAGGGTATTAGAATAATAAAATATAGTAAAATTTAACTGCTGTAGGAATCATTCACATGGAAATGCAAATATTTTAGCTGGTTAGATATAGAAGTGAGGCATAAAAAAAAATCAGACCATGATGACAGATTATGACATTAGTTGAAAAAATTAAAAATCATAAAATCATTTTCTGATTCCTTAACCTTCTTTAAAAGAAAAAACTAAAACATATATATCACATTGTGTGATATGTATAGTATATATCATATTTATCACAGTGCTACTTAAATCAGCCCAGAAAGAACATATTACTACATATTTAGAAGAATAAAAATACTTTTATTACACTTGTATATGCTTCCTTACTGACTCAGATGGTAAAGAATCTTCCTGCAAGGCAGGAGACCCAGGTCAATCCCTGGATCAAGAAGATATCCTCGAGAAGAGAATGGCAACCCACTCCAGTATTATTGCCTGGAGAATTCTGTAGACAGAGGAGCCTGGCTGGCCACAGTCCATGGGGTCACAAAGAGTCAGACATGACTGAGAGATTTTACTTCACATGTATTCATTATGCAAACATTAGGGGGAAAAAAGCCACATAAACAAAACTAAATTTAAACCAGCCAAATCTTCCCACAACCCATTTTGTAATGCTATACCTGTTATACACGTGTATTTGATGAATAGACACATATTTATTTTGTATATTTCATTTGAGGTGTACAACTGACATTTTTACTCATTACATTAACATCTTTCCATGTAAATTATATGTATCATTAATATCTTACATTATCACCTTCAATGGTTTATAGAGTTGCCCTGTATAGGTGTGGTAGTATTGTTCTTCAGTCACTAAGTCATGTCTGACTCTTTGTGACCCTATGGACTGCAGTATGCCAGGCTTTCTTGTCCTTTACCATCTCCCAGAGTTTGCTCAGATTCATATCCATTGAGCTGATGATACTATCTAACCATCTGATACCCTGCCACCCTCTTCTCCTTTTGCCTTTTATCTTTCAGAGCACTTGGGTCTTTTCCAATGAGTTGATTCTTCACATCAGGTAGCCAAAATATTGGATCTTCAACATCAGTCCTTCCAATGAATATTCAGGGTAGATTTCCTTTATGATTGACCAGTTTGATCTCCTTGCTGTCCAGGGGACTCTCAAGTCTTCTCCAGTATCATAGTTTGAAAACATCAGTTCTTCAGTGCCCAGCCTTCTTTACAGTTCAACTTTCACATGTGTTCATGATTACTGGAAAATGCCTTGCTTGTACTATATGGATCTTAGTCCTTGAAAAGTGATGTCTCANATTTTCCTTTATTTTCTAAATAAACTGAGCTTTAACATGGAACTGTAACACTGGTCCACCCAAGAGCAGTGACACTGGTCTGTTCAGGGCTGTAACACTGGCCCGTCACTTCAAATTTTTGTTGTGACGAGATAGAACTGAGGAAATTACACACTCCCCCGACAAACTGAAAGTTTCACAAAATGATTTCAAGATAGCTACACAAACACATGTAAACATTTAAGTTTGTAACCTTCCTTCAAGCTTATTTAAAATGACTTAAAAGTATACTTAATCATTTTGACTGCATAAGAGGATGCAAAATAAGAAAAGTAATGAGTGTAGATTAAATAATGGCATATGATTCATTCCCAAGAATTCTGAGTGATGCACTCTAAAATTTGTATGCACAAGATTTTATATGTGTTAAATTTTCATTTGCACTGATGACAGCAAAGGTGGTTGCCAGTTCATGAGCATATTCTAGGTAATTTCCCGAATGATACACTTCTAATTATAACACTTTGTTAAATCATGTTGTGCTTGGTCTCATGGCACTCCCGCTCTGCTGGTGGCATCAGCTTGAATTACTTCATTTGCAAATATAAGGCGGCTGTTTTATTAATGGAAACTCCTTCTGTGACATGCTAAGAGGAAGAAAAAAACCACTGATTCACAAAAGAAGTAAAATTTCATGACAAAATATTTTGACAGAGTGAAGAATAGAAAAGTAAAGATATAATAGGAAAACTCTTCACTCTTGTAGCCTCTCTTGTAGTTACTTTATCACAGTAATATTGAATATTAATACTTTTAGAAGCTCATTTCTTTTTAATGTTGAAAGAGTAAGTCAACTAAAGATATTTTCCCACTATAACATGCTGAGTACTGGAGATCTGGGAGAGCAATCAGTAGGCAAATTTTTGCTTTTTCTACTTTCTAGCCCATCAGGGTTAAAATAATTCTCTGCCTTTGTTTTGTTCTGTCATTTTGCACATAACCAGCACATATGGCCAATCCTTAGGAGAGTGGCAAGTTTAGGACTGAGAAAGAGGGATTACTTTGTTTCTGCTCTATAAAAAATGACAAGTAAACAACTTGTATTTGTTGGGCCAATTGACCGTTTGATGTGTTAATACCATATCTGTGTTACTATTAGCATAAAAGATACCAATGTAAAATGAAAAATCCCAGTGTATTTCATGATTTGACATTGCAATTTTGATAAGAACTGGGATGTGTTAAAGTCTTCATTTATTCACTTTCTTTGTTCAATATTGCACCATTTTAAAGGTGAGAATAATGTTAAATGTGTAACATCTATTTTGGACATATCTGACTGATATCAACTTATTAAGGTCATCATTTTATAACCAATGGGAGAATAGAATCAAATGTAATGGAAAATATAAATTAACTTCTGATAAAATGAATATAAATACCCCAAATTTATGACATTTCATGCTGGCTATTTTCTGTGCTGACTGAAGAATATTACACAACACGAGAGTTGTAAGCTAAGTTTTATTTGGGGCTAAATGAGGACCAAAGTCCAGGAGGAAGTCTCTCAGGTAGCCATGTGGTTAGTGTGTGTATATATATGAAGTGAAGTCGCTCAGTCGTGTCTGACTCTTTGCGACCCCATAGACTGCTGCCTGCCAGGCTCCTCTGTCCATGGGATTTTCTAGGCAATAGTACTGGAGTGGATTGCCATTTCCTTCTCCAGGGGATCTTCCCAACCCAGGGCTCGAGCCTGGGTCTCCTGCATTGTAGACAAAGGGTTTATATTATATATATAATCATATATATATATGATTAAAGTGTAGGGTGAATATATCCAATCAAGCTTTTCTGGATAAGCAAAGATGCAAGAAACTGGGCTTATAATAATAATTTCTCCTGTAAATACCTTTTTGAAGGTTGGGTCGGTCAAGATTTTACTAGAGCACAGACTGCCTCATTCCTGATTTCCACCTTGAGTTTCTTTCAGAGTATGTTAAAGTCAGCTAGGACAGTAACTAGTGAGTTCATTCTTGCAGAACTTGGTGTGTGATAAGTCGATTCAGTCATGTCTGACTCTTTGTGACCCAGTGGACTATAGCTTGCTAGTCTCCTCTGTCCATGGGATTCTCCAGGCAAGGATAGTACAGTGGACTGCCATTCCATCCTCCAAGCAACCTTTCCAACCCAGGAATCGAACCTGCCTCTCTTATGTCTCCTGCATTGGCAGGTATGTTCTTTACCACTAGGGCCTCCTTGGAAGTGGTAAAACACATATATACAATGAATTCATTCTTGCAGAACCACATGACAAACAATAATTTTTAGTTTGTAAACGTCTACCACTTACAAGCTCTATCCCTTATTTGTGGTACATCTTTGAGAAAGCTACTGGACCTCCTTATGTTGCAACTTCTCATCCATAAAGTGGAAAAAATAATATTTATTATATCATATAGTTGTTATGATGACTAAATGAGATAATACAAATAACTAGAAGAAAAAAATCAAAGAGGAAAACATGGTCAATAAAATATATTCAGTTTCCTTCTAAAGCCCCTGCTGTTATGTGCCGACCCAGTTTGATTGCCTCTGGAGCCAGAACAAATGTGTAAGTTACATGAGGATGCGAAGGTGCTCTCTGAAAGATCACTGAAATACTGCCCGAGTGACCATGTGATCTGAAGAGAAATAGGGCTTTATGGGATGTGGCTTTTTGCAGTGTTGACTCTTTCTGCAGGTTTAAATATCCTTCCAAAAAGAATCATATATTTCTGGATTTAGGAAGCAAGAGATGGCAAGTACCATACTGTCCTAGTTAGTGAGGAGTGGTGTACATTTTCTTAGCTCTNAGTGACCATGTGATCTGAAGAGAAATAGGGCTTTATGGGATGTGGCTTTTTGCAGTGTTGACTCTTTCTGCAGGTTTAAATATCCTTCCAAAAAGAATCATATATTTCTGGATTTAGGAAGCAAGAGATGGCAAGTACCATACTGTCCTAGTTAGTGAGGAGTGGTGTACATTTTCTTAGCTCTCTTACATCTCAAGTCAACAACAGATTGTGTCAGCACTTCACGAAACAGAAGTTTTTCCTAAGGAAGAAGAAACTATGGTATAGTAAGTAAACTATGTATTAGCATAAAGGCATAAGTCAGTCTTGTGGGAATGGTATTCCTGAAACCTCTCCCAATGTTCTTTTTTTCTAAAATATAAAATAACATTAAAGAATTGAAAGATGAGAGTTCAAATCAAGCTGTCTGAATGGAGCCAATAAGAACACTAGATACAGGTCAACTTGAAAACTTCAGAGAATAGAGATAAGAATTTCAAACCAGCCTTTGGTTAAAATCATGATATGAATGATAATATTTAGACTTTGCATAATGAAGTACCCCTTTTGTAATTCTCTTTTAGTATCCAGAGCCATAAAGTTTCATTTATTTAAAAGTCACAATATTAAAATGAATATTTAATAAATGACTGAAGTTAGGACAGTGTAAACAGGTTATATCAGTTCAGTCCACTTCAGTCGCTTAGTTGTGTCCAGTTCAGTCGCTCAGTCATGTCGACTCTTTGTGACTTCATGAATTGCAGCACGCCAGGCCTCCCTGTCCATCACCTACTCCCAGAGTTTACCCAAACTCACGCCCATCGAGTCAGTGATGCCATCCAGCCAGCTCATCCTCTGTCATCCCCTTTTCCTCCTGCCCCCAATCCCTCCCAGCATCAGAGTGTTTTCCAAAGAGTCAGCTGTTCACATGAAGTGGCCAAAGTACTGGAGTTTTAGCTTTAGCATCATTCCTTCCAAAGAAATCCCAGGGCTGATCTCCTTTAGAATGGATTGGTTGGATCTCCTTACAGTCCAAGGGACTCACAAGAGTCTTCTCCAACACCACAGTTCAAAAGCGTCAATTCTTCAGTGCTCAGCCTTCTTCACAGTCCAACTCTCACATACATACATGACCACTGGAAAAACCATAGACTTGACTAGATGGACCTCTGTTGGCAAAGTAATGCCTCTGCTTTTGAATATACTATCTAGGTTGGTCATAACTTTCCTTCCAAGGAGTAAGCATCTTTTAATTTCATGGCTGCAGTCACCATCTGCAGTGATTTTGGAGCCCAGAAAAATAAAGTCTGACACTAATAAAGTCTGACACTGTTTCCACTGTTTCCCCATCTATTTACCATGAAGTGATGGGACCGGTTGCCATGATCTTCATTTTCTGAATGTTGAGCTTTAAGCCAACGTTTTCACTCTCCTCTTTCACTTTCATCAAGAGGCTTTGTAGTTCCTCTTCCCTTTCTGCCATAAGGGTGGGGTCATCTGCATATCTGAGGTTATTGATATTTCTCCCAGCAATCTTGATTCCAGCTTGTGCTTCTTCCAGCCCAGCGTTTCTCATGATGTATTCTGCATATAAGTTAAATAAGCAGGGTGACAATATGCAGCCTTGAAGTACTCCTTTTCCTATTTGGAACCAGTCTGTTGTTCCATGTCTAGTTCTAACTGTTGCTTCCTGACCTGCATACAGATTTCTCAAGAGGCAGGAGAGCTGGTCTGGTATTCCCATCTCTTTCAGAATTTTTCACAGTTTATTGTGATCCACACAGTCAAAGGCTTTGGCATAGTCCATAAAGCAGAAATAGATGTTTTTCTGGAACTCTCTTGCTTTTTCCATGATCCAGTGGATGTTGGCAACTTGATCTCTGGTTCCTACGCCTTTTCTAAAATCAGCTTGAAATAGAGGCCATTTATTTTTACCACTGAGAATGAAAAAATAAAAGACAAAGTAGAATAAAATAAAAATGTTCAAGTGGCCAAAATTGTTCTTCGTAATGCTTGTAGGACATTCACCTCATTATAGTCATAAAAGCTTAAAACCATTCAACTCAGGCAAACAAAGTATATAAATTTATCTTACAAAGCAAGGGTTTTGGCACTTTTTTTTCTCACAGTAGGCAAGTGGAGCCTCTGGTGAAATCTCCATCAAGAAATTACTCCTGAATACAACCCCCATCCATCTTAACAGAGTGTACAAATCAAGGATGGCGCATAGACACAAAAATGAATCATTTCCAGGAAGTAAAGACAGAAGGCTGACTTTTGCTATTAGTTTTTGTTTTGTTGGGAATGGAAAGTGTTAAGGACTCTTACTTAAATAGAGCAAGTAAATAAAGATTTTAAAAACTGACCAATAGTCATACCCTTTGAGTCCTTGCTGGAGAAATCATCAAAGCATAGGAAAAATTATTTGGAGGATAGACATTACTGTTAGCTGGGAGTATTTAGTTTTTTTTTCAGGTAATCATGGAACAAAATATTTAAGAATATCTAGCTCATATATATAAGCATTTCAATTAACTATATATTTAACCAGCATCTTAGAATGTAGTTTCAAAAATTCTTAAAGTCATATGATGTTGATGAAGTTATCATTAGCTAATCTGGACATTATATCTAGAGTGGATAAAAACAGGCAAACAATATGCTTTATATAATATTTCTTAACAAAGCCTATTTCCATATATAGGTGCTAGCATTTTTTTGCCATTTTGAAAAAGGACTCATTTCTTAAAAGGACTCATTATTTTGATTTAAGAGGTCTGCTACCTCTTAAATAACTACTCTGAATACTGAAAATGGAGGTGGGGCCTTTTAGTGGTGAGTACAAAGACACCTCTATAAGTGGCCACTGACATTGAAGGAGGAAAGATGAGAGGCAAGAGAAATTATACAAACTCAAAACATGGCAGGAGGGGGACATTAAATACTGAGGCCAACAATTCATGTGTACAGCAGTTCCTGAAGACATCATATTGAGCATCACTCAACCACTAGGAAACATTTTAAATAATGTCGGGACAGTCTATTCATCGTGAAGACAAAGAACATACATAAAAATATAACATGATAGAAATGAGTTGGTGCGTTGTTGTTTACAGATCAGTTAAAAGAAATAAAGCAATTACTTGGAAACTACAAATTACCAAAATTCAACCAAGATGAACAATGCCATCTGCATTGCTGTATATTTATCAAGAAAAACTAAATTGTGTTTAATCTCCAGATACAGCTGATTTCACAAGGGAATTTTACCAAAGATTTAAAGAATTACTGCCAAATTAACACCTATTCCTCAAAAAAATAGAAGAGGATGGAACATTTCCCGACATATTTTATGAAGACAATACCCTAAAAGCAAAATCACACAAAAGGGTGAAAGCATGCACGCAAATACATACAAAGTACCAGTAACCACAGAACAATATCTCTCATGAATTAAAACCAAAGTCCTTGACAAAATAGTATAAATCAGTGGGGTTTATGAAAATATTAAAATGTATAAAGTTAATACAAAATATTATAAATCCAATGATGTATGAAAATATTTAATATTAAAATATTAAATCACTACAACAAAGTGATTTACTCCAGCAGGCAATACTGGTTCAATTCTAGAAAACCAATTAATGTAATCTACCACATTCAGAAACGAACAAAGAAAAAGATCCTATGATCATATGCATTTATGCAGAAAAATCTTTTCACAAAATTTAGTACCCATTCATGGTAAAAAGAAAAGGAAAAAACCTTCAGCAAACTAAAAACAGAGGAGAATTTCTTCAATCTCATAAAGAGCATGTACATAAAAACTACAGCTAGCAGCACACTTAATATTAAAAAAACTGAATTATTTCCCTTTAAGATTAAGACAAANGTAGTATTGTCAGTCCTATATATTTCTTCTTGAATTTAGTTTTTGTGGGCTGTATGTTTCTAGAAATATGTCCATTTTTTCCAGGATTTCTAATTTGTTGGCATAAAATTGTAATAGAATTCTATTTTTTTTTTATTTCTGCAGTATTGGTTATTGTTTTACCTTTTTTATTTCTTATTTGGGTTCTGTCTCTTTGCTTCTTGGTTAGCCTGGATAGAGGTTTGTTGATTTTGTTTACCTTTTTTTAAAAAACAGCTCTTAGTTTTATTATATTTTTAAATTTTTAAAATCTCTATTACCTCCTTGATCTTTATTATTTCCTTCCTTCTGCTGAAGCTAGGTTTTGCTTGTTCTTTTTCTAATACTTTTAGGTTAGGTTATTTATTTGAGATTTTTCTTGTTTTTTAAAGGAAGATCTGTATTCTTCTCTTTAAGAACCTTTTTTTTTTTTTTGCTGCATCCCATAGATTGTGTATGGTTGTGCTTTCAACTGTCATTTGTTTCAAGATATTTTAAATTTTATCTTTGATTTCATTGTTGAACTGTTGATTTTTTTTCAATAGTGTATTGTTTAGTCTCCATGTAATAGTTGGTTTTTGTTTGTTTTTTTTCTACTTAATCTTTCTGTGGTTGATTTCTAGTTTCATGCTATTGTGGTCAGAAAAGATGTTTCACATAATTTCTGTTCTCTTAAATTTGTTGAAGTTTGTTTTATATCTTAGTATATTATCAGTCCTAGGGAATGTTCTATGTGTATTTGTAAAGAATTATGCATTTTTTGATGTAATGTTCTGAAAATATCAATNTCTTTCTGTGGTTGATTTCTAGTTTCATGCTATTGTGGTCAGAAAAGATGTTTCACATAATTTCTGTTCTCTTAAATTTGTTGAAGTTTGTTTTATATCTTAGTATATTATCAGTCCTAGGGAATGTTCTATGTGTATTTGTAAAGAATTATGCATTTTTTGATGTAATGTTCTGAAAATATCAATTGTCTTACTGTTTTATTATCATTTAGAATTATCAGTGCCTTAATGATTTTCTGTCTAGAAGGTCTCTGGATTGATGTGAGTGGGCTGTTAATTCTCCTAATCTTATTGTAATCCTGTCAATTTCTGCTTTATGACTGTTCACTGTTTTACGTACTTAGGCATTCCTATATTTGGTGCATATTTTTTAAATTTAATTTTTGCCATTTATTGATTGTCCTCCCATGTCTTGAATATGGGTACATACATGATAACAAGTAAAATAATCTCATCTTGTATTGATCCTTTTATCATTATATAGTATCCTTATAAAGTATCCTTCTCTATCTTTCTTTATGGCTTTGGTTAAAGTCTATTTTGTCTGATTCAAATTACTGATATCCCTGTTTTTTTGTCAATTTTATTCATGAAACATCTTTTTCCATCCCTTCACTTTCAATCTCTGTGTGTCTTAGCCCTAAAGTGGGTCTCTTGTGGCAGTGTATGTAGGTTTTTGTTTTCTATGCAATCTGCCACTCTATATCTTTTAATCAGATCCCTTCATCTATTGTTATTTAAGGTAAATATTGATAGATATGTATTTACTGCCATTTTAAACCTTGTTTTCCAGTTGATGTTGTGTTTCTCCTTTGTTCCTTTCTTTTTTGTTTTTCCTTTTGTGGTTTGATGGCTTGTTCTTATAATATGCTTGTGATCTTTTCTTCCTGATTTCTATGAATCTGTTGTACTTTTCTGATTTATGATTACTCTGTTTTTCAAGTACATTGATCCTTTGCTATACCTACTTGCTTTAGACTGGTAGTCATATAGGCTCAAACATATTCTAAAAAGAAGTACATTATTTTACTCTCCTCCCTCACATTTTATGATTTTATGATTTTTGATGTCCTCCTTTATATCTTCATGTTTACCATTTGCTGTTCATTGTAGTTATTGCTTTCACAAAAGGTTTTTTTTTTTTAATCTGTGTTCTGACACATTTAAGTGACTTACCTTCCAATTGTGATTTTTCTCTTTCCTATAAATTCTTGCTTCTTTTCCATTTAGAGATGACTATTCAGTATTTCTTTTACAATACATTTAGTATTATGGTATTCTTTTAGATTTACTTGTCTGAGAAATTGTTCATCTCTCCTCTATTCTAAATGATAATCTTACTGAGTAGAGTATCCTAGGTTGCATGTTTTCCCTTTTAGGACTTTGAATATATATCGCTACTCCCTTCTGTTCTGCAACATTTCTGTAGAGAAGTCAGCTGATAGCCTTATGGAGGTTCCCTTGTAGTTAACTGTTTTTCTCTAGCTGCATCTAGAATCCTCTCTTTAATTTTTGCCACTTTGATTATAATATGTCTTGTTGTAGGTCTATTTAGGTTCATCTTGCTTGGGACCCTCTGTGCTTTCTGTTCCTGGATATATGTTTCCTTCTTTAGGTTTGGGAAGTTTTCACTCATCATTTCTTCAAATACAGTTTTGATCCCCTTTTCCTTCCGGGATCCTATTATGCATAGCTTGGGATGCTTTATATTGTTGTATGTGTGTTAGTCGCTCAGTTGTGTCCAACTCCTTGTGACCCTGTGGACTGTAGTTCACCTGGCTCCTCTATCCATAGAATTCTTCAAGAATATTGGAGTGGGTTACCTTCCCTTCTCCACAGGCTATTCCCAACCCATGGATTGAACCTGGGTCACCTGCATTGCAGGCAGATTCTTCACCATCTGAGCCACCATGGAAGCCCTATAGGTGTCATGTATTGCTTGCTTTTTTTTTTTTTTTAATTTATCTTTCTATCTGCTCTTCTGATTGAGTGATTTCTATTACAGTAAGTCCCCTACATATGAACAACTCTCATTCGAGAGCATATTCATAAGTTTAATTTGCTCGTAATTCCAACAAATTTAGCCTAGCTACCCAAATAAGAGAATCAGCTACATAGTACTATACTGCAATAGATTTATAATACTTTTCACACAAATAATACATAAAAAGCAAATATAAACATTTTTAATCTTACAGTATAGTAGTTTGAAAAGTACAGTAGCTCAGTACAATAGCTGGTACACAGAAACTGGCATCAAGTGAACAAGCAAGAAGAATTACTGACCTGAGAAGGGAGAAGGGGTGGGAGATGGTAGAGCTGAAGGGGATCATCAGCAGTTGGAGATGGAGGACAAGTTGCATTTTCACTCACATCTGACATAGACAGCACAGTTTCTAGTTCCTTGCTGGATTCAATTCTGTGTGCTCTCTTGAAAAACCAACCCAGTGATATCTAGGTAGTTGTTTTTATTGTTCAGCTGCTCAGTCATGTCTGACTCTTTGCTACTCCTTGGACTGCAGCATGCCAGGCTTCCCTGTCCCTCACTCTCTCCCAGAGTTTGCTTAAACTCATATCCATTGAGTTAGTGATGCCATCCAACCATCTCATCCTCTGCTGCCCCCTTCTCCTCCTGCCTTCAATCTTTCCCAGCATTAAGGTCTTTTCCAGTGAGTTGACTGTTCCCATCAAGTGTCCAAAGTACTGGAGCTACAGCTTCAGCATCAGTCCTTTCAATGAATATTCAAGATTTATTTCCTTTAGGAATGACTGGTTTGATCTCCTTGCTGTCCAAGTGACACTGTCTTCTCCAGCACCACAGTTCAAAGACATCGATTCTTCAGTGCTCAGCCTTTTTCTTTTTTTAAATCTATGTAGTAGCTCTTTCGTTTTCTCATCATTGATGACAGGGTAGCACTGGATTGAGTTCTGAATGGCTGCTGTAACATTCATGTACCATTCTATGTTCAGGTCCTGTCCCTCAATAACTAATAGTGCTCCCTCAAGAAACAAAAGCCCCTTGCCACTTCCTGCATTGTGAATTTCTTCAGTTCTTCGGTTACTTCTTCTTCCTCTTGTCTGTCTTCTTGCCCTGGGCTTCCAATTCCAGCAGGTCTTCATTAGTAACACATTCACAGCTTTGAAACGTCATAACTTAAATATTCCTGTGTAGGGAACTTAATATGTTCTGTCTTCTAGATCACTTATTTCTTCTTCTGAATTATCCACTTTGCTATTTAGCTCAGGTTTTGCTTCAGCAAATGAGTTTTCTAATTTTAATTGGCTCCTCTTAAAGTTTCTAGTTCTTTTTTTTACAGTAATCTGCATTTCTGTTAATAGCCTTTTTTAATTCTTCAGTAATTTCATTGCTACCTTTTTGAACCCAGGATCTAGTAGATTGGAGAGGTCTGTTTCATTATTCTTTCAGAATTCTCTTTATCTTTTAATTGGAAGTAGTTTCTCTCTTCATTTTACTTATATTTTTCTGATTGTATGAATCTAGGAGAAACAATTCTACTGTGGTCTTGAAGGACTGTTTTTATGTGGGAGTATCCCTGTGTATCCTCTGTGGGTCTAAAGTTTTGATCAAGGCCTGTTTTTAGTGTGAATGCCTCCCTCATCTTTCCTATGTGTATGTTCTCCATATCCCCTTGACAAGGGGTGTGAGTATTGTTGTGGTGACCAGATCCTGCACTGAATGTTGAGGTCAGCCTCTTCTTTCCTGTGTAATTGTCTTAGCCCTTTCATTGACAGAGTCTGCTACCTAGTTGTTGGGTAAACACACTCAGATCCATTTCTGAACTGTGGTGTGAGTTAGGTGGAAATGGAATCTTCCATTGGAGGAGAAGCCACTGATTATTATTCTCTAGGAGTTGCACACCAGAAAGAGCACTCTGTGAAGTTGCCTGTCACCCGTTGTGTAGACTCACAAAATGCACTGTTTTTTGGTACTGCTCTCACCCTGACTCAACCATGGAATTTCAGGCAATTGGCCTTGGTGTTCCTCGAATTCTATGGTCATAAAGCTACTAACACAGATCTATTAAAACAAAACTGCTGAGGTCAGGCACCTAGAGTACTGTAGTCATGCACCCAGACCCACCATGGGGGTTACTGAGTCAGCCCAGATCCCAGCCTGGCCTTTGCATGCATGTACCCACAAAGTTTGCAGCCACTGTCATTGGACCCACCCCAGTCATGGGAGCACTACTAACAACTCAAATGTCCTACAAAACCACCTGTAGTGTGTAAATCGAGAGGTCACACAGCCTTTAGGGCACTCAAATTTCAGCCCTCTATCTGAAGTCATGCATCCCATGGCTATCAGCTTGGATTTCAGCCTTGCCTTTGCATGTTGGCAGCCTGCCAGTGCTTGCAAGCTCCCAGAGTTCATAGATGTGGAGCTGCACCCTTTGTGAGCACTTCGAGAATGAGACTGCTATAGCAGGCTCCACCCATCCCTTTGGGCATACACATTAACAATGGGACTTCAGTGGTGGACCTGGGCTCCTTCCTGTACACACCTCCAGTTTTGACTTGGGTTGGACCACACTTTAGCCACTGCAGCTGTCTCTGCACAGATAACCCCAGTCTTCTCCCCGGGTCTGTCTTCTGAAGTTGGAGTTTAGCACTCATCCCTGAGTGTACCGGCAGTCATGCATCTTGGATTGGGGAGCACAGGGTGGTGGCAGGGAGCATGGGGTGATGACACAGAACCCCTGTGCTGGTTTCTCTGTTTCGCCTGCCACAAGCCAGCTGCTGTGCTCACCTCTGAGCCTCTGAAGCTTCCTTTCTGTCTTGGCTGATCTCCCCATCGGTGAAGGGGCTTCTCAAGGTGAGGGAACATTTCCTCTTCATAGCTGCCTCCCAAGGGACAAGTCCTGCCCTGATTCCTGTTTTTGCTTTCATCCTATCTGGTCACATGGTGATCTTTCTTGCATTTTTTTTTTTTTTTTGTCTTTTGAAATCCTCCCCCAGCATTCAGTAGGTATTTTGTGAGACTTATTCCACATGTAGATGTATTCTTGATGTATTTGTGAGATGAGGTGAGCTCCACATCCTTCTATTCCCCCATCTTGATCTGGCCTCCCGAGCTTTTAAATACATTTCATACAAACTGAAAATTAAAACCCATGTTTATTCATGCCTTACTAAATAATTAATTCTTTTTGTTCATTCTTAAAAATATTTAAACTATCTTCATTGTTGTTCAGTTGCTAAGTCATGTCTGACTCTTTGTGACCCAATGGACTGCATGTAGCATACCAGGCTCCCCTGTCTTTCATTATCTCCTAGAGTTTACTCAAACTGTTACAAACTATTTGCTAAACTATCTTATCAGTTTGTAATTAGTAGCTGCATTGTACAGATGAAAGAGCTAAGGCTCAGAGTTTAGATGTCTCACCCAATGTCACCCAACTACTAAGTAGTAGATTCAGAATTCAAACCCTGGTGTGATTCCAAAGTCCATGTTCTTTTTAACACAGTGTGGCCCTTTTTTTTTTTCTTTTCTTTCTTTCTTTCCTACAGAACCATTTTCTGGAGGCTCTCAGAAAGAAAGTTCCTCAATGATATTTCTTGTTTAATGAGTATATCTCTTGTAATCGTGAATTTAATCTTTAAGTGCAATTGATTCAACAATATGCACTAGGACTAAGAAAGCTAAAAATGATGAAATAAGTGTGTAAGCAAATTAAAAAGGAGGAAATGAGCATCTTAGGTTAAAGATATCTAAGTGGTATCGTCTGTTTGAGAAACATGGATAAACAGGTAACATTCTGTTTCTGATCTTATCTTAGAAAAGACGTTGGGGAATGAGAAGACTTGTACACAGGGTTTCTGGAGAGGAAGTTCCCTGTTATGTATTAAAAAACATATTCCCTTCATCTTTTCTACACTGCCTGGGTTTAAGACCAGCTTTCTCTTTACTGGCTGAGTAACTTGTATAAGTTTTGACCTTTCAAAGTCTCAGTGTCTATAAAATTGAGGTAATATATTAGTTCCTCAAAAATCATTTTTACCATTAAACAGCATAATGAATTTTGGGAGAACCACCTAACAAAAATTCAATAAATGATGATGACATTGATAATAATGATGATAATTCCTTTCTCCTCCCAAAATGTATTTCTTATGATAGAAGCACAATATTTCAGAATTAGGGGCTTGCAATATCAACACATAGTTGTCCTGTAAAGGTGAACTATGGCTAAAATAAAGAACATCTTGGGGTTATCCCTCCTTGAACCAGTCACCTTGATTCTCTTCCCTAGACAGTACTCACATTTCTCTTAGGGACTGTCCCACTACTAACCTGCTTGATTCTTCTAGATAATTCTTCTAGGCTCATTCCTTCATATATAATGAGGCATACATTGCCATTTCTAATTAAAGTATTGGTTGGTAATCAGGAGTTCTTGACATATTGAAATTCAAACTATATCTTATAGTGGGAATTTGATGTGCTTCAAAATCTACTGGTAATAATGTTGGTATTGTTTGTTCCTGGTACTATAAATATAACTGACTTAAAACCAAAATGAATTTATTGGTATAATATTAAGTACCTCATAGGATCATTGGGTGGAAAAGGAAATGGCAACCCACTCCAGTATTCTTACCTGGAGAATCCCAGGGACAGAGGAGCCTGGTGGGCTGCTGTCTATGGGGTCACACAGAGTTGGACACGACTGAGGCGACTTAGCATGCATGCATGCATGCATTGGAGAAGGAAATGGCAACCCACTCCAGTACTCTTGCCTGGAGAATCCCAGGGACAGAGGAGCCTGGTGGGCTGCCATCTATGGGGCTGCACAGAGTTGGACACGACTGACGTGACTTAGCAGCAGCAGCAGGATCACTGGGAACACTGGAGAACTAGACTTGGAAAACAGGCAGAAATAAAAGAAGGGTAGGCAGGAGTCACAAGACATACCAAAGAACCAATCCAATGAGACCACGGCTTACCTTACATAGATCACTTGGTGTCAGCCCTTGTGCTATTATATGTGAATGTCACCACAGACAATGCTTCTGTTGCTGTTATGTGTGACTGTCACTATAGACAATGCTCATCTGTACAATGCAACTGCCCCAGGCATTGATGTCTTTACACAGCCACAACAGCTGAAAATAATTCCATGTTTAAAATCTTATCAGTACATACAGAAAGCTGTAAGACTTTGATAGGAGAAATTGAAGACGGCACAAATAAATGGGAGAATATATCATGTTCATGGGCTTCCCTGGTAGCTCAGTTGGTAAAGAATCTGCCTGCAATTCAGGAGACCCTGGTTTGATTTCTCAGTCTGGAAGATCCCCTGGAATAGGGATAGGCTACCTACACCAGTCTTGATGGGTTTCCTTGGAGGCTGTTTGCATTGATCACTGAGGAAGACTTTCTTATCTCTCCTTGCTATTCTTTGGAAATCTGCATTCAAATGGGTATATCTTTCCTTTTCTCCTTTGCAATTCTCATATTTTCTTTTCTCAGCTACTTGTAAGGCCTCCTCAGACAACCATTTTACTTTTTTTCATTTCTTTCTCTTGGGGATGGTTTTGATCACTGCACTCTGTACAATGTCACAAACCTCCATCCATAGTTCTTCAGGCACTATCAGATCGAATCCCTTGAATCTATTTATCATTTCCACTGTATAATTGTAAGGGATTTGATTTATGTCATCCCTAAATGGTCTAGTGGTTTTCCCCACTTTCTGCAATTTAAGTCTGAATTGGGCAATAAGGAGTTCATGATCTGAGTCACAGTCAGCTCCCAGTATTGTTGTTGCTGACTGTATAGAGCTTCTCCATCTTTGGCTGCAAAGAATATAATCAATCTGATCTGATGATCAATCTGACCATCTGGTGATGTCCATGTTTAGAGTTTTCTCTTGTGTTATTGGAAGAGGGTGTTTGCTATGACCAGTGCATTCTCTTGGCAAAACTCTGTTAGACTTTGTCTTGCTTCATTTAGTACTCCAAGGCCAACTTTGACTGGTATTCCAGTTATCTCTTGACTTCCTACTTTTGTATTCCAGTCCTCTGTAATGAAAAGGACATCTTTTTCAGGTGTTAGTTCTAGAAGGTCTTGTAAGTCTTCAGAGAACTGTTCAACTTCAGCTTCTTCAGCATTACTGGTCAGGGCATAGGCTTGGATTACCATGAAATTGAATGGTTTGCCTTGGAAACAAACAGATATCTTCCTGTCATTTTTGAGATTGCATCCAAGTACTGCATTTCAGCCTCTTTTGTTGACTATAATGGCTACTCCATTTCTTCTAAGGGATTCTTGCCCACAGTAGTAGATATAACAGTCATCTGATCCTCAGTGATCAATGCAAACAAATGGAGGAAAACAATAGAATGGCAAAGACTAAAGATCTCTTTAGGAAAATTAGGGATACCAAGGGGACATTTCATGCAAAGATGACCACAATAAAGACAGAAACAGTATGAACATAATAGAAGCAGAAGAGATTAAGGAGAGGCGGCAAGAATACACAGAAGAACTATACAAAAAAGCTTCATGACCCAGATAACCATGATGGTGTGATCACTCACCAAGAGCCAGACATCTTGGACTGCGAAGTTAAGTAGACCTTAGGAAGCATTACTATAAACAATGCTAGTGAAAGTGATGGAATTCCAGTTGAGCTATTTCAAATCCTAAAAGGTGATGCTGTGAAAGTACTGCACTCAATATGCCAGAAAATTTGGAAAACAACAGTGGTTACAGGACTGGAAAAGGTCAGTTTTTATTCCAATCCCAAAGAAAGGCAATGCTAAAGAATGTTCAAACTACCACACAATTGCACTCATCTGACATGCTAGCTAAGTAATGCTCAAAATTCTCCAAGCCAGGCTTCAACAGTACATGAACCATGAATTTCCAGATATTCAAGCTGGATTTAGAAATGGCAGAGGAATCAGAGATCAAATTGCCAACATCTGCTGAATCATTGAAAAAACAAGAGAGTTCCAGAAAATCATCTATTTCTGCTCTACTGACTACACCAAAGCTTTTGACTTTGTGGATCACAATAAACTGTGGAAAATTCTTCAAGAGATGGGAATACCAGACCACCATACCTGCCTCCCAAGAAATCTGTATGCAGGTCAAGAAACAACACTTAGAACTGGACATGGAACAACAGACTGGTTCCAAATCAGGACAGGAGTTTGTCACGGCTGTATATTGTCATCTTGCTTATTTAACGTATATGAGGACACGACTGAAGTGACTTAGCAGCAGCAGCAGAGTACAACATGAGAAATGCTGGACTGGATGAAACACAAGCTGGAATCAAGATTGCTGGGAGAAACATCAATAACCTCAGATAAGCAGATGACACCACCCTATGGCAGAAAGTGAAGAAGACCTAAAGCACCTCTTGATGAAAGTGATAGAGGAGAGTGAAAAAGTTGGCTTAAAATTCAACACTCAGAAACCTAAGATCATGGCATCCAGTGCAATCATTTCATGGCAAATAGATGGGAAAACAAGGAAAAAGTGAGAGACTTTATTTGGGGAGGCACCAAAATCACTGAAGGTGGTGACTGCAGCCATGAAATTAAAAGATGCTTGCTCCTTGGAAGGAAAGTTATGACCAACCTAAATAGCATATTCCCTGGAGAAGGGCATCATAGCCCACTCCAGTATTCTTGCCTGGAAAACCCCATGGAGAGAGGAGCCTGGTGGGCTACAGTCCATGGGGTCGTAGAGTCAGACATGGCTGAAGCAACTTAGCACAGATGCATGCAGACAGCATATTAAAAAGTAAAGATATTACTTTGCCAACAAGGTCCATCTAGTCAAAGTTATGGTTTTTCCAGTAGTCGTGTATGGATGTGAGAGTTGGACTATAAAGAAAACTGAGCATCAAAGAATTGATGCCTTCGAACTATGGTGTTGGAGAAGACTCTTGAGAGTCCCTTGGACTGCAATGAAATTCAACCAATCCTGAAGGAAATCACTCCTGAATATTCATTAGAAGGATTGATGCTGAAGCTGAAACTCTAATACTCTGGCCACCTGATGCAAAGAACTGACTCATTGGAAAAAACCCTGATGCTGAGAAAGATTGAAGGCCAGAGGAGAATGGGATGACAGAGGATGAGATGGCTGGATGGCATCACTGACTCAATCGACGTGAGTCTGAGTGAACTCTGGGAGTTGGTGATGGACAAGGAGGCCTGGTGTGCTGCAATTCATGGTCGCAAAGAGTCAGACACGACTGAGCGACTGAACTGAACTATCTTAATATTACTTACAAATTACTAGAAATAGATTAAAATTTAACATAAACCTGAAACTGTAAAATTCCTAGAAGAAAAGATAGGGGAAGACTCCCTGATACTGGAGTTGGCAATAATTATTTTGGGGGGGTGGGTGGTGGTTGACACCAAAAGGATAAGCAACAATGATGAATAAGTAGTGCTATATAAAACTGAAAAAATCCTTCTGCACAGCAAAGGAAATGATCACCTAAGTGAACAAGCAGTCTAAAGAATAGGAGAAAGTATTTGCACACCATTTTTCTGTAAGGAGTTAATATCCAAAAATATAGGGAACTCATGTAACTCAATGCAAAAAATAAATAAATAAATCTGATTAGAAAATAGGTAGAAGGCCGGAATAGATACTTTTTCTTAGAAGTATAGATGACCAAGACACATGAAAAGATGGTCTTTTTTTTTTTTTAATAGGAAAAATGTAAATTTAAACCAGAATGAGGTATCACCTCACATCTGTTAGAATGACTCATTAATAAGACAGGAGCGAAACGTTAGCAAGAACCTTTAAAAAAGGGACACCTGTGCATTTTTGGTGGGAATGTAAATTGCTGCAGCAACTATGGAAAATAGTATGGAGACTTCTGAGAAAATTAAAAATAGAATTTCCATATGATCCAATATTTGCATTTATGGGTATATATCTCAGGAAAATACAACTGGAATCTCAAAAAGATATATGTTCCCCCATGTTCATTGCAGTGTGTTCACAATAACAAAGATATGAAACAACCTAACCATCCCCCTATGAGTGAGTGGATAAAGAAGATGTAATATAGTTAGCTAGCTAGCTATAGATTTAATATTATTATATATAATTTTATTCAGGCATGAGAAAGAAGGAAATACTGTCATTTGTGACAAAATGGATAGATCTTTAGGGCATTATGCTAGGTGAAATAGGCCAGATAGAAACTGATTATATGATTTCAATTTCACATGGAATCAAAAAAAGCTGAACTCCTAGAAACAGAGGAGAATGGTTGTTGTCAGGGCTGATTGAGGTGGTGGGTTGGGGAAAGAGATAGAAATTTGTTAAAGTGTGCAAACTTCCAGTTAGTTATAGCATAAATAAGTTCTGAGGATCTGATGTACAACATGGAGACTATGGTTAATACTGCTTTATATACTTGAAGGGGGCTTCCCTGGTGGCTCAGATGGTAAAGCATTTGCCTGCAATGCGGGAGACCTGGGTTCAGTCCCTGGGTCAGGAAGATCCCCTGGAGACAGAAATGGCAACCCACCCCAGTACTCTTGCCTGGGAAAATTNCCATGGTGGATTCATGTCAATGTATGGCAAAACCAATACAGTATTGTAAAGTAAAAGTAAAAATAAAAATTTAAAAAAATAAAGTGAAATCATAAATTTAAAAAAAAGTAGTTATATGAGATGATGGAAGTATTAACTAACCTTATGGTAATCATTTCACATTATATGCATGTCTCAAATCATCCCCTTGTACATCTTAAACTTACAAAATATCAATTATATCTCAATAAATCCAGAAAAAAATAAATTCTCTCAGGGTGTACCAATATCTAAGCCCTAGTCTAGTTTCCAAGCACTATCTACAAGGAAAACTGGCAGCAGAGTATCTACTTTTTGCAACTTCTATGGTGAGTCAGTCGCCTTCCACAATATTAATAAGATGGCAAATTCTCTAAACCTAAGAAGAAATAAGATGCTCGACTACACAGTTGACAAATAAGATTCAAGTGTTTTTATTATTTGTTGAAGGTTAGATTCTCGTTGTGTCTCTAAATTCACTGGTGCTTGTGTAGAATGAAATATGAGGAGGAATTGAAACCAGAACTAATGGATAGGTTTTGAGTACACATGAGCTGGGCTCAGATAGCCTCCCTGTCATCTGATTGTGTGACTTTGCAACAGCATTTAATCTCACTTGGTCTCAGTTTCTTTCTGTATAAGGTGGGAATTCTATCACTCAACTTGAAAAAAAAAATGGTCCAAATATAAAAAGATGATGCTCTTAAACTTCTGCTATAATGTCTAATAGAAAATAAAAGTCTAAATAATAGCAAATGGTAATCTTTCTTTCCCCTTCCTTAGAGAGCCATTGGCTATAAGGTCTTTAGTGTGTCTATGATGTTTAAAATTCTTTTCCTTGTATCTTCCTTTTCTACCTCTTTCCATTATTTGTCATTATATCCACTAAGCTTATTTTATAAGCTACTACTGTTATAGTCAGTCATCCAGGCAAGTTATTCTTCCAGTTGGACAGGGGCAAAGCCATATCCCTAGCACCTGGGAGATCTCTTGCTACAAAAACAACGAAAAAGAAAGAAGATGAGAACTGGGCAGTGATGTATTTTGCAGCTCTGCTAGTGAGTAGCACATCAGTAGAACTGGACAGAACTAGCAATGTATTACTGTTCAAGCTGGTAACACTTCATCCAGAAAAGTGCACTACACAAATCCTTGTACTTCTATTAAGTGCAGTTGCATTCTTGGGAGCTGAATGACAACCTGAAACATTCTTCTCTGATTAGCTAGATAAAGCTGCCTAAGGGAAATAAACTCACAGCGGCTTATTCTCTTAAAAGTATAGAGTGATATAAAGTCAACACATGTCAACAGAAGCATGGATTGAATAAAGATGTAAGAATTCTCTCTGAATGACCCTGCCCATTAAGATAACTGCAAGGCATGATATTTCATCATGTAGATTTGAATTTAGGGATAACTTTTATTTTCCCAATTTCTGCTAACAGCATTTCCCCAATTTCTGCTATCAGCATTTGAGAGAACCAAAAGAGTTGAGGATAAGCCCTGGCTTGTATAGACTTGAAAAGGAAATAAGATGGTCTACTTCCAAGCACTTACAGACTAAATAATAGCTCTCAGAAAATTTGTTAACTTGGGTCTTGTTTATACTACTATTGCCAACTCAAAGGTTCTTTTGCTCTTTACAGTCATTTTGCCTTCAACTAAGAGAGACAGTACTTAAAACCAGAAGGTATGTGAAAATGTGTTCTTGTACGAATTGTAGTCTGAAGTTATAACAGGGTCTCTTACTCAACATGAAAATTGGAATTCTCAAGGCAAAGAATTTAATCTAACAAATAATTATATTTCTCAATAGGACTATAAAGGGAATCCTAATTAATGTGCTAATAGCTACTCCCTATTTACAGGGCATTATCCCAGGTCGTGAACTGTAACAAATACACATGAAAATTAATGTTCCTAGAACAGAGAAAGAATACCTTTCATTTCTAGAACTCTGCCTGTGACACATTTCAATCAAAGAGGTTGTATAAGAAGTGAGTCTTTATAAGTTACCTTCCTGAAATCTGATCATAGGATTAGTTATTCCTTGTAAAATAAATTTAAGCTACCAACATAACACAGAGGTCCACTCCATTTTCTCTTGGAATTAAAGAGTCCTGAATCTCACTTCTCTGAGACTCTAGAGGTCAACTAGTCCATTTCATATTCTACATATGCATCTTGGACAAATCATTGTTTAATTAGCTGGATTTATCCAAGACGAGGCATCTCAATAGCTCTTATAACAAAGTTACCCAGTATGATAGTCTAATCATTCACATGTTTTGTTTTAAATTATTTTCTTGAAATGTAGTATGTTTTTCTATGTTCTAGCTTCTTAAGCCACTTAAAAGAAGTATGGATTCTTTTTCCTGTGATAGCTCTTCAATTTTAAGTTGCTAGCATGCCTGTCTCATCTTAAGCCACACGTCCCCCTTTCTTTCAAATGTTACTAACATGATCTGCTGCTGCTGCTGAGTCTTTTCAGTCGTGTCCGACTCCGTGCGACCTCATAGACGGCAGCCCACCAGGCTCCCCCGTCCCTAGGATTTTGCAGGCAAAAATACTGGAGTGGCTTGCCATTTCCTTCTCCGATGGAGGAAAGTGAAAAGTGAAAGTGAAGTCGCTCAGTCATGTCCAACTCTCAGCGACCCCAGGGACTGCAGCCCACCAGGCTCCATCCTCCGTCCATGGGATTTTCCAGGCAAGAGTACTGGAGTGGGTTGCCATTGCCTTCTCCAACATGATCTGGTTCCCTAGAATTAAAGAATCATAGGTTGGAGGATATGTTAGCTTAGATAACTCTGACCAATCTTGCAACTGAAATCATCTAAACATTGTGGGGGAAAGATCAGAACATTTTCTAAAATACATCAGTATGACCAGATCAGAGAGGTAAAAAGAACTGGAGACATAAAAAGAAAAGGTACTTGGCAGTTTTTGCCCTGGGGTCACTCGTCCATGCCTAAGAGACAGTTGAGACACTGAGCTGTGTTTCTGAGGACCTCAAAGGTACAGAAAAGCAAAACTCAATATCTAGGACTCACCAATGGTGCAGATTCTGATAAATGTCCTCTGTCTGGTCCTGAGTGCTCTCCAGTGAGAGCAAGTGGGGACTGGGGATAAGCAGGCCCTAGAATGGTATGCGGTCAAGATTCACATCTTTCAAGTGATCTAGAAAATCTTACTATTTGGATTTGTATTGAGATGGCTAGTGCCACCAAGCATCAAATGAAAATATTTCAGGAAGGAAATGAAAACTATTCTCTGGAGGAAAACATTATCATCTTAGAAACCAAATTATTTATACAAGTAAATTTTCAAATATAGCTTCCAATGACTGCTTTAAAATAACTAGTATATGAGGAGATAAGACAACATAAGAAAGAAACATAAGATAGACAACAGAAATATAGAGGTTAGCATATCTGGGATCTGCAGAGAAACAGAACCATTAGGTTCTCTCCTCTCATATATAAGAGGAGATTTGTTATAGGAACTGGCTCACGTGGTTATGGAGCTGAGAAGTCCCACAGTCTGCCATCTGCAAGTTGGAAAATAAAGAAAGCCAGAGGTGTAATTCAGTTGAAATCTGAGGTCTGAGAATAGGGGGCTGATGCTGTAAGTCCCATTCTGAGTCTGAAAGCCCAAGAACCAGGGGCACCAGTGTGTGAGAACAGCAGAAAGAAGCCTCAGCTCAAAGAGGGAGCAGATTTGTATTTCCTCCACCTTTCTGTTCTATTCAAGCCCTCAACAGATTGAATGAGGCCCACTCATGTTGGGGAGGACCATCTGCTTTGTTTGATTAGCAATTCAAATTCTAATCTCTTCCGAAACACCCTCACAGACACACCCAGAAATAATGTTTTACCAGCTATCTGGACATCCTTTAGCCCAGGCAGGCTGATACAAAATTAACCACCAGAATTAGAGATACTGAAATTATCAGGCAAAGACTGTTAAAACAAGCACTTTTACTATAAACATGTAGATAAAAGCAAAGTGAAAAAAAAATTGGCAGAGAAATAAAAACTGTAAAAAAAAAAAATGTGATTCTTTTTGTTTAAAAAGAGCAACAAAAATAAATTTCTAGAAATGCAAAATCAGAGAACATTGAAATAGTTATGAGTATCATTTATATTCAAGAAGGTAAATACAATTGTAAACATGTTAAAGAATGATAGAGAATAAAAATCCAAATAAAACTTCTACAGGTAAAATATCCATAATTTGACTCCTTCCCTCACCCATGTATTTTCCTATGAAGAACACAGCACCATGTAGAGGTCTGTAATGTTTATGCTACTTCCTGAAGGATGGCATCCCATCCTTTCAGAATGTTACCTCTGACCTGACAATACAGCTATGTTTTTGGAAGGCCTTTACAGAGCCCTAGGAGATTTGTTGCTACTGGGTTGTGTAGTATGTAGCCTAAACAGAGGACCCTACAATGGATATGATCCTATGATGGCCAACTCCCACATCTCCTTTTCTGTAAAGTGGGTCCCTTACCTGGATGCTGTACTTTGTGAATTCTGTGTTTATGAACAAGGCATTCTGTAAATCCTAGCTGTTAGTATTGGCTGAGGCTTTGTGGACAGGAAAGGAAACCACATACATAGAGTACTTATCTGTTTCTGTTAAGATGAACCATTGGCCTCTCTGGGATGGAAGAAGCACCGTGTACTCTATTTGTGCCAAGTTGTCAGTTGGTTTCCTTCAGGAATTTTGCCCTATTGGAGGGTCAGCATCAGCCTCTGTTAATAACAAGTAGAATATCCAGGGGACTCAGTAATTGGATTTGTTTTGTTAAGAAAAGTCCTTTACGAATGACCAGGTGTACTGTTTGTGGCTCTGTCCTTAGGAGAGATTTTCATCTTCACTCTTTCAAGACCACACTTGAAGGAGGCTTTAATGCAGCTACTGTCCATTTGTTTCCTTGTACCACTTACTAGCCCAACTTATTCTAAACTAAGTTTGACTAAGGATATGAATTGGGGCAGGGGTTTTGGTCCATCTGTGTCAGATGATATGGGAGCCTGTATACATATTTATGTAGTTTACTCGCTCTCTGGTCTTCCTTGGGCTCAATTTGAGCTGTACATTTTCATATTATGAAAAATTGCAGCTGGAACTATCCGATTTCATGATGTGGGGAGGAGGCTTCTAACAGACCCCACTTATGATGGATGGTCTCATGGTCAGCTGTTTTATCTCTTCCCGTGTCAAACTTACATATCAGTATTGTTCTTTGTTGTTTAGTCACTAAATCATATCCAGCTTTTTTGTGACCCCCATGGACTGTAGGACCCCAGATTCCTTTTTCCATGGGTTTTCCCAGGCAAGAATACTAGAGTAGGTTGCCATATCCTTCTCCAGGAGAACTTCCTGACCCAGGGATCAAACCCATGTCTCCTGCATTGGCAAGAATATTCTTACCACTGAGCAATCAGGGAAGACACGTATCAGGAACTATTTCTTGAAAGGTATATAATTCCCTTTCTCCAGAATCCTAATGGTCTTGGTGAGTGGTATGTCTTCAGTATTCTCCCATGGACATAATCTTCTACTGTGCCTTCTGGTTTCACTGTTTATTCACACCAGCATGCTCATGTCCCTTTATTCTTTTCTTCTGAGTGGAGGGCAACTCAGCTATCTCCACTTTGGCCTTTCTTTATCCAGGTTTCAGATAACTTTCTTAACAATGACTTTGTTTAATCCCCTGTGATTGCTGCCCATGCAATACTCTGAGAAGCTGCCTCACATCAGCTGTTGCTTATCCCATCTTACATTCAGGATTTGTTGAGCAAGGTCCCTCAAAATCCAATCCCAATAGTACTCACTTGGATACTTCCAGTGTATAGTACCTAATTCTTAGCCTCTCCTTTTTCCTTCCTTCCCAGGCTTAACACCTCAGCAGGCTGATGCTGGGATTTAACCCAATCACTTTCCTAGCTATCTGGAGAGCAGATGGAGGTGGCACTTTTAGAAGAAGCTGCTGCTTTGCAGAGAGAAGACTCTGCAGCCTCTTCTAATGGAGGAGAAATACTAGCTCTTACTAGAAAAGGGCAGACCACATCTTGTAAGCTCTGTGAGTTCTACAGAGCCAGCTGCCTCAGGGACAACCACCCAAATATTTCCATCCCTTGTTTCAGAGTTCTAGGATTTCTCAACCAGGACCCTACCCTTGGCATTGCAGAGCCACCTAGACTGAGGATTCAAATATCTTTGCTTTGTCACTTGATCAAATTTTCAGTTTGCTGCTCAGAAGTGTCTGCTCTTCTACCAGTGAAAGTGAACGTGTTGGTCACTCAGTCATTTCTGATTCTTTGAGACCCCATGGACGGTAGCCCATCAGGCTCCTCTGTCCATGGCCTTCTGCAGTCACAAATACTGGAGTAGGTTGAAATTCCCTTCTCTAGGGGATCTTCCCAACCCAGGGATCGAACCCAGGTCTCCTGCATTGCAGGCAAATTCTTTACCATCTGAGCTACCAGGGAAGGCCTCTTCTACCAGGGGAAGTAACATTTTCTTTGTAGGCTACCAAAGAGGCTCTTGTTTTAGACACAAACTGCTTATTAATGGCCTTCTGTTTCTAATCTCTCTACAGAGAAACAATACAACATTGTAATAGCCAACCAAGTTTGGTTATTATTATAGGCATTGCCCACTGTATTGCCCAGTGCCCTCCTCTCACATGGCTTTCAAATGTGTGAAACATCTCACCTGCAAAAGCCTGGAAAAAGCATTGACCCTCCACTAGGATTTTTTTCCTAGGTCATCACCAGTGAATGGTAAATTGAGCACCAATTGAGCTGTCTGCTTATGCCAGGAACTATCTGTTTTCTACTTGGTATGATGTCCTCTTCTCCGCTGGACCTTGAGTGGCCTTAGTATGAACATAGTTAGGAATCTAGAGAAGCAGTAATTGGATTCATGAGTCAGTCATGCTCCTTGTGGCAGGATTTCTGACTGTTGTATTTACATGGCTAAAGTACAAGATAATATATTAAATTATTTGACTATATCTTATTATTGGGCTTCCCTGATGGCTCAGACAGAAACGAGTCTGCCTGCAATGCTGGAGACCTGAATTGGGAAGATCCCCTGGAGGAGGGAATGGCTATAGACTTCAGCATTCTTAACTGGAGAATTCCATGGAGAAAGGAACCTGGTGGTATACAGTCCATGGGATCTCATAGAGTTCCACATGACTGAACAAACAACACATATATACACATCTATTATTATTACCAATGCCACTGGATACAGTCTTTCCTAGTTCAGTTTAAAGTTTGTAAATATTCTTCTATAATCTCTTTATTGACAGTGGGCTTTAATTACCTCCACACAATTTTTTTTGGTTAACATTTCAAAATGGAGATCCCTTTCTTTAAGAAGGAAAAAAAAATGTTGTTTTGTCTCTTCATTTGTTGTCACCTATCCGACATGGAACAAGACTGGTTCCAAATAGGAAAAGGAGTACTTCAAGGCTGTATATTGTCACCCTGCTTATTTAACTTATATGCAGAATACATCAGGAGAAACGCTGGGCTGGAAGAAGCACAAGCTGGAATCAAGATTGCTGGGAGAAATATCAATAACCTCAGATATGCAGATGACACCACCCTTATGGCAGAAAGTGAAGAGGAACTACAAAGCCTCTTGATGAAAGTGAAAGAGGAGAGTGAAAAAGTTGGCTTAAAGCTCAATATTCAGAAAACAAAGATCGTGGCATCCGGTCCCATCACTTCATGGGAAATAGATGGGGAAACAGTGTTAGACTTTACTTTTTTGGGCTCCAAAATCACCACAGATGGTGATTGCNAGCCTCTTGATGAAAGTGAAAGAGGAGAGTGAAAAAGTTGGCTTAAAGCTCAACATTCAGAAAACGAAGATCATGGCATCCGGTCCCATCACTTCATGGGAAATAGATGGGGAAACAGTGTTAGACTTTACTTTTTTGGGCTCCAAAATCACCACAGATGGTGATTGCAGCCATGAAATTAAAATATGCTTACTCCTTGGAAGGAAAGATATGACCAACCTAGATAGCATATTCAAAAGCAGAGACATTACTTTGCCAACAAAGGTCCATCTAGTCAAGGATATGGTTTATCCAGTAGTCATGTATGGATGTAAGAGTTGGACTGTGAAGAAGGCTGAGTGCCGAAGAATTGATGCTTTTGAACTATGGTGTTGGAGAACTCTTGAGAGTCCCTTGGACTGCAAGGAGATCCAACCAGTCCATTCTAAAGGAGATCAGTCCTGGGTATTCATTGGAAGGACTGATACTGAAGCTGAAACTCCAATACTTTGGCCACCTCATGTGAAGAGTTGACTCTTTGGGAAAGACCCTGATGCTGGGAGGGATTAGGGGCATGAGGAGAAGGGGACGACAGAGAATGAGCTGGCTGGATGGCATCACCGACTCGATGGACGTAAGTTTGACCAACTCCGGAAGTTGGTGATGGACAGGGAGGCCTGGAGTGCTGCGGTTCATGGGGTCACAAAGAGTTGGACACGACTGAGCAACTGAACTGAACTGAACTGATCCTACTCCTTTTCTGTATTTATTTCATGTAAAGCACATGGCTACTATGACATTGCATTATAGGGATCATTGTTCGTCTCTCAATATGTGTATACCTGTGGCGGATTCATGTTGATGTACAGCAAAACCAATACAATATTGTAAAGTAATTAACCTCCATTTTAAATAAATAAATTTATATTTAAAAATAAATAAAAAGCAGTGAGACTTTGAGAGTTGAGGGAAAGAAAAAATGATGACTGTGACTTGGCTATCATATCTGTTAATCTTCTTTTAGAGTAAATCTTTTAATATTAACACAGGCTTGTAGAACTATCATGGAGTCAATATCAAAATAAAATTAAAGTAATTCCTTTCAGTGGTCAGACCATCTATCATTCAACACTACAAAGATAACAACAGCAACTGGAGTAACCATAAAAAGCCAAGAAAAAAAAATTTAAATGAAGACAAAGTGGGGGAAAGAAAGCAAAAGCTCAAGTTTTTAGTTGATAAATGTTCCTCGTCAAAAGAAACATTTAACTTTATAAGAGTATGCCACAGTATATTATTCATTATGGATGGCAGGATCCAAGAGTTTGGGAGCAATTACATTTTCTTCAGAGTGTGCTTATATGTCTAATTTAATACAGGGAGCCAACACTGGATATTTTTGAATTCTATTAAAAATTTTAGAATATCAGAAGTTATACCATCGTAACATAGCCATATTGTACGACATTTTCACATTTTAATTTTAACTAATCTTTGCTTTACTTCTGCAGTATTGTTTATCTTGAGGTTTAAAGGTGTTTTAAACTTTACTCACAGATTCCAGTTGCTTAAGGCAATTTAATGTCTGCTTTTGTTCTTGTTGTCTTCACATTTGCTCTGTATGGTAGGGATGGTTGAACTATTTGATCACCAAGTCGTTCTAAGTTGATTTCTATAAGGACAGTAACCACTTTTCTATTAGAAACTTAATATTTGGGGGGGGGGAGGGAAATTATGGTTTAGGATTTATGGCTACCAATGTCTTATCTAACAAAATTTCTCAAATAGAAGTTGGCTAATTCAAAAGAGTGACATTTTCAGACTTCTGAAATGTTCTCATATTCTGTCAAGAATATTATGCTTCCTCATAATGTCTGACACAACTCTTTCCTTCTCTGATGAACAGGTTTTAGAGCACAGTAACCTACTCTTAAAAATGAAGCCTTTAGAGAAGCACAACTCGTCTCAATTCCTCATGTCACACAAAAGGCCAACTTGGTAGACTGAGTGAGGAATCCTTCTCAGAGAATGACATGCAGTCTGAACCAAACTGAAGATTAAAATAGCTAAAACTGATGTGAATAAATTATCATAATAGGTTTGCACAGCTTGTTAGCTAAATTCTTAGACAGTAAAGTCCATGTTATATGCTTGTTCTACAGAACTTTTGGTTGATTCAGAATTGTTTTTAAAGAGAGCTATAAATCTTGATAGGTATTTTAGGAGCATTTCTGTCTATTCTAACAGGACCAAAGTCACTTACTCAAACTGCATAGAGGCACTTGTTAGTATTGAAGAGCAGAAAGTGTTTTCCTTTGCCCTGGGCTTATCCTAAAATCTTGTATCTTCCAAGACAGGACTCGCAGACACAAAGAAGGCTAGGAAAAATAGAAGGCATTTCTCTGTGAGCCACTCCTACAAGGAGCACTTTCTATTTATAGTGAATCATTTGTGTCCTCTCTTTAAATAAAGGGCAGCAAAATGCAATGATGTGGCTTGGGTTTGCCTTGTTTAGTGGCATTTATTTTAAAAACTTAAATCAATATTCATGTGAAAATACTTGTGTACATTAGGTCCCTGTTGGGTGAGCAGCACTACTTAATAATTAATATTTACTGCCACATCACTGAGTTAATATGTTTTGTGTTATAGAAACACAAACTTACTTTAGAAGGTAAAAAGGAATCATTCTGTTGGGCTAGACGAGTGAGAGGGGGCAGCAATGAATTTACCTGGGTGATAGCAAGAACCCAGGGGTTAGCCTATTATGTTAATAAGGCTTACTCCATCTGGAACTCTTGGAGACTTGTTGCTAAGCAAAACCCACTACAGCAGTGCAAAAGATATGAAAACATAATTCAGTTATGGAAATAATAAGAGCCCTTACTGTTTCCAAAGGAGGTTGTGATAATACACAATTTCAGGCCAAAACTATTCTAGAGCTCACACAAGGGTTGCTGAGCAGCAGCAAATTATTCAGATTTATGAGGGGTTAGTGTGAGATTAGCAAGAACTTGATGTAAAATCAGGTTAAGCCTCATTGCCATCCATCACTCCCCTGGAGCACGGAAACAACCATAAGCACAATAACATTACAGGGAACCACACATACATAAGAGATTTATTTCACCAATATAATGCTATTATATCACAACTGGGTTTAAAGTTCATTGTTTGTAGATAGGATATTTCATTCACATAAAATTGTTTCTAAAGTTAACAGGCATTTTCCACAAAATAGAACAGTATTAAAGACATCAAGTGGTTCAATATTTTAAACTTTACGTACATAAATGTATTTCTTTAAACAACAAATATTTTGAGCATAGAACTCAAAATTATTAGAATTATATCTGAGTTAATTTTTAGGATCAGTTTTTCAAAAGGGGTATACTTGGTTTGTATAATTAAGTTATTTGGAAGCTGAGCTGTGGATTCTCTTTAATGTATTTATAACATCATAAGTTCTAACTAAAAGTGATGAGTTTTTAAAGAGAAATTAGTCCCTGAAGGGGGATATATTGGTATTTATAGTCATGCAGGGTCTATCTGAAGTGTGTTGAGAGATTATGAGACATGCTATAGGGACGAAGGATGTTCTTACTTGGTCCTGTTGCTCAGATATAAACATGGCCTCTTAGATGGCTGAATGTTGAGGTTCTCTCTAAATGGAAATGATGTGTTTGTACTATTATATATGCTTTACATCTTACTTGTAATCATCCCTACATATAAGCCTCCCCTTTGTTAAGGTTATTAATGGTTTCAGATCTCTCAAATACTATTATTCTCAGAAAGGGAACTACTTTCTGAACGAGTCTAGAAATTTTTGATGAGTGCCTTAATTCTATCAGGATAAGTGAAACAACCGTGCTTTTGAACTTCTACCCACATGCCGCCCACGTTTACGCGGGAAAATGTGACATTGCCATTTGTCTCAGGGGAGAGTTGTCAGGATTATATACTTCTGGCATCTGTAACAAGTTTCAAGAGTTCACTTGGAAGAGGGATTTAAGAGGAGTACATCAGTCACCACCACACCCATCACCCAGACCGGGGAGAGATCTCTGAGCTGGGCAAGAGTGAAGCAGAGTTAAGAGAGGAAGCAGGAGTCCACTTGGAAGTTTTTCCTCACTCCCTTGGGAGAGTTCTGATGGAAGGAAGCACAGGGGGAAGAGACCTGGTAGTTGAGGATCTGAACGTAGAGGCCTATGTCTCTCCAGGCTTATCGGATCTCTGGTAAAAAGCAGCCTCATTGAAGTCTCTCCTATCTCGGCATGAGGAGGCTGAAACAGCTGCCATGCTTTGAAGAGGAGAGTGAGACCTCGCTGACATAGGCATCTTCTGCAGCTTCAGGAAGACACGACTGTGCAGTAAAACCATTTCTGAGGAAAAGCTATGAGAAATCTGGACAGCGTACTAAAAATCAGAGACATCACTTTGCTGACAAAAAGAATTTGGTCAAAGCTAGTGGGTTTTTCCAATAGTCATGTTCCGATGTGAGAGTCGGACCATAAAGAAGGCTGAGGGCTGAAGAACTGATGCTTTTGAATTGTGGTGCTGGAAAAGACCTTGAAAAGCAAGGAGACCAAATCAGTCAACCCTAAAGGATATTAACCTTGAATATTCATTGGAAGGACTGGTTCTGAAGCTGAAGCTTCAATATTTTGGCCACCTGATTTGAAGAGCTGACTGGAAAAGACCCTGATGCTGGGAAAGACTGAGAGTATGAGGAGAAGGGGGTGACAGAGGATGAGATGGTTGGATGGTGTCACCGACTCAGTGGACATGGGTTCAAGCCAACTCCGGGAGATGGTCAAGGACAGGGAAGCCTGGAGAGCTACAATCCACGGGGTTGCAAAGAATTCGGCATGACGTAATGACTGAATAACAACAGCTCCTGGGAAAGGCACAGAAGGGCTTAGGGAGAACCAGCGATCATGAAGAATCCAGCAGTCAGGTGTAGGAGAGAGCAGAGAGGCATGCATGACCAAGGCTGGCCAGAGGCTGGGTGAGACTCACCGGCACTCCACACGGACAGAGGCCAGAGAATGGAGCCCATGACCAACATTTGTGCTCCTCACACAGTGCCCAGCCAGGGAGAAAGACAACGAAAACCTCTGCTCCTGAAGGGGACATTATATCCCGGTTATTGAGCAATTTCAACTTGGAAGTTGCTGCTGCTGCTGCTAAGTCGCTTCAGTTGTGTCCGACTCTGTGCGACCCCATAGATGGCAGCCCACCAGGCTCCCTCGTTCCTGGGATTCTCCAGGCAAGAACACTGGAGTGGGTTGCCATTTCCTTCTCCAACGCATGAAAGTGAAAAGTGAAAGTTAAGTTGCTAGGTCGTGTCCGACTCTTCACAACCCCATGTACTTCCAAATACTTGGAAGTATGGAAGTACTTTAAGTATTTCAACTTGGAAGTACTTGGAAATAAGTTACTTCCACTGCCCCCCACCAACAACCACTTCCAACTGCATGAAGATAGCTCTTTTGATAGGCAGAGCCTTCAAGAACATGTAAAAATACTTAGTATTCTGGTCATGCAATTTAAAGCTTTTATTTTCACATGCTACTTAAAGCGTCCTCCCCACTCTACCCTCCCACACCTAATCAAAGCTTCTATCAAGGGAGAGGAATGGAATCTGTCTTACTATCCACCTCAAGTAGAGGAAAGCATGATGTAGGTCAGGGCCAGCTCCTCCTCCCACTCTCCTCCTCCCCGGCTCCCGCTCCTCCCCTTCCCTTCCCACCCTCTTCCTTCCTTCCTTTCCTCTTTTCCCCTCTCCCCACCCTTCCCTTCATTCTTTCCCTTTCTTTCCCATTCTTGTCTTTATTTTCTTTCTTTTTCCTTATTTTTCATTGCCTGCCTTCTCTCCATCCTCCTTTCTTTCAGTAACTTCTTTCGTGTTACATATGACACAGGTGATCATGTGTCCTGGTTTGCTAGGACAGTCCTGGGTTATGCCTGCTGTCTTTATGTGATAGTGCCTGCCCATCACCCACTTTACTATCAAAGAGTTTTGATCACTAATTATATAGTCAGGTTAAGTGATACACATTAGGAAAAGTACAAACACACACACACGCACAACGATGCATGAGTCAGTGCACAACCACAGATAACAATTGTATAGCTCNAGGTCGTGTCCGACTCTTCACAACCCCATGTACTTCCAAATACTTGGAAGTATGGAAGTACTTTAAGTATTTCAACTTGGAAGTACTTGGAAATAAGTTACTTCCACTGCCCCCCACCAACAACCACTTCCAACTGCATGAAGATAGCTCTTTTGATAGGCAGAGCCTTCAAGAACATGTAAAAATACTTAGTATTCTGGTCATGCAATTTAAAGCTTTTATTTTCACATGCTACTTAAAGCGTCCTCCCCACTCTACCCTCCCACACCTAATCAAAGCTTCTATCAAGGGAGAGGAATGGAATCTGTCTTACTATCCACCTCAAGTAGAGGAAAGCATGATGTAGGTCAGGGCCAGCTCCTCCTCCCACTCTCCTCCTCCCCGGCTCCCGCTCCTCCCCTTCCCTTCCCACCCTCTTCCTTCCTTCCTTTCCTCTTTTCCCCTCTCCCCACCCTTCCCTTCATTCTTTCCCTTTCTTTCCCATTCTTGTCTTTATTTTCTTTCTTTTTCCTTATTTTTCATTGCCTGCCTTCTCTCCATCCTCCTTTCTTTCAGTAACTTCTTTCGTGTTACATATGACACAGGTGATCATGTGTCCTGGTTTGCTAGGACAGTCCTGGGTTATGCCTGCTGTCTTTATGTGATAGTGCCTGCCCATCACCCACTTTACTATCAAAGAGTTTTGATCACTAATTATATAGTCAGGTTAAGTGATACACATTAGGAAAAGTACAAACACACACACACGCACAACGATGCATGAGTCAGTGCACAACCACAGATAACAATTGTATAGCTCATAAATAAGTCAAGAAATAGAACATTGCCTGGTGGCTCAGTGTTAAAGAATACACCTGCAATGCAGAAGACATGGGTTTGATCCCTGGGTCAGGAAGTTCTCCTGGAGGAAGAAATGACAACCCACTCCATTATTCTTACTGGGAAAATCCCATGGACAGCTGAGCCTGCCAGGCTTCAGTCTATGGTGTCATAAAGAGTTAGACATGACTGAGCATGCTTAAAACCCCACATATTTGGGGAAATTCCTCCAATTCTTCTCCAGATTATTACAAAACGTCTATCAAAGCTTCTACCCTTACCTCCAACACTGTTATCAGTTTTGTTTGCTTTAAATTTTGTATAAATCTGTTCTTTTATGAGATTCATTAATGTTGCTGAGTACAATTAGAAGATATCCATTTTCACTGTGATGTAATATTCCATTTGATTATACCACTTTTTAAAATGTATTCTATTTAAGGCAGTGGTTTCTAGTTTTATGCTATGATGAATAATGCTGCTATGAACATTTGTATACATATCTCTTAGTACAGAGACTTCTGTTCAATAAATACCTAAGAGAGGAATTGTTCAGATGTAATATATGAATATCTAATGTTAAATAGCTTTCCAAAGTGGTTGCTATTGTACAATAATGTAGCTAATTCTTTTGTACATTCATGCAAACATTTTTTGTCTTTATTTAACTCTCAAACAATCCTTTGGGAGATACGTGATAGACAGATATACGGATAGATAGATAGGATTTACGGATGAGAAAACTGAGATTTAGAAACATATATGATGCCATAGATCAAACAACTGATAGGTGGTAGAACAATCTAGATGTTAGATAGTCTGACTCTAGAGGAACCATGCTTAAGCTTTAGGCTTTCCTGACTCTCACATATGGAAACAACTTCTAGCTGCCACTCTACCTCCCATTTCCTTGTCTTCCTAATTGGCAGAATTCTGGTGTCCTCCAGGAAGCTAAGACTATATTTCTTAGTCTCCCATGCATCTAGGGATATTCAATGAGATATTAGCAGAAGTTATGCGCTGAAGATTCCAGGAAGGACACTGAAAAGGGCCTGACTTTGTTAGGAAAAACATCTGTTCTTTTTGTGCTTCCTTTTTCTTCCTTTCCAAAAGTTGGAGGCAATGGCTGGAGTTTTAGCAGCCATTTTAGATCATGAGGAGCCCTTAAGAAAGAATGAATTTCTGTATTTCTCCTTTTGGCTCTATCAGTTTTTGCTTCATGTATTGGGAAGCTGTTATGCAATGCACAGGCATGTAGGATTGATTTGTTAATTAACACTTTTATTGTGGTAGAATGAAGCTTTAAACCTGGAATTTTAATTTTCTAGACTGCAGTAACAAATTACCACAAAACAGGTAGCTTCAAACAACAGAAAATTATTTTCTCACAGTTCTAGAGGGTAGAAGTCAGAAATCAAGGTGTCAGCAGAGCATGCCTTTTCAAAGCTTTAGTGAAGAATTCTCCCATGTCCCTTCCGTCTTCTGAGGATTGCCAGCAATCTTTGTTGTCTGAGGGCTTGTGGCAGCAGAAATCGAATCTCTGCCTCTGTCTTCACAGGGCCATTTTTCTTCTGTGTTCCTATGCCCATATTCCCCTCTTCTAAGGATGCCAGCCATGAACTTAAGAGTTCATCTTAAGCTGACTAATCTTCAAAAATCCTACTTCTAAATGCTATATTTATAGATTCCAAAGTGAATTGTTTCATTTTGAAAAAAATTAAAATAAGAGTAGTTTAAAAAGACAGAGTGTTGTTTTTCCCCTTAGAGTTCAGGGTAGATGCAGCAATTCCATGGCCACCAGGGGCCCAGGGTTCTCTTAGTCTGCTATATCATCCTTAGCATAAGCCATCCATCCTCACGGTCAACACATGATCACAAATGGCCCCTGCAGCTCTAGCCTTCCTGTCTCTATTGTAGGTAATAATAGAAAGGAAAGAGATATGGCCCAAAGCCTCCCTGCTAAATCATCTCTGCTTTAATGTAAAGAATTTGCCCATGACCCACAGGGATGGTACGGGGAAGGAGGAGGGAGGGGGGTTCAGGATGGGGAACACATGTATACCTGTAGCGGATTCATGTTGACGTATGGCAAAACCAATACAATATTGTAAAATAATTAACCTCCAATTAAATAAATTTATATTAAAAAAAAGGAATTTTCCCAGCAACATCACCCAGTGATTTCTACTTACTTCTTTCAGTTGTCTCTGCAAGGAGTCTTTCATCCATTTTCTCTAAAAATGAAAATATCATTTTTTAAATGAGCATATCTTTTCAAATTACAGTTTTCTAGACTGCAGTAACAAATTACCACAAAACAGGTAGCTTCAAGGGGTTGCTGGATCATATAGCAGCTCTATTTTTTAGTTTTTTTTTTAAGGAATCTTCATATGGTTCTCCACAGTGGCCATACCAGTTTACATTCTTACCAATAACATACATGCACTCCAGCATTCATTGCAGCACTATTTACAATAGCTAGGGCATGGAAGCAACCTCAATGTCCATCAGCAGAGGAATGGATGAAGATGTGACATGTCTGTGTGTTTCTGTGTGTGGGGGCGGGGGTTGGGTATGTGTGTGAAATACATAATGAAATATTACTCAGCCATAAGAAAGAACGAAATACTGCCATTTGCAGCAACATGGATGGACCTAGAGATTATCGGAGAGGAAGACAAATATCATATGTCATTGCTTATCTGTCGAATCTAAAATAAAGGTTTCAGATGAATTTATCTACAAAACAAATAGAGTTACAGATGTAGAAAACAAACTTAAAGTCACTAGGGGGAAAAGGGAGGAGGGGTAAATTGGAAGACTGGGATTGACACATACACACTACTATGCATAAAGTCCAATAAGGACCTAGCACGGGGAGCTCTACTCAAAACTCTGTAATGGCTCTTTATGGGAAAAGAATCTATAAAAGAGTGGATGTATGTATAACAGATTCACTTTGCTACTATATACCCGAAACTAACACAACATTGTAAATCCACTATACCCTCATAAATATTTTTTTAAAAGGAGACCATAAGTCATACATGGAAATAAAGAGCCTATCATTGACCTGAAAGAAAAATGAGTACGTTACTGGTAGTACAGGGGCCTGTTACATAGGAAGACATTGGAAATGGATAGAGGATAAGTAATCACTAAGCTTTGCCATACAAGGATCACTGTTCATAAAGATACATTTATGTAATCACTTAATGTCTATCTCCACTTTAGAGTATAGCTAATAGAAGGCAAAGATGGTGTTCATTTCTTTTATCAGCCCTTATTTTAGGAGACTCTTAAAAAGTATTTGTTAAATGAAGTTGTTTATCTATTATATAATGTTCAGTTGTTCTCATTGTAGTCTCCCCTTCCATGTTCTTATAAATCGGGTCATATAAAGCCACTCTTTGGATGATTTCCAAGAATAGACACCATGGCCCATGTGTGATTTTGCCAATGAGGATATATACTATTTTTCTTTTTAATAAAAGACTATGGCAGGAAATTTGTGTAAGGGCATTTTATAGCTCAATAGATATGCATTCAAATTTTCCAGTGTCTATAAAGTACCTGATCCACCCTCAATTGCTTCGGCATTCTGACTCTGTCTCACATTGATATTCACATTAGGTTTCAAGAAAGACATTTTGCTAAGTTTAGAACTTGCAATAACTCATGAGCTAAAAAAATTTTTAATTAAGCACCAAACTTTGTGGGCCTAGTTCATTTACCCTTGGCAGAAAGCAGCTTCCAGTAGAACAGCTTATATAGCTGATTATAAAAACTGTTAAGAGTTCCCCAGACAAAAGATGAGTCCAAGGAAGAAAACATACCAATGCTGGTCAGATGACTTAACTGTGAAACTCTCAGATGTGTAACAACAGACAATTTCTTCCTCCAAGAAGCAGTTTTTAAAATTGAATGGAAAAACGACACGTTAAGCCTATTCTGCAACTTAACAAATTTCAAGTTCAGTTAAAAAGAACTTGGTGAGGACAAACATACAACACTAATTAAGGACCTTTTCAGATTATAGGATCATAACGTCATATGCACAGCCTGCTTCTAGGGACTGCTCAGGCAGCCAATATGTCAGTATTGTTCTGCCCATAACAATTTTAGTGCTTTAATTTATGAAAATAGACCACTAACTAAAAAGATCCTAGAGATCACCGTTCAAATCTCATGAACAGAGGCCGACAAGTGAAATGGCATCATTTTGGCCAACATATAACTGGTGACCCTGACAGTCATTTTCACCTTTCTTTAAGTTTCCAAGCCATCTGAAGCAATGAGAAGAGAATCAGCCACCACCAGGCAAAGTCTGATACTGGAATTTTAATAAAAATGAATGAACAAAATGAAATAAATGAAATGAAACCTCCCAAAAGAAACTCACATTCTAGCACTGATTAGATCACGTGCTCACAAGATACTGAGCACTGACAGGTGCTGAGACAACAGTCATGGATAAAACAGACATGATTCCTGCCATCAGGAATTTATATCTGCCAAGAACCAGAACACGAGAGAAGAAGAAAGCTCAGAATCATCTGGTCTCCAGCCCAAACATTTCATTGTTTGCCTCAGTATATTTTAAACAAAAAAATGATAAAACAACAATAAAAGCTTCTAATAAGTGCCAATGGAAACTGCTTCCCTATTGCCCTGAAAGGGTGGATTTTGGAGCTAATAATTTGTTCATTAAAAAAAATCCTAAGACTTTAGAGCATAAGTACCTGCATGAAGAACCAACAACTTATTAGGCTATGTGAGAAAAATTTTCTGAATTCTTATTAATGGTGCCATTTGGTGGGTACATAGACTTTGGTCCTGTATCATGAGGATAAGTCTAATAAGTAAAAAAAATAATTCAACAGGACCTGGGACTGCGTTGGCATGCTAGGAGCAGGCCCCAGGAAACCCCAGGGAGATGGCCACGGACAGAGTTATTTTGCTTCAAGTGGAGACTTCAAACATTGCCTAACTTGCTTTAGTTTTTGTTCACAGAAGCTGATAAATTCTAAAACTTTGTTAAATCCATAAAAATAAATTTGTATGCTTCATGGATGCTTTATTCAGTCATATTCAGACCCCAGGTTGTTCCATAAAAAGAACTTTATAAACTCTGCTTATCTCATAGAGTTATATTTGCAAAGGAAATTGTCTGATCTCATCCCATAGGCCAAGATAGCTCACAGGATCTACCACTCACAGAATGACCACAACAGAGAAATGGAGCCCAGTTACTTTTTATTTTCAAATGAACTAGTGGATAGCAAGAAACGTCCCTTGTTGAACAACCCAGTACTATGATGTGAGTTGCCTGTGTTCCAGTTTAAAGGTATGTGTGTGTTTATGGGAGAAATAATAAATTCTAGTGTAGAAGGACAGGCATAAAATGTCTTTATCCCTTTTTATCTGGATGGAAAGAAGCTAAACACAATACTTTTTAAAGAGTAAAATTCAGCATATCATTCTATAATGAAACTAGAAGAATATAAAGAAATATTTGGCTTATTGCTCTAGTTTTCAGAATCCACCACAACGAACAGAATTTTCAACTTGAATGGGAAGAAGTGAACCTCTTCGTTTTCAAGGACATCCTTCCCATCAATACAAAATTACAGCTTAAAGTATTTTATCACTTTTTGTAATAGAATTGGCTGAAGGCATGGAAGGCCCTTTCCTTGGTAAGAGTAGAATTGTTTCACAATTAGCTGATATATTTTCTAAGTCCCTCCAGCTGAATAGAGTCTTACCTTCAATAAATCTGTAGTTTTCAAATCCTCTGAAAAAGCCCATTAAGCCACAGACTTTAAGATTCAGGTCTATTATTTCTCTTGTATTTACTAGATGATCTTCTCTTTCTCATATTTCTTTTCTGGATTATCAGAATCACAGCTTCTGAGGCTTGTGGGCTATCTTTAATGACATCATTTAGAATCATTGTTATAGAATGAAGACCATCCACTTCTCCAGAGACTTGCATACAGGAAAAAAAAAAGTCTGTCAGTAGGGACATTGCTTTACCATGACACCAAGAAAAACATCTTGAGTAGCTGTTGTCATTTTTAGCTGTGAGAACTTTTAATTCACAGTGATATCATTTGAGAATATATATTATGCTAATAAAATCTGGGATGTGTCCAGTTAACAGTTATGAAGAAGTGGCTTCCATCCCCTTTCATCATTCCTTTTATTTTTGATGCTTAAAGTTAGAAGGAAAAGTTTACAGCAACCTAAGTGGAACTTAATTATTAAACTTGCAAAGTACACAATGCATTTGAAAACAATTGTTGAGGAATATTTTTCTTCCTGATAAATTGTAACCATTAGAGTATCTGACTGGTAAAATTAATGACAGTGATTTGCATAATCTGTGCAGCATTAGAGTATCTCTTTAGGCAAAAGTGATTGATATGAAAGGATATGAAATCTAGGTTAAAAGATTGTACTGTGTTTTAAATTGATTCACAGTTCAACAGAGTAAAAAATCCTTATCAAGAAAACAAAATTTCAAAGCTCATCTTACATTGAAGAGCTCACTTGTATTCACTCATACAAGTAAAAAAGGAGGGATTAGGGTAGGATCAGGGATGATAGGGTGGGTATGGCTTGTAATTAAGACAAGTAGACAGATATGCCTCCCAGACTTATTAGACAAGAGAACTGAATTTTTAATTGAAATTTTTGTTGAAACAAATGTAAAGTCACATATAGTTGTAAGAACTAATACAGAAAGTTTCCTTTTTATTTTCCAAGTTTTTCCCAATTATAGCATTTTGCAAAACTATACTATATTATCACAAGCAGGTTAAAAATACTATATTACACTATAGTTGGTTCTATAACACTGTATAATTATGGTATAATATCACAACCAAGATAATGATACAATGATTTTATTCAAATTTCCCCAGTTTTCTCTATACTGAGTGGCATGCGCATATCTGTCAGTGTGGTTATATACAGTTTTATCCCCCATAGGGCTCATGTATCCACTATCCTTCCCACATATGAGGGAAATCATGTGGCATTTATTTGTGTTTCTCCTTCTGACTTATTTTTCTTAGCATAATTCCCTCAGGATCAATCCATGTACCACAAATGACAAGGCTTCTTTCTTTTTTATGGCTTACTAATATTCCATTGTGTTTATATACCAATCATCTTTATTCATTTATCCATTTATGAATATTTAGGTTGTTTATATATCTTGACTATTGTAAATAATCTTGTAATAAAATAGGTGCATAAAATTTTTAATTCATGTTTTGTATTTTTCAGATAAATGCCCCAAAGTGGAAGAGCTGTATGTGTGTGTGTGTGTGTTGTGTGTGTGTGTGTACACGCTCAAATGTGTCCAACTCTCTAGCTCCATGGACTGTACCCCACTAGGTTCCTCTATCCATGGAACTTTCCAGGCAAGAATACTAGAGTGGGTTGCCATTTCTTACTCCAGGGGATCTTCCCAACCCAGGGATTAGACCCACCTCTCTTGTGTCTCCTGCATTGGCAGGTGGATTCCTTACCACTAGTTCCACCTAAGAAACAAAACTGCATCACTTGATAGTTCTATCCTTAAATTTTTTAGGAATCACCATACTGTTTTCTATAGTGGCTGCACCAATTTACATTCTTATCAATAGTGTATGAAGGTTTCTTTTTTTTTTTGTATCCTCTCTGACACTGGTAATTTCTTATTTTTTTATAATACTCATACTAACAGGTGTGAGATGATATCTTACTGTGTTTCTCATTTGTATTTCATAATAACTGGTGATATTGAACACCTTTTCATGTTCTGTTTGGTTACCTATATCCATGTGGAAAAATGACTATTCAGATATTCTGCAAATTTTTTAAACATTTTTTGTTATTGAGTTGTATGATTATTTTATATATTTTGGATATTATCCCTTACTGAATATGTGATTTTACAAATATCTTGCCCCGTGTGGTAGGTTCAGTTCAGTTCAGTCATGCAGTCATGTCTGACTCTTTGTGACCCAATGAACCTCAGCACGCCAGGCCTCCCTGTCCACCACCAACTCCTGGAGTCTACCCAAACCCAAGTCCATTGCATCAGTGATGCCATCCAACCATCTCATCCTCTGTCGTCCCATTCTCCTCCGGCCCTCAGTCTTATCCAGCATCAGGATCTTTTCAAATGAGTCAGCTCTTTGCATCAGGTGGCCAAAGTATTGGAGTTTCAGCTTCAACATCAGTCCTCCCAATGCACACCCAGGACTGATCTCTTTAGGATGGACTGGTTGGATCTCCTTGCAGTCCAAGGGACTCTCAAGAGTCTTCTCCAANCCACAGTCAGCTCCTGGTCTTGTTTTTGCTGACTCTATAGAGCTTCTCCATCTTTGGCTGCAAAGAATAAAATCAATCTGATTTTGATATTGACCATCTGGTGATGTCCATGCGTAGAGTCTTCTCTCATGTTGTTATATGGTGTTTGCTGTGACCAGTGTGTTCGCTTGGCAAAACTCTGTTCGCTTGGCAAAACTCTGCTTCTTTCTTACTCCAGGTGTTTCTTGATTTCCTACTTTTGCATTCTGCTGCTGCTAAGTCACTTCAGTCGTGTCCAACTCTGTGACCAAATAGACAGCAGCCCACCAGGCCCCCTATCCCTGGGGTTCTCCAGGCAAGAATACTGGAGTGGGTTGCCATTTCCTTCTCCAGTTCATGAAAGTGAAAAGTGTAAGTGAAGTTGCTCAGTTGTATCTGACCCAGTGACCCCATGAACTGCAGCCTACCAGGCTCCTCCATCCATGGGATTTTCCAGGAAGAAGTACTGGAGTGGGGTGCCATTGCCTTCTCCTACTTTTGCATTCTAGTACCCTATAATGAAAAGTACATCTCTTTGGGTATTAGTTCTAAACGGTCTTGTAGGCCTTCATAGAGCTGTTCAACTTCAACTTCTTCAGCATTATTGGTTGGGGCATAGACTTGGATTACTGTGATATTGAATGGTTTGCCTTGGAAATGAACAGAGATCATTCTGTCATTTTTGAGATTCCATCCAAGTACTGCATTTTGGACTCTTTTGTTGACTATCATGGCTACTCCNACTTTTGCATTCTAGTACCCTATAATGAAAAGTACATCTCTTTGGGTATTAGTTCTAAACGGTCTTGTAGGCCTTCATAGAGCTGTTCAACTTCAACTTCTTCAGCATTATTGGTTGGGGCATAGACTTGGATTACTGTGATATTGAATGGTTTGCCTTGGAAATGAACAGAGATCATTCTGTCATTTTTGAGATTCCATCCAAGTACTGCATTTTGGACTCTTTTGTTGACTATCATGGCTACTCCATTTCTTCTAAGGGATTCCTGCCCACAGTAGTAGATATAATGGTCATCTGAGTTAAATTCACCCATTCCAGTCCATCTTTGTTCACTGATTCCTAGAATGTTGACATTCACTCTTGCCATCTCCTGTTTGATCACTTCCAATTTGCCTTTATTCGTGGACATAACATTCCAGGTTCCTATGCAATATTGCTCTTTACAGCATCGGACCTTGCTTCTATCACCAGTCACAGCCACACCTGGGTGTTATTTTTGCTTTGCTCCATGCTTTCATTCTTTCTGGAGTTATTTCTCCAGTGATCTCTAGCACCATATTGGAGTCTTACATGCAAGGCTTTAATCGTTTATGAGTTACTTTTTATGTGGTGTAAGATTGTAGTCTAGTTTTATTTTTTTGCATGTAGCTGTCCCATTTTTCCAACACCATTTATTGAAGAGATTGCCTTTCTCCATCTGATGTTCTTGGCTCCTTTGTCATTCATTAAGTGTTTATGTCTATATGTATTTATTTCTAGGTGTTCATTTCTGTTCCTTGATCTATGTATCTTTGTAGTGCCAGTACCACACTGTTTTGATTACTATAACTTTGTAATATAGTCTGAAATCAAGAGAATATGATACTTCCAGCTTTGTTCTTTCTCATGATTATTTGAACTATTTTGGATAGTTTGTGTTTCTATACAAATTTTAGAATTATTTGTACTACTTCTGTGAAATATTCCATTGGAATTTTGATAAGGATTGCATTGAATCTATAGATTGCTTTTGGTCGTATGGATATTTTAACAGTATTGATTTTCTAATCATTAGCATTAAATATAATTCAACTTATTTCTGTTTTTCTTGGGTTCTTTCATCAGTGTATTACTGTACTCTGTATACATGTCTTTCACCTTGTTAAATATATTCTTAGGTATTTTATTCTTTCTCATGAAATTATAAATGGTACTGGTTTCTTAATTTTTCCAAGTTTATTACTGTATACAGATTCCACAGATTTTTTGTATATATATTAATTTTTTATCCTGTGACTTAATAAACACGTTTGTTAGTTATAATACTATTTTGGGTAGGGTCTTTATACTTCTTTCTATATGTTGTCAATGATATATACAATATCAGCTATCTTTCTAAGTTGGGTTTTTAAATTTCAATTTCTTGCTTAGTTGCTGTGACAAGGACTTTTAAGGCTTTGTTGAATAAAAATGGAAAGAGATGAAATCATTATCTTGTTCCTGATCTTAGGAGAAATGCTTTCAACTTTTTACCATTTAGCATAATATTAACTGGAGGCTTATCCTATATAGAATTTAATATGTAGAAGTACATTCCTTTTGTACCCACTTTGTTGAGATGTGGATCTATCTTAAATGGATGTTGAATTTTGTTATGTTTTTTCTGCATCTACTGAGATAATCATGAGATTTTTATCCTTCATTTTTTTAAAGGTGATGTAGTACATTAATTGCTGTGTGGGTTTTGAACCATCTTTCCATCCCTGGGATAAACCCCACTTGATTGTAGCATATGACTCTTTTAATGTATTGTTGAATGTGGTTTCCTAATATTTTGTTGACGATATCTGCATCTATATTTATCAAGGATACTGACCTTTGATATTTTTTTGTGTGCTGTTCTTGACTGAAGCCATGAAATTAAAAGACGCTTACTCCTTGGAAGAAAAGTTATGACCAACCTAGATAGCATATTCAAAAGCAAAGGCATTACTTTACCAACAAAGGTCCGTCTAGTCAAGGCTATGGTTTTTCCAGTAGTGATGCATGGATGTGAGAGTGGACTGTGAAGAAAGCTGAGCACCGAAGAACTGATGCTTTTGAACTGTGATGTTAGAGAAGACTCTTGAGAGTCCCTTGGACTGCAAGGAAATTCAACCAGTACATTCTAAAGGAGATCAACCCTGGGTGTTCTTTGGAAGGAACGATGCTAAAGCTGAAACTCCAGTACTTTGGCCAACCTCATGCAAAGAGCTGACTCATTGGAAAAGACTCTGATGGTGGGAGGGACTTGGGGCAGGAGGAAAGGGGGACGACAGAGGATGAGATGGCTGGTTGGCATCACCGACTTGATGGACGTGAGTCTGAGTGAACTCCGGGAGTTGGTGATGGACAGGGAGGCCTGGCGTGCTGTGATTCATAGGGTCGCAAAGAGTCGGACACGACTCCGCAACTGAACTGAACTGAACTGAACTGTATGCTTTTGGTGTCATAGTAATGTTGCCCTACTAACATGTATTTGGAAGGGTTACCTCCTCTTCAATTTTTTGAAAAAGTTTGAGAAGGATAGGTATTGTCTTCTTAAAATGTTTGGCAGAACTCACCATTGAAGCTGTCTTGTCATGGACTTTTATTTGTTGGGAGATTTTTGATTATTGATTCAATTGCCTTACTAGTGATTGGTCTGTTCAGGTTTTCTATAATATTTTTTTTCCTGTGGTTATTTTTGTGGTCATTCAGTTGTTATGTCCAACTCTTTGCAACCCCATGGACTGTAACGCTCCAGGCTCTTCTGTCCATGGAATTCTTCAGGCAAGAATACTGGAGTGTGCAGCCTTTTCCTTCTCCAACGGATCTTCCCGACCCAGGGATTGAACACAAGTATCCCATATTGCAGGCATATTCTTTACTATCTGAGCCCTTGCTCTACCTCAGTTAAATTCAAGAAATGAAGGTGATTATCTACCCCAGAATTCTCTGCCACACTTCACTTAACACTATTGCCACACAGCTAGACTATGCACTCCCTAGGCTCGGCCCCACATTTTCAGCTACATTTTCCATATTCCTTTTTTCTAAGTCCTTTTGCCAAGGAGTTAATATTGTCCAATCCACACACTCTGCTCAAGCTGTTTGAAAATGGGGCTTCTATGAGGTCTGAGGAGAATGTGTGGATGAACATGGTAATTAAGCAGACAACATGGCATAAACAAAAAAAAAAAAAAGAGTGTTAAACCTAGACAGGCCTGCATTCAAATCATGCAGTGTCTTATCTTACTATCTGCATAGCTTGGACAAGTTATTCATGTATTCTGAGACTCCATTTGTTTAACAAAAATGGGAATAAATATGCTGCTTCCACAAGATTGTTTAAGGAGGATATGAAATGATAAACGTGAAGTCATAAAGTAAGAATTTGGTGTTCAATAAATTCCAGTTCCTTCCCATGCCCTTTCTGTCAGTATAAACCTAGAGGCAGCAACTGTAGACAGTCAGTGATTAAAAGCAATTGCTCAGTGAGCTTCCCTGATGGCTCGGTGGTAAAGGATCCGCCTGCCAATGCAGGAGACACGGGTCTGATTCCTGAACCAGGAAGACCCCACACGCCACAGAGCCACTAGTTGAGCCTGCCACAACTACTGAGCCTGTATTCTAAAGCCTGGCAGCCACAACTATTGGAGCCTGTGTGCCCTAGAGCCCATGCTCTGCAACAAGAGAAGCCATTGCAATGAGAAGCCAACACACCACAACTAGAGGGCAGCCCCTGCTTGCCTCAACTAGAGAAAAGTCAGTGCAACAGTGAAGACCCAGCACAATCATACTTTTTAAAGCAATTTCTCAGAAGACTTCATATTCTTCAGGGAACTTGACTGAACACTTTTAAAAACTGTATTTATGTAAATCATACTTCACTAAAGCCAGTTTCAAAACTGGGATACTTGGAAAAAAAAACTAAACCCAAAATATCTCTAGACCCCTCCTGCTATCTTCTTTTACTAATGGATACACATCCTTTTTTTTTCTTAAACAAGCACCTCTGTTTTCTTAACCAGAAATTGAAGAGTAATTTATATACAAACTCAGTGAGTAAAAAAGGCCTTCTTGCAATTGCCAAGACACAGATTTATCTTATGACTATTGCTAGGACCCTTATTTTCAAGGTGAAAAAAATGTTAGCGGGCTATCAAGAATATCGTAGGTTGACTACTGGCTCCTGGCTATTTTCTTTTTTCTATTGTGCAATCTGTAAAGAGGTACACTAGAATGAATAAAGAAGTGATTTCAATAAATTTTACTAGTTTGTCATTACTCTGGAAAATATATAATACATTGATGACTCAGAAACAAATGAATACATGATATATTTCAAATGGCTCCTATGTTAGACCCATGATCTCCCTATTTTCCATTATTCATGTGAAACATTTCAATGGTATCAACCAACAAAATGTAAATGCATTCTATGAAACATGATACTGACTCACTCTGATACTTTTTTCCCTATACTCAACCTGGCTGTTGGATCTCTCGTTTTTTTTCCTATGCTAGTGATGTGTGTGTATGTCTTTACTTTTTCTTTGAGACGAAATCTATTTAGAACACTATTAACAGATTTTACTACACAGTTGAGCTTCTCTATGTTTTCTTATGTTTAGGAAGATATGTTTTGTATCCTGTATTTAAGATAATTTAACAATGAATGTGGGCATGAGACTGATAAGAATATCAATGATTGATATTGAGGATATCAATATTAATTATTAATA
>SJYA01001445.1:364814-421040 GCA_006410615.1 Neotragus moschatus
AAATTCCACTCTCTATGGTGGCAAGGTGTCTGACTACAAGTCAGGAACTCTATACATCTGCCTTATTTCTATGTATGCTAATTCTATTAATTTATTAAAATAACTTGTATATTGTCTCCTTCATAGAACCTCCTCATTCTGGCCATAATTACTTTTTTCCATCTACTGAATTCCCATAATCTTGGTTTATCCATCATGTATGTCACCCATTCTGATCAAAATCATTACATGTTTGACAACATGCAGAATCTGCCTCGGTAGATTATAAATTCTTTAGCAACATAACCATTTTTAATCTACCATCTGGATTCTACACAGTATCAAATATACCACTTTATATGTATGTTACTAAATGCATGTTTAGTTCAGTTCATTCACTCAGTTGTCAGAATCTTTATGACCCCATGGACTGCAGCACAACAGGCTTCCCTATCCATCACCAACTCCTGGAGCTTGCTCAAACTGATGTCCAGTCAGTTATGCTATCCAATCCACTCATCCTCTGTTGTCACCTTCTCCTCCTGCCTTCAATCTTTCCCAGCATCAGGGTCTTTTACAATGAATCACATCTTAACATCATGTATCCAAAATATTGGCGCTTCAGCATCAGTCCTCTCAATGAATATTCTGGGTTGATTTCCTTTAGGATTGACTGGTTTGATCTCCTTATACTCCCAGGGACTATCAAGAGTCTTCTCCAACACTACAGTTCAAAAGCATCAGTTCTTTGGTGCTCAGCTATTCTTATGGTCCAACTCTCGCATCCATACATGACTACTGGAAAAAACATAGCTTTGACTAGATGGACCTTTTTTGGCAAAGTCATGTCTCTATTTTTGAANGACTATCAAGAGTCTTCTCCAACACTACAGTTCAAAAGCATCAGTTCTTTGGTGCTCAGCTATTCTTATGGTCCAACTCTCGCATCCATACATGACTACTGGAAAAAACATAGCTTTGACTAGATGGACCTTTTTTGGCAAAGTCATGTCTCTATTTTTGAATATGCTGTCTAGCCTGGTCATAACTTTTCTTCCAAGGAGCAAGCATCTTTTAATTTCATGGCTGCAGTCACCATCTGCAGTGATTTTGGAGCCCCCAAAATAAATTCAGTCACTGTTTCCATTGTTTCCCCATCTATTTGCCAGAAACAGATGGGACTGGATGCCATGATCTTCATTTATTGAATGTTGAGTTTTAAGCCAGCTTTTCACTCTCCTCTTTCACTTCATCAAGAGGCTCTTTAGTTCCTCTTTACTTTCTGCCATAAGGGTGGTGTCATCTGGGTATCTGAGGTAATTGATATTCTACAGGAATCTTGATTCCAGCTTGTGTTTCATCTAGCCTGGCATTTCCCATGATGTATTCTGCATAGAAACGGAGGACATAAACAGAGTATATATTAAACAAACAGGGTGACAATAAACAGCCTTGATGTACTGTTTTCCCAATTTGTAACCAGTCTGTTGTTCCAGGTCCAGTTCTAACTGTTGCCTTTTGACCTGTATACAGATTTCTCAGGAGGCAGTTAAGGTGACCTGGTATTTCCATCTCTTTAGAATTTTCCACAGTTTGTTGTGATCCACACAGTCAAAGGCTTTGGCATAGTCAAAGCATAAGTAGATATTTTTCTGGAATTCTGTTGCTTTTACTGTGATTGAACAGATGTTGGCAATTTGATTTCTGGTTCCTCTGTCATTTCTAAATCCAGCATGAACATCTGGATGTTCTGGGTTCATGTATTTTTGAAATCTAACTTGGAGGATTTTGAGCATTACTTTACTAGCATGTGAGATGAGTGCAATTGTACAGTAGTTTGAACATTCTTTGGGATTGCCTTTCTTTGGGATTGGAATAAAAACTGACCTTTTCCAGTCCTGTGGCCACTGCTGAGTTTTCCAAATTTGCTGGCATATTGAGTGCAGTACTTTCACAGCATCATCTTTTAGGATTTGAAATAGCTTAACTGGAATTCCATCACCTCCACTAGCTTTGTTCATAGTGATGCTTCCTAAAATCCACTTTACTTCACATTCCAAGATGTCTGGCTCTCTAGGTGAGTGACTACACCATCGTGGTTATCTGGGTCATGAAGATCTTTTTTTGTATGGTTCTTTTGTATATTCGTGCCACCTTTTCTTAATATCTGGAGAAGGAAATGCAACTCACTCCGGTATTCTTGCCTGGAAAATCCCATGGATGGAGGAACCTGGCAAGCTACAGTCAATGGAGTCACAGAGTCGGACACGACTGAATGACTTCACTATCTTTCTTTCTTAATATCTTCTGCTTCTGTTAGGTCCATACAGTTTCTGTCCTTTATTTTGCCCGACTTTGCATGAAATGTTCACTTGGTATCTCTAATTTTCTTGAAGAGATCTCTAGTTTTCCACATCCTATTGCCTTCCTCTATTTCTTTGCATTGATCACTGAGGAAGGTTTTCATAACTCTTCTTGCTATTCTTTGGAACTCTGCATCCAGATGGGTATATCTTTCCTTTTCTCCGTTGCCTTTCACTTCTCTTCATTTCTTATCTATTTGTAAGGCCTCCACAGACAACCATTTTGCTTTTTTGCATTTCTTTTTCTTGGTGATGGTCTTGATCACTGCCTCCTGTACAACGCCATGAACCTCTGTCCATAGTTCTTCAGGCACTCTGTCTGTCAGATCTAATCCCTTGAATATATTTCTCACTTCCACTGTATAATCATAAGGGATTTGATTTAGGTCATACCTGAATGGTCTAGTGGTTTTCCCTACTTATTTCAGTTTAACTCTGAATTTGACAATAAGGAGTTCATGATCTGAGCCACAGTCAGCCCCTGGTCTTGTTTTTGCTGACTGTATAGAGCTTCTCCATCTTTGGCTGCAAAGAATATAATTAATCTGATTTTGGTATTGAGCATCTGGTGAATAGATAAGTGGGTGATAAAGCATTTTACATAGATTTTTTCTAATAAGGTGATATTTGTAAACTCTTTTAAGCATAAAAAAATGACATTTCAAGTTATTCTTATAGCAATTATTCAAATGCCTATTATTAATTATGCAGGCAAGTATAACCAATATAAATACTAGATCTCTCAAGACTCATTTTCAGTATGTCACATTTATAGAAATATGTGTCTGATTATTCAGGCTGTGAAGAAAATTATGGAATTTTATTATACCCTGAAGAGTGTCACAAAAGTTTTACACAGTACATCATGTAATAAGAGTTCCTAAAAGTACTCTAGATATTTCTTTCCCATTTATGATTTCAACTAAGAATGTTTTTATTTTCTCCATGGAGTTCTTCGCAATTAGGACTGCCAAACTACATAGTTAGAGAAGCTATGTGCAACATTATCTATACGAAATCTTTTGTTTGAAATTGTGTCAGATACCACCTGACTATCCATTTACATCATGCCTGCAGTGATGCTATTCTATAATCATTTACACCTTTTATATGTCATAGTACTTGTGCACAAAATCCTTACACATGACTCAGCCATCTGCAACCCCTGAGAAATTCAGTTCCTTGAGTAATCATCTTTTCTCTTGAGATTTGATGTCCTTTGCAATTCTGGTGAATAAGGGTCTCTACTTAAAAGACAAAACTCAATTATAAGCAACATTCAATAAAAATATTCCAGATTCTTTCTGACCCTAAGCCATTCATTTACTCAATACCTGAAAACCTACCAGATGTAGAAAACTATACTATATGAGAAAATAAAATATTAGCCAAACAAATAAATATATAGGCTAAGTGCTATTAGAAGAATAGGCAAGTGCTGATACAGAGGTATAGAAGAATGAATTCCTCAGGACATGAAGGTCAGAGAAAGCATTATGAAAAACTTTATTTATTTAACAAGTAAGTAATGAGTCAGGTGTGGTACTTGGTGCTCATGCTACAAAGGTGAGAAAATAAAAACTGGTCCTTGCCCCACCTGATGGAAAGTTCTCTAGGTGAGCTTCTGAGAGGATTAGTAAGGGCTCAACTCAAGGAGTCTGGACTTTATCCCAAGGGAAATGTGGGGTTATTATTGGTTCTACTGGTTTTTAAGGCTGTAAGGTTGACAAAATGCGGCCTACTGGAGAAGGGAATGGCAAACCACTTCAGTATGCTTGCCTTGAGAACCCTATGAACAGTATGAAAAGGCAAAAAATAGGACACTGAAAGATGAACTCCACAGGTCAGAAGGTGTCAAATATGCTGCTGGATATCAGTGGAGAAATAACTCCAGAAAGAAAGAAGAGATGGAGCCAAAGTGAAAATAACACTGAGATGTGGATGTGACTGGTGATAGAAGCCAAGTCTGATGCTATAAAGAGCAGTACTGCATAGGAACCCAGAACGTTAGGTTCTGTCAATCAAGGCAAGTTGGAAATGGTCAAACAGGAGATGGCAAGAGTGAATGTTGACATTTTAGGAATGAGCGAACTAAAATAGACTGAAATTGGTGAATTTAACTCAGATGACCATTATATCTACTACTATGGGCAAGATCCCTTAGAAGAAATGGAGTGGCCATCATAGTCAACAAAAGAATTTGAAATGCAGTACTTGGATGCAGTCTCAAAAACGACAGAATAATCTGTTCATTTCCAAGGCAAACCAGTCAATATCATGGTAATTCAAGTCTATGCCCCAACCTGTAATGCTGAAGAAGCTGAAGTTGAACAGTTCTATGAAGACCTACAAGACCTTCTAGAAGTAACACCCAAAAAAGATATGCTTTCATTATAGGGGACTGGAATACAAAAGTAGGAAGTCAAGCAACACCTGGAGTAACAGGCAAATTTGGCCTTGGAGTACAGAATGAAGCAGGAGAAAAGGCGACTAGAGTTTTGCCAAGAGAATGCACTGGTCATAGCAAACACCCTCTTCCAAAAACACAAGAGAAGACTACACATGTACACCACCAGACGGTAAACACTGAGATCAGATTGATTATATTCTTTTCAGTCAAAGATGGAGAAGCTCTATACAGTCAGCAAAAACAAGACTGGGGGCTGACTGTGGCTCAGATCATGAACTCTTTATTGCCAAATTCAGACTTAAATTGAAGAAAGTAGGGAAAATACTAGACCATTCAGGTATGACTTAAATCCCTTATGACTATACAGTGGAAGTGAGAAATAGATTTAAGGGACTATATCTAATAGACATAGTCCCTGAAGAACTATGGATGGAGGTTTGTGACATTGTACAGCAGACAGGGATCAAGACCATCCCCAAGAAAAAGAAATGCAAAAAAGCAAAATGGCTGTCTGAGAAGGCCTTATAAGTAGCTGTGAAAAGAAGAGAAGTAAAAGACAAAGGAGAAAAGGAAAGATATACTCTTCTGAATGCAGAGTTCCAAAGAATAGCAAGGAGAGATAAGAAAGCCTTCCTCAGTGATCAGTGCAAAGAGAAGAAGAAAAAATAGAATGGGAAAGACTAAAGATTTCTTCAAGAAAATTAGAGATACTAAGGGAACATTTCATGCAAAGATGGGCTTAATAAAGGACAGAAACTGTACGGACCTAACAGAAGCAGAAGATATTAGAAGCTAGCAAGAATACACAGAACTGTAAAAAAACAAGATCTTCATGGCCCAGATATCACAAAGGTGTGATCACTCACCCAGAGCCAGACATCCTGGAATGCAAAGTCAAGTGGGCCTTAGAAAGTATCACTATGAACAAAGCTAGTGGAGGTGATGGAATTTCAGTTGAGCTATTTCAAATCCTAAAAGATGATATTGTGAAAGTATTGCACTCAATATGCCAGCAAATTTGGAAAATTCAGCAGTGGCACAGGACTAGAGCAAGTCAGTTTTCATTTCAATCCCCAAGACGGCAATGCCAAAGAATGCTCAAAGTACCAAATAATAACACTCATCTCACACACTAGTAAAGAATTGCTCAAAATTCTCCAAGCTATACTTCAACAGTACGTGAACCATGAATTTCCAGATGTTCAGGCTGGATTTAGAAATGGCAGAGGAACCAGAGATAAAATTGCCAACATCTGTTGGATCATGGAAAAAGTGAGAGAGTTTCAGAAATACATCTATTTCTGTTTTATTGACTATGACAAAGTCTTGGACTATGTGGATCACAATAAACTGTGGAAAATTCTGAGAGAGATGAGAATATCAGACCATCTGACTTGCCTCTTGAAATACCTGTATGCAGGTCAGAAGCAACAGTTAGAACTGGACATGGAGCAACAGACTGGTTCCAAATCAGGAAAGGAATACTTCAAGACTGTAAATTGTAACCCTGCTTCTTTAACTTACTTGCAGTGTACATCATGAGAAATGCTGGAGTGGATGAAGCACAAGCTGGAATCAAGATTGCTGGGAGAAATATCAGTAACCTCAGATATGCAGTTGACACCACCCTTATAGCAGAAAGTGAAGCAGAACTAAAGAGCCTCTTGATGAAAGTGAAAGAGGAAAGTGAAAAAGCTAGCTTAAAACTCAACATTCAAACTCAACTAAGATCATGGCATCTGGTCCCATCACTTCATGGCAAATAGATGGGAAAATAGTGAGAGACTTTATTTTGGGGGCTCCAAAATCACTGAAAATGGTAACTTTAGCCATGAAAATAACAGATGTTTGCTTCTTGGAAGAAAAGTTATGACCAAGCTAGATGGCATATTCAAAGCAGAGACATTACTTTGCCAACAAAGGTCCACCTAGTCAAAGCTATGGTTTTTCTAGTAGTCATGTATGGATGCGAGAGTTGGACCATAAGGATAGCTGAACATCAAAGAATTGATGCTTTTGAACTGTGGTGTTGGAGAAGACTCTTGAGANTCACTATGAACAAAGCTAGTGGAGGTGATGGAATTTCAGTTGAGCTATTTCAAATCCTAAAAGATGATATTGTGAAAGTATTGCACTCAATATGCCAGCAAATTTGGAAAATTCAGCAGTGGCACAGGACTAGAGCAAGTCAGTTTTCATTTCAATCCCCAAGACGGCAATGCCAAAGAATGCTCAAAGTACCAAATAATAACACTCATCTCACACACTAGTAAAGAATTGCTCAAAATTCTCCAAGCTATACTTCAACAGTACGTGAACCATGAATTTCCAGATGTTCAGGCTGGATTTAGAAATGGCAGAGGAACCAGAGATAAAATTGCCAACATCTGTTGGATCATGGAAAAAGTGAGAGAGTTTCAGAAATACATCTATTTCTGTTTTATTGACTATGACAAAGTCTTGGACTATGTGGATCACAATAAACTGTGGAAAATTCTGAGAGAGATGAGAATATCAGACCATCTGACTTGCCTCTTGAAATACCTGTATGCAGGTCAGAAGCAACAGTTAGAACTGGACATGGAGCAACAGACTGGTTCCAAATCAGGAAAGGAATACTTCAAGACTGTAAATTGTAACCCTGCTTCTTTAACTTACTTGCAGTGNAATTCTGAGAGAGATGAGAATATCAGACCATCTGACTTGCCTCTTGAAATACCTGTATGCAGGTCAGAAGCAACAGTTAGAACTGGACATGGAGCAACAGACTGGTTCCAAATCAGGAAAGGAATACTTCAAGACTGTAAATTGTAACCCTGCTTCTTTAACTTACTTGCAGTGTACATCATGAGAAATGCTGGAGTGGATGAAGCACAAGCTGGAATCAAGATTGCTGGGAGAAATATCAGTAACCTCAGATATGCAGTTGACACCACCCTTATAGCAGAAAGTGAAGCAGAACTAAAGAGCCTCTTGATGAAAGTGAAAGAGGAAAGTGAAAAAGCTAGCTTAAAACTCAACATTCAAACTCAACTAAGATCATGGCATCTGGTCCCATCACTTCATGGCAAATAGATGGGAAAATAGTGAGAGACTTTATTTTGGGGGCTCCAAAATCACTGAAAATGGTAACTTTAGCCATGAAAATAACAGATGTTTGCTTCTTGGAAGAAAAGTTATGACCAAGCTAGATGGCATATTCAAAGCAGAGACATTACTTTGCCAACAAAGGTCCACCTAGTCAAAGCTATGGTTTTTCTAGTAGTCATGTATGGATGCGAGAGTTGGACCATAAGGATAGCTGAACATCAAAGAATTGATGCTTTTGAACTGTGGTGTTGGAGAAGACTCTTGAGAGCCCCTTGGACAACAAAGAGGTCCAACCAGTCCATATTAGAGGAAATTAGTTCTGAATATTCATTGGAAGGACTGATGCTGAAGCTGAAACTCCAAACTTCGGCCACCTGATGTGAAGAACTGGCTCTTTTGAAAAGATCCTAATTCTGGAAATGATTGAAGGCACAAGGAGAAGGGAATGACAGAGGATGAGATGGTTGGATGACATCACTGACTCAGTGGACATGAGTTTGAGTAAACTCCAGGGGTTGGAGATGGACAGGGAGGCCTAGGGCACTGCAGTCCATGGGATCGCAAAGAGTCATACACAACTGAGTGACTGAACTGAACTGAACTAGCAATTGAACAAGAAATTAAAAAATAATAAATAAGAGAAATATTAGAGGTAAAGAATACAATAAATGACACGAAAAATGTAGTACAGAATACTGATAGCATATTTTATCAATTAGAAGAAAGACGAAACAAATTCAGAGACACGTCATTTGAACTTATCTAATCAGAGAATAGTGCTTCCTTGGTAGCTCAGTGGTAAAGAATCTGCATGCATTACAGGAGATCCAGGTTCAGTCTCTGTGTTGGGAAGGTTTCCTGGAGGAGGGCATGGCAACCCACTCCAGCACTCTTGCCTGGAGAATTCCATGAACAAAGGAGCCTAGTGGGCTACAGTCCATAGGGTCACACAAAATTGGACACAACTGCAGCAGCAGCAAAAAGAACAAAACAAAAAGTAGAAGACTACCTAAAGCATGGCATTCCATGAAACAAATCCTTATTTTCAGCTTACTAATTGCATCATTTTGGGCAAGTTACTTACCTCTGTCTTAGTTTTTCCTATATAAAGTGGACATAATAATATGTTTGTCTCAAAGATTAACATTCCTAGAATAATGTTTGTTCATAGAGTAAGCTCTAAAAACATTAGCTACAATTATTATTTTAATGTACTTATAATGATATTGTTAAACATTTTTGGATTTTAAAAGTTTCTGTGGCTTAATCAAAATTAACCAAAAGAAATCTGAAATACATATCTCAGTTCCCACCATTTTAAGTGTGGTGAGGACTAGAAAATATGTTGTAAATTATGATGGCAAGCCTATGCCTCATAACAACAAGTAAAGGTACAATTTTAGCTTCATGGAAAACCTTTAATTTAGGACATAATTGGACGGAGGAGCCTGGAAGGCAGTCCATGGGGTCGCTGAGGGTCGGACACGATTGAGTGACTTCACTTTCACTTTTCACTTTCATGCATTGGAGAAGGTATTGGCAACCCACTCCAGTGTTCTTGCCTGGAGAATCCCAGTGACAGGGGAGCCTGGTAGGCTGTGGTCTATGGGGTCGCAGAGTTGGACATGACTAAAGTGACTTAGCAGCAGCAGCCATATATATGTTATAGTCGTAGATTGAGTACTGGTTTAGTCCTTAGGGGCAAAAGTGTCACCACTAAGTCCTTAGGAGCAAAAGTGTCACCACAAAGCCTCTATGGATTCAATTTTTAACATCAGTAATGAAATTAACTATTGATACTTCATTTGCATTGGGTTATTACCTTGGTTTATTATCACTAAGTGAAAAACTAGCTCATGAGTCAATAACAGAAATGGCTCATGAATCCTTTGATTTTCCATCAGGCAAGATGACTCAATTGACTAGAACCTTTGCCGTGTTTAGATCTTTATAATTGTGTGCTAACTAACTGAAGTAGTTTTGGCTCAAAACAATCTAACAGGAAATGGCCAACTAAGAGTAAAAAAAAAAAAAAAAAAACCCTAAAAATTGCAAATGAGTAAAAGTAAATAGGTTGACAACACTACCATTTCCATGAGCTAATTCAAAGCTTGTATTCATCTGATTAAAATGGAATCAAATTAATTCCCCTGACTTCCTACCACAATTGAATTCCAAAGGCTAAAGAATTGATACTTTCAAACTGTGATGCTGGAGAAGACTCTTGAGAGTCCCTTGGACTGCAAGGAGATCAAACCAGTAAATCCTAAATGAAATCAACACTGAATATTCATTGGAAGGACTGATGCTGAAGCTGAAACTTCAATATTTTGGCCCCCTAATCCAAACAGCCAACTCATTAGAAAAGACCCTGATGATGGGAAAGATAGAAGGCAGGAGGAGAAGGGGACGACAGAGGATGAGATGATTGAATGACATCACCAACTCAGTGGATTCTTTTGAGCAAGCTCCAGGAGATGGTGAAGGACAGTGGAGCCTTGCCTGCTGCAGTCCATGGGGTTGCAAAGAATCAGATGCAACTGAGTGACTAAACAACAACAAATAACTTAGTGATCTCAAACAATTAGCTTGCTTTAAAAAAAAAAAAAGGATTTATTTATTTTTGGCTGCTCTGGGTCTTCATTGCTTTCTCTGGTGGCCATGAGTGAAGCTACTTTTCATTGCAAAGCTCAGGCTTTTCATTGCTGTGGCTTCTCTTGTTGGAGAGCATAGGCCCTAGGGCACATGAGCCTCAGTAATTGTGGCACACAGGCTCAATAGTCGTGGCTTGCAGCCTTAGTTGCTCTGCAGCATGTGGAATCCTCCCAGACCAGGGATAGAACCTGTGTCCCCTGCATTGGCAGCCAGATTCCCATCCACTGTGCCACCAGGGAAGTGCTTGCTTACTTTAAAAAAAAAAAAAAATAAGTGGAGGGAACTTATGTCTGACAAAATAGAATTACTGTTTATTTTTCAAAAAATATTACTTTTTCAAAAATCATACTGCTCTTCTTATTTTCAGAGTAACAGTGGTAAGGGTGGCTGATAGGGCCCACATGGGGTCTCATTGATAAGATGGCTCATTATGTCGACTTCACAAACAAAGAATCAAATCACAGCAATCCGTGAAACTGAACAAATTGCCCAAATCGCATCCTGTTATCTCAGTGGTGTCTATCTTCTCAAAGCTGTGAGACCACCAGATTCTAGACCTCCAGCTACATGACCATCTCTTCAGATAATTTTTCATTGGTGGGATATAAGGACTCCGTCAGAAAGGGAGGACACTGGTTCTCCTTAAAGGCCAGTCACCCTCTCTTTTCCCTCTGATAAATTTCCCTTTTCTTGACTGACTGCCCAGCTCTCTCTATTTTTCTCTGCACTCACCTTACAGTGGCTAAAAGGCTTATTCAAATGATTATAGAAAATTTATTTTGGAGAAATACTCTTAAGTAAATACAAAGGATGATATTAAATTAACTAAGAGATCTCCAGTGAAAGTGGTTCATTACTGATAACCATACATTCTTGAAGCTCATGTCTAAAGTTATTTTAATGACTCAAGGTGTGGGCAACTGTTAGTTGTCCTTACATAATCTTGTTTTGTGTGTATATGTATGTGTGTGTGTGTGTTCATTGGTTGAATTACAGGCCATCCCTAATTTTTATGCAAAATGCATTTTAAACATTCCATACTATTGTTGGAATTTAAGAAGGTCAACTCGACTGTGTATGTATTGGGGGATGAGGCACAGAACAGGGATTATTGAAGAGGAGCTAAGGATGTTATATTTGAAAAATGAAAAAGAAATCTTTTTTTTTCTATGTTCTTAGATACAATCATCAAGGATATTTTTCTAATATTATATTCATGCTCTTTTAATTATTTTACTGTTTGATGTCCAATGTTTCTTCAAATGAAACTAAAGTTTCATCACTTCTAGTATACCTAAATGATTTTCCCATCCTTTTCCCACATGCAAGTTCATGATTTGTAGAGGTTTAATTTCTAGTATCAAATGTTTTATTTTTCCACTCTTTTTTTATTTTATAAACTTATTTTATTAAAGTATATTGATTTGCAATGCTATATTAGTTTCTGTTTATACATACACACACACACATACACATATATACATAATGTGCATACACACACACTTTTTTAATGCAATTTCCCATTATGGCTTATTACAAAATATTGAATATAGCTCCCTGTGCTATGCAGCAAGACCGTGTTATTTTTACATACTATATATAATAGTTCTTGTCTGGTAATCCCAAACTTCTAATTCACCTTTTGCTCCTTTTTCCCTTTGGCAACTACAAGTCTGTTCTCTATGTCTGTGAGTCTATTTCTGCTTTGTAAATAAGTTCATTTATATCTCATTATTTTAGATTCCACATATAAGTGATATCAAAAATATTTCTGTTTCTGACTTACTTCACTTTGTATGATAATCTCTAGGTTCATCCATGTTGCTGCAAATGGCATTATTCCATTCTTTCTATGGCTGTATAGTATTCTATTTATATATTAAATATACCATGTTTTTATCCATTCATCTGCTTTCTACTCCTTTTTAAATTAATAAGATCAGTCAGGATAATCAGCAATTTCACAATCACTGCTGAACAAACAAAATAGTCAAGATTCCAAATCAGAACTATTTGGAGGCAGCCAATGCCATCATGGGAAAGCCCCAAAATATCTGTTTCACCAGGGATGGAAAGAGCGAAGATTTGGCATATGAAAGGCCTTTTACAAATATAAGATACAAAAACACAGGCTATTCAAAAGTTAATTATTTGAATGTTAAAACATTTGTGAAAATGCTACATCATAATCTAGTTTAAGAAAACTATATTTCAACATATGCTTTAATTTGCTTTCTTTAGTATTTACATTTTATTGAAGGAGTTGGTGATGGGCAGGGAGGCCTGGCATGCTGCGATTCATGGGGTCTCAAAGAGTCGGACACGACTGAGCGACTGAACTAAACTGAACTGACCCATGTGCTTTAATCTTTTTCTTCAATATTTCTACATTGGAATCCCTGGTAGATGGCATTAAAGACAATGACTTGGTGTGGGATCATGGGTTCTGTTTTCCTCTTTATTCCCAATAATAGTCAAGTAAGTGATGGATCACCTTAACACTGACCACTTGTGGAATATGGTATTTTGCTGCTCAGAGTTTTGGAATTGGGCCTTGCTTTATTGTTGTTTATAAACTCTGCTGCCAATCCTCTAACTCTTTTCTCTCTTTCTTCACTTTTTGCATCTGTATTTTGGACTCAGAACAGCTTTTGTGGGTTGTCTTCATGGACTCAATAGTATTCTGTTCATGCCTGCTTTGGCTGACCTAATTGAATATAGCTCCTACTTGGACCTCAAAACATGTCTGTGTAGTTTCCCTTTGGCTCTCTTGGGTGTGTCCTCTGACCTTTTTGGCTGTTATAAGTCCCCTATTGTCTGGGTAAACATCTATCCTCATTTGTTCTGGCCAAAAATGTTTTCTAAAGTGACACATTTAAGAGCTTCTTCTTTATAAAATGGACTATATGAATTTAAATAAAACAACATTTATATTTTACAAAATGGATCACTCTAATTTTGTATGGCAGCCTACACTCTCTAACTAGATTTAGACAAGTGTATACTTAACCCAAAGTAAGATAGTTTGGAGCAAGAATATCCATGTAACCAACAGAAATCCAGTTATACAAGTAGTTGTTTTGATAAGAGCATTTTCCATAATGATTATATCTGTAAAAACTAAATTCTTTCATATTTTCCAGCTATACTGTTCTTAGAAAAGTAATGTACAGGCAGGAAGAAGCAAAGCAGTTAAAGATTGCACGGTGAGGTAAAAGAGTTAAGAGCATGGACTCTGGATTCAAACTACCTATGTCAATGAATGTCTTTTCTTAGACACTATGCTTTAGTAACTTTAGGAAAGTTGCTTTGTCTATTCTTATTTCTTCATCTAAACCTCTTAGTGTCTTTGTATTGAATGAGATTAAAAAATGTAAATTGCTTAAATTTATGACCAGAACAAAGTTAAGTGCTCCATTAATGTTAAAAAAAAAAAAGCTAATATAACCTTCTATGCACTTTTCATATTTTAATTCAGCTAATTCTCACAATGATTCTATAAAATTGGTGTTGTTATTCCTACATTAGAGATGATAACCCTTAGGCACATGTGTGTGCTCAGTCGTGTCCAACTTTTGGCAGTTCCCTGGACTACAGCCCACCAGGCTCCTTGGTCCATGGGATTTTCCAGGCAAGAATACTGGAATGGGTTGCCACTCTCTCCTCCAGGGGATGTTGTTGACAGAGGGATCGAACTTGGGTCTCCTTCGTTGGCAAGTGGATTTCTTAATACTGAGCTACCTGGGAAACCCAACCCTTAGGCCCAAAGAAGCTAGTTAATTTTGCACACGATAGAAGTGGATATTTAACTTGTGCTGCTGCTAAGTCGCTTCAGTCGTGTCCCACTCTGTGCGACTCCATAGATGGCAGCCCACCAGGCTCCCCCGTCCCTGGGATTCTCCAGGCAAGAACACTGGAGTGGGCTGCCATTTCCTTCTCCAATGCATGAAAGTGAAAAGTGAAAGTGAAGTCACTCAGTCGTGTCCGACTCTCAGCGATCCCATGGACTGCAGCCCACCAGGCTCCTCTGTCCGTGGGATTTTCTAGGCAAGAGTACTAGAGAGGGGTGCCATTGCCTTTGAGGCTTCCTGAATCCATAGTCTTAACTGTTCCACAATACTGACCTGACTATTGACTAATGTTAATTGTCTTTATTATCCCAATTTCTAGATCTCTATTTTTGGAAAAAATAAATTTCTAAACTCTCTGCAGTCTATTTTCATTACAGTTTTGGGGTCTCCGTAACTTCATTAGAATAGCATTTTCATCATTGACTTTCACTCTTCTCTTGCTTTTCTAATTCTTTGACCTCCTACACTTTGGTATCTACTTGTACGACAGATAGTATGCAAATTCAAGTCTTGTTTGGGGAGGGTCAGTGCTACTTAATCAGTAAAACTGTAAGTCACTTGACAGTCAAGAACATAGGAATCACAAGTGTTGCCCTGAGAACACATCGTGAGCTCCATAATATTTTCAGAGGGATGATTACATAACTAAAGACTTCAGTTTATTTTAAATACAATGTAAGAGGTTTGAAGCCTCTTATGAATACAGAAAATCTATCCCAATGCATTATTTAGTATATCTTCTGATGAGGTTTATAAAGAATCTAGCTTTCCCTAATTTCTGCTCTAGTTAAGTAATAAAGAACAAATTGATCTTTATGTAATGGCATGAATATGAATTCAGTCATGCCTAGAATACTATCCCAACCCTGGCTCTGATTCTGCCTCTTTGGTGCCAAAGGAACCCAGAAAGTATAGATACTTCAGGAATTCTGACAATCTAAATTTTTCCAATCATCTAGTATGGTCTGCTGACACAATGAGGTCATATAAACTCAGGCTATGCACTCTGATGCTTGCTTACTAGGCTGTCTTTAATTCACAAAAAGGTCATTTATGCATGAGGAAAAATTCAGCTGAAACTGGAGCGTTTTCACTGATAACAGCACTTGCGGGTGACAAGTCAGAGAGGTTTGTAGTTTCTCAGCACCAGAACTAGGTGTTACAGAACTTTCTCTTACTTACTGATAGCTTAGCTAGACTTTTCTTATTTCTTCATCGTGTGTATTGAACAACCTGAATGTAATAATCTTTAATCACATTAGATGGTTTCTACTTGTGATACCATCTTGACAGTGTGGATAGGACTAAAATCTCATTTTTTTCTTAGTGAGGATTTCTATTTTTAGCTCTTTATCAAACCAAGGGACAGAAGAGCAACAGATTTTCTCTGACAGATATGAGATATTTGTTCCAGAGGAAATTATAGGTGGATGACTATAGTCAATTTTTTCTTTTATTTTAAACTGAAGTACAGCTGATGTATAATAATTACTGCTTTACAGCAAAAGTACTGTTATATAGATATATACATTCTTTGCCGTATTCTTTTCCATTATGACAGGATATTGAATATAATACTATGCTATACAGTAGGACCTTGTTGTTTAAATATTCTATACACACCAGTTTGCATCTGATAATTCCAAACTTCCAATCTATCCTTCCCTTACCCCTTGGCAACCATAAGTCTGTTCTCTATTTCTATGAGTCCATTTCTGTTTTGTAGGTAGATTTACTTGTGCAAAAGTTTAGATTCCACATATAAGTGATATCATATGGTATTTGTCTTTCTCTCTCCAACATACTTCACCTAGTATTACAGTCTCTAGTGGCATGCATATTGCTACAAATGGCATTTCATTCCTTCTTAGGGCAGAGTAGTGTTCCATTGTATATATGTACCAAATCTTTATCCTTTCATTTGTTGATGGGAAATTATTCATGTCTTGGCTATTGTGAGTATGGACATAGGGGTACATGTATTTTTTTTAATTACAGTTTTGTCTGAATATATGTTCAGGAGTGGGGTTGCTGAATCATATGGTAATTCTATTTTTAGCTTTCTCCATACTGTTTTCTGCAATGGCTAGGCAAAAACTTACATTCTCACCAACAGTGTAGGAGGGATCTCTTTTCTCCATAGCTATAGGCAATTTTAATTCAAGGTCACTGAAGAAATTGGAAGTGCTCCCTTCTCTACTAAATATCCTGTCTCCTAAATATCACTGGTCCTATTTGTATGTGATAAAAGCAATGTTCTGCAATATTCAAGTTCAAGATATATATGAGTAAAATGATTCATTTTAAACCAAATATAGGGAACCACTGCCTATTAGAATGTGAATTATAACAAAAGAAAGAAAGAAAGTGGAGTTGCTCAGTCTTGTCTGACTCTTTGCGACCCCATGGACTGTAGCCTACCACACTACTCCATCCATGGGATTTTTCCAGGCAATAGTACTGGAGTGGGCTGCCATTTCCTTCTCCAGGGATCTTCCAGACCCAGGGACCAAACCCGGGTCTCCTGCATTGTAGACAAACGCTTTACCATCTGAGCCACCAGGGAAGTCCTGTAAATTGTAGGACTTACTATTAAATAGCCAGTAATGCTGGAATTTTTATAAAGTAGGAAAATAATTCTCCCATACTTTATCCCCAAATCAGTAAACATTATATTATTTACTGTTAAATGGGTTGCCAAACTTTGTAAAATACAAAGTCATAATCCCAAATCATAATCCCATAATCTAGTCATAATCCCAAGAGAGGAGACATGGGGAAACAATTTTTCTATTGAGTTATTAAATAACAGAAAATAGCAGGGTCATTGCTAATCCTAGTATAAACTTCTTAGAAGTATTATCCATCTGACTGGTTACATAAAAGTGGTCAGAAGACTACAAACTCAGACCTAGACATCTTCTGTGTGTGTGCTAAATCACATGTCTGACTCTTTGCAACCCTGTGGACTACAGACTGCCAGGCTCCTCTGTTCATGAGATTCTCCAGGCAAGAATATTGGAGTGGGTCGCCATGCCCTCCTCCAGAGAATGTTCTCAACCCATGGATCAAACCTGTGTCTCTTACATCTTCTGCATTGGAAAGCGGGTTCTTTACCACTAATGCTGCCTTTCATGTGTACAAATAGGGGCTGGTAGGCTTATTAAGTCATGTGAAATTTATATTCTCTATGAGTTTGACTAGACTGAGGAAAATACTTCTCATCTGGGAAAGAAAGAATTATAGAGAACATTTGGCACTAATTGAAACCAAGTTAAATGCCCTGCCTCTTATCAATCTGTTATTTGAAGAGAACACATTACAAGGATCTAAAACATTAAATATGAAGTCACTATTTCCCAGAGGAAGGTCTTTTATAGAGAAAGAATTAAGAGCCTGGACTTGCCTGGTGGCTCAGAAGGTAAAGAATCTGCCTGCAATGCTGGAGACCCAGGTTCAATCCCTGGGTCAGGAGGATCCCCTGGAGAAGGGAATGGCAGTCCACTCAGTATTTTTGCCTGAAGAATTCCACGGACAGAGGAACCCTGTGGCTTACAGTCCATGGGGTCGCAAAGAGTCAGATATGACTGAAGGACTAGCACTTAAGAGCCAGGAGAATTATAAAATTACCATATTTCAGTTCAGTTCATTCGCTCAGTTATGTCCAACTCTTTGCGACCCCATGGACTACAGCACACCAGGTTCCCCTGTCCATCACCAACATCTGGAGTTTGCTCAGACTCAGGCCCATCGAGTTAGCGATGCCATCCAACTATCTCATCCTCTGTCATCCCCTTCTTCTCCTGCCTTCAATAATCTTTCCCAGCAATAGGGTCTTTTCAAATGGCTCTGTTCTTTCCATCAGGTGGCCAAAGTATTGGAATTTCAGCTTCAACATCAGTCCTTCCAATGAAAGTTCAGGACTAGTTTCCTTTAGGATTGACTGATTTGATCTCCTTGCAATCCAAGGGATTCTCAAGAGTCTTCAGCACCATAGTTCAAAAACATCAATTCTTTGGCTCTCAGCTTTCTTTATACATGACTTTATACACATCCATACATGACTACTGGAAAAACCATAGCCTTGACTATACAGACCTTTGTTGGCAAAGTAATATCTCTGCTTTTTAATATGCTGTCTAGGTTGATCATAGATTTTCTTCCAAGAAGCAAGCATCTTTTAATTTCATGGCTGCAGTCACCATCTGCAGTGATTTTGGAGCCCCTAGAAATAAAGTCTCTCACTGTTTCCATTGTTTCCCTATCTATTTGCCTTGAAGTGATGGGACCAGATGCCATGATCTTAGTTTTCTGAATGTTGAGTTTTAAGCCAGTTTTTTCCCTCTCCTCTTTCACTCTCATCAAGAGGCTTTTCAGTTTGTCTTTACTTTCTCCATAAGTAAATGAATTCATTGGTGTCATCTGTTTATCTGAGATTATTATATTTCTCCCAGCAATCTTGATTCCAGCTTGTGCTTCATTCAGCCTGACATATCACATGATGTACTCTGCATATAAGTTAAATAAGCAAGGTGACAATATACAGCCTTGACATATTCCTTTCCCGATTTGGAACTAGTCTGTTGTTGCAGGTCCAGTTCTGTTACCTCTTGACCTGTATACTGAATTCTCAGGAGGCAGGTAAAGCGGTCTGGTATTCCCATCTCTTTAACCATTTTCTGCAGTTTGTTTTGACCCACACAGTCAAACCCTTTGGTGTAGTCAATGAAGCAGAAATAGATGTTTTTCTAGAACTCTCTGGGTTTTTTTGATGATCAAACATATGTTGGCAATTTGATCTCTGGTTCCTCTGCCTTTTCGAAATCCAGCTTGAACATCTGGATGTTTATGGTTCATGTACTGTTGAAGCCTGGCTTGGAGAACTTTGAGATTACTTTGCTAGCATGTGAAATGAGTACAACTGTGCAGTTGTTTGAACATTCTTTGGCATTGCCTTTCTTTGGGATTGGAATAAAAACTGACCTTTTCCAGTCCTGTGCCCAATGCTGAGTTTTCCAAATTTGCTGGCATATTGAATGCAGCACTTTCACAGTATCATCTTTTAGAATTTGAAATAGCTCAACTGGAATTCCATCTCCTCTACTAGCTTTGTTCATAATGATATGTCCTAAGGTCCAACTGACTTCACATTCCAGGATGTCTGACTCTCCAGGTGAGTGATCACACCATCGTGGTTATCTGGGTCATGAAGATCTTTTTCGTATAGTTCTGTGTATTCTTGCCAGCTCTTCTTAATATCTTCTGCTTCTGTTAGGTCCCTACCATTTCTGTTCTTTATTCTGCCTATCTTTGCATGATATGTTCTCTTGATATCTCTAATTTTCTTGAAGAGATCTCTAGTCTTTCCCATTCTGTTGTTTTCCTCTATTTCTTTGCACTGATCACTGAGGAAGGCGTTCTTGTCTCTCCTTGCTATTCTTTAGAACTCTGCATTCAAATAGGTATATCTTTCCTTTTCTCCTTTGCCTTGAGCTCCTCTTCTTTTCTCAGCTATTTGTAAGGGCTCCTCAGACAACCATTTTGCCTTTGTACATTTCTTTTTCTTGGGGGTAGTCATGATCATTGCCTCATGTACAATGTAATAAACCTCCATCCATAGTTCTTCAGGCCTTCTTTCAGACCTAATCCCTTGAATCTATTTGTCACTTCCACTGTAAAATCATAACAGATTTTATTTAGGTCATACCTGAACAGTCTAGTGTTTTTTCCTACTATAAGATATTCTAGAACAGAGAAGTTATTCTTTATAAATAAAATATGATATGATCCACCCTTAAAACCAGAAAAGACATATCAATTTGCTTTTGTGATATTGTGCCAATATCAGTTTCATATCTTACTGAGAGTGATCATATCTCAAGAATATATTAGCTCAGGATCACTGGTCCAGTGAATTTGGTTTAGTAAGCTTCTGGAAACAGTACTGGATGTGAGGGAAGAGTGCATTGTCAACTTTTCTAAAGCTGTTGTGGAGAATGATAAATTGATACTTTCATTTTTATAGGTGCTACCTGTAACAACAGGTTTTTAGTAGAAAAGAGATAATTAAGAGGTTGGATTATATGCCTTATTGCAGCTTGGTTACCCCCACCTCTAGAGAAATATACCTGCATATGCTACAGAGCACTCAGAGGGGCCTGTAGATTGAGGGCTACAGGACAAGAAGACCAATGAGACACCAGAGCATAATACAATGACCTACTGAAGGTTTGTACTCAAAGGCAATTCATGGCTCCAAGAGACAGATAAGCAACAAATGTCGCAAGCAGAATAAGATACTTTTAGCCAATAGAAGCAAAAAAAAGAGTTTATGATTATTCAAAGTCTGTTTGAAGACTCTATGTTTTTCCCCCTGGAACATTTTGGAAGCTTGAGATGATGAAGGGCCCACAGGGGTGGAGAAATGATGAGTGCACGTTGAGAAGGAAAAAAAAGAAAAAGAATGGCCTGGTATCATGAACCCGTGGGTTCACAGATCATTGCCTTTTCTTCTCAGTTCTCTAGGTCCTATCTAAATGCAGCATTTGAGCAGTAACCTCAACAAAGTCTATCATGCATAAGGCTAGAAAATTTATTTTAGTACATAATGTTTTCAACGTTGAGTAACATTCCACTTTATATTGTTTGAGAGTTAGGCTTCTTTTCCTAGCTAAACAACAATCTTCTGAGGAAACAGGACAGTGTTATATGAGCATGTGTTTATGTACTCCAGAGCACCCAGCAGTACATGATTTCCATAAGAGTTTCTCAAAGAATGCCCACTGAATTAAATTATACAAATATTATTAAAGAATTAATACTACTGGAAAGTTTTAAATAAGTGATACAGAGAAAAATATCATAAATGTGAACATGTGAGGGTTAATATATTAGAGACTTCAAAAGGAACCCAAGACATGTACGTTTAAATTATTTCTTTTTGGTGAGAAGTGTTTGCCTAAGCATCTAGGCTATTTACTAAGAATAAGTATCACAATACTAAACATTGATTAATACTATCAGCATGATTGATCCTTTTGATATAGATCTACCTTATTCCTCTAAGGATCACATTTAGGGAAATGAAATAAGGAAATGACAAACAACACAAATGTTATATTCATTTAAACATTAAGAAAAAGAATGGAATTGTTCTCAATTATTCTCAATTGTATAACTATTACAATGTTAAATTTTAATGAATTACTAGCAAACGTAATATTGATTTAAAGTTCTCATTTATTATACCACTGTTTCTATTAGGAAGAACTTAATGTACTCAAACATGTCTTATGTTACAATGAAGAATCATATTTGGTAATATTTTATATTCCACCAGAATATAAAAAATTGCCAACATTCTCCTTGCTATTAAAATGTGTGCACCTCAAAGTGGGAAAAATAAATGAAAACTGAATCAAGAAAGATGTAAAACATGTGAAAATGAGTAGCTTAGAAGTATACTAAGCTTTGAACCTCCTTCCTAAAATATGTGGAAAATTGTAATCAGAATACGGGAATCAAGGATGCTATTTTGTTATAATAATTTTATCAAATTTTTTTGTGTGTGAAGGTTTAGGCTTTTCTGGTGCTCAAATTAAAAAAAAAAAAAACCTGGAAAAATAATTCTGATGTGCTGCAGTAGCATTGCATAATTGTGTTGTGTACTGGTGTAGTTTCATGGATTTATAGCATCCACATAACAGAAACCATAGCAATAGCTTTCTTGGTAGCACTGAAATTGCAGTCCGTGATGCCATGGCTCCATTTAAACCAATGTAGGGAAAGTTATTTTATTTATTTGTAAAGTAAATATACAAATCATTTAAAGAACCCACAGAATGAAGGCTGATAATTTCCCTCTTAGTTTTCATTCAGTGTTAATCCCTGATATCAGCTATCAGATGCAGGCTGTACTGTCTGCTCATTCTACCTCCTCCCCTGGCTCTTCACACACCACTGGTTCTGTACCTGGACTCTGGGCAAAGCAGCAAGGGTTGGCCACACTGTTCACATACGAGATCTTTCCACTATCATCACCACCAGCGCTACTAGTACCCTCATTGCGTGTTGAGTTTACAAATATCTCTTGTTTCCCATATTGGCTGTAATCAAAGGAGAATGGTTGCAAGAGCGATGGGAAGAGAGTATTTTTTAATATAAATTTATTTAGTTTAATTGGAGGTTAATTACTTTACAATATTGTATTGGTTTTCCCATACATCAACATGTATCCGCCACAGGTATACACGTGTTCCCCATCCTGAACCCCCCTCCCTTATTTAAACAAAGAATTCCACTTGAAAATGTTCCAAAGTATATATTAATCACAATTCTATGCCAAATACATAGAATTTCATGAATTGTTAACAGGAATCAAACAAAATTGTTTGATTATAAATGGAAGCTCTCAAAGTCTCCCCTGGGGAAACTGGTTCACTCCCAGATTTAAGGACCTATAAAAACAACATTAAGAATTTTTAATAATGTGGTTTTTATATACCAATCCCTTTGTCTGGAAAATCCACTTCTTAACAGTTTTCCCTGGCCCTCCCTTCCCGTTCCCCTTTTATCACATGTTATCCTTTCCACAATGCCATCCTTGACTCTGCCTTACTTTTCCCTGTGCTATGGCTATGCTTCCATTTGTCATGACCTTTATAAGTATATAACTTTTCCTATACATTTTTTCTCCCAGTTAAACTGAAAGATCCTTTAGGGCAACAGTCTTACTGGCTTTTGCTTTATAGCGCCCTAATCTGAACTAATCAGATTTGTTAGTGTAAATCACAGATTTTATCGATGTGGATTCCAAATACCTATTCTCAGTTTAGAGCTGGATTGAGAAATTTTTAGAAAGACAGATTTCTGGGCCCTGTCTTTAGATATTCTAATTTAGATGACTCAAAGTATGTATAGAATTACACAATTTTGTAAAGATATCTCAGCTTTTAATCTCTGAAATTATACTGGTAGAACAGATGTCCCAAATATTCCTGTCCTGGGTATGCCACATTCAAACTCAAAATCAAATATATATTTAGCCAAAGTTAAGCTGTGAGGAAAGTTGGGTAATGGGAGCTATTCTGGTAGTCCCAAGTCTCTTAATCTCCTAAACGTCCTCCTTTTCCCCAGACATAGTTAAGAACAAGATGATCTAGAGAAGACAGGCATGTGGTCAGCAGAGACTTAACTCTTCCCCAAAGTATTTTCATGTCTGTAGTTCATGCCATTTATAACTATTAAGATTTTTATTTTAAAACTCCATAAATCAACTGGGATATTCAAATATTTCATCTAAATATGCATTTTTCAATTTTATTTGATCAAATAAAACTTCTGTGTTTATAATTTGTCATGTTTGTTTCCAACTTCATTATTAGAATTAATATTTTTATTTATACAAACAAAATTATCTACTATAACAAAGTTTCTATCTGGGATCATTTTCCTTTTGTTTCACAATCACCTTAAGAATTTTCAGTTTGTCAATACATGCTGGAGAGGGTGTGGAGAAGAGGGAACCCTCTTACACTGTTGGTGGGAATGCAAACTAGTACAGCCACTACGGAAAACAGTGTGGAGATTCCTTAAAAAACTGCAAATAGAACTGCCATATGACCCAGCAATCCCACTGCTGGGCATACACACCAAAGAAACCAGAATTGAAAGAGACACGTGTACCCCAATGTTCATCACAGCACTGTTTATAATAGCCCAGACAGGGAAGCACCCTAGATGTCCATCAGCAGATGAATGGATAAGAAAGCTGTGGTACATATACACAATGCAATGTTACTCAGCCATTAAAAAGAATACATTTGAATCAGTTCTAATGAGGTGGATGAAACTGGAGCCGATTATACAGAGTGAAGTAAGCCAGAAAGGAAAACACCAATACAGTATACTAATGCATATATATGGAATTTGGAAGGATGGTAACGATAACCCTGTATGCAAGACAGCAAAAGAGACACAAATGTAAGGAACAGTCTTTTGGACTCTGTGGGAGAGGGCAAGGGTGGGATGATTTGGGAGAATGGCCTTGAAACATGTATATTATCATATGTGAAATGGATCGGCAGTTCAGGTTCAATGCGTGAGACAGGGTGTTTGGAGCTGATGCAACTGGGATGACCCAGAGGGATGGGATGGGGAGGGAGGTGGGAAGGAAGTTCAGGTTGGGGAACACATGTACACCCATGGTAGATTCACGTCAATGTACGGCAAAACCACTATAATATTGTAACTAACCTCCAATTAAAATAAATCAATTTATTTAAAAAAAAAAAAAAGAACTACAAAGAGGTATCACCTCACACCAATCAGAATGGCCATCATCAAAAAAATCTCCAAACAACAAATGCTGGAGAGGATGTGAAGAAAAGCGAATCCTTCCCTACATTGTTGGTGGGAATGTAAATTGGTACAGTCACTGTGGAGAACAGTATGGAGATTCCTCAAGAAAACTAAACATAGAACTACCATATGATTCAGCAATCTCACTCCTGGGCATATTCTCAGAGAAAACCATTATTCAAATAGATACATGCACCCCAGTGTTCATTGCAGCACCATTTATAATAGCCAGGACATGGAAGCAATCTAAATGTCCATCAACAGAGGGATGTATAAAGAAGATGTGGTATATGGGTATGTGTATATATATATATATATGTACACACACACATAATGGAATATTACTCAGCCATAAAAAGGAATAAAATAGTGCCATTTGCATAAATGTGGACGGACCTAGAGACTGTCATACAGAGTGAAGTATGTCAGAAAGAGAAACAAATATCATATAATATTGCATATACGTGGAATCTAGAAAAAGAGTACAGATGAATTTATCTGCAAAGCAGAAACTGAGACACAGATGTGCAGAACAAACTTATGCATACCGAGGATGGATATGGGGATGGGATGAACTGGGAGGCTGGGATTAACATGTATACACTACTGTAGATAAATAATGAGAACCTCCTGTATAGTACAGGGAACTCTACTCAATGCTCTAAGGTGACCTAAACGAGAAAGAAATCTAAAGAGGGGAGGAGTATGTATATGGATAACTGATTCACTTTGCTTTACAGCAAAAACCAACAACACTGTAAAGTTATACATTCCAATAAAAAATTTTAAAATTAAAAAGAATTTTCAATTTGTGTTTGCTGATAAGATATTCTCAGTTTTGTTTGCTTTGCTTTTTGATCTGAAAATATCTTTGATTTCATTCTTCCAAGGTATAATCACTAGGTAGAGAATTTTAGCTCATTAGTTTTTTTCTATTAGCCTAGAGGTCTTTTTCTATTGTTCTTGTAACTTCCAAAGATTGTAAAAAGAAATTAGCCATCAATCTATCATGCTTTTCAGTGCAACTTAGCTTTTCTTCTAGTTGCTTTTAAGATTTTTAATTTTCTAGTTTTCACTTTCCTCTTTGTATACTTTATGTATGCATGCCTGAATCCATGTTATGTATTTTAAATGTATCCTCCTCAAATCTTTGAATTTATGTATTTATCAGGTACCTGAAGTTCTTGACCATTATCTCGTCAAATATTATTTCTGCACTATCTCTCTTCTTATTTACTTAGACTCAAGTGTATCTTAGATCTTCATACTGTATCAAGTATAGCTCTTACCATTCTGTATTTTTCATCCTTGCTTTTAGTCCTTAATTGTAGATAATTTCTTTAACATCCTCAGCTTATCAATCTGTTGTTAAATTCATTCATTCATTTTTAATTTGTTATTAATGCCTATATAATTTCACCTCAGGTCTTTTTCAGTGTTTTAATGTTACTTGTATTAGTTTCCAATTTCTTGCTGATGTTTTTAAAGCATGATTTTAATCTCAGAAACAGAGATGTTGTTTTAAGTCTGTATCTGATCACTTTTATTATCTAAAGTCCCTTGGTGTTTCTGGATCGTTTTATCTTGTCACGAGGTATGATTTATAGTATTTTCTGAATATATTATTAGAAAAATATTTTCAGAGATAACTTCAAATCTAGGATGATGAAGCTTTCTTGAGGGAGGATTTTGCCTATTTTTGCAGGGCATCTGAGGTCAGTAACATTCTCAGAACCAAGGGCTGAGAATTTCCTTCTTCAACTAGAAGACTATCCAGAACATAGTCAAAAAATAGCTCTCCAGAGTCCCAGTCCAGGTTAGGACTGTTAACAATGGAGCTTCTGCTGTTGGTGGGCACAAAACTCCAAACCTCATTTCCTCAACCTCACAAAAACACCAAGAATATTCATCCTTTCAGCAACTTCCCCAAAATTGGAAAATGGTCTCAGCGCCAAAAGCCCTAGATGGCAGGGAGTGTTATGAATAAAAGTTCTTCCCCTTTTGCTTAATCCCTGTAAGCTCAGACTCAGCCCCCTACACCTCACATCTCTTACCCTTTACCAGAAACTGTCTCTGAGCTGCCTTTTCTATGTGGGCATTTGCTCCCGAGGCACAAGCAGTTCTGGTTCAGCTCTGAGGTGTAGTTCTCTTCCTATTTTCAGTCTCTTGTGAGGGCTCTGAGGTTTTTAGAAGGTGATTTTTTGGTCAAGCCATTTTAGTTGTCATCTCCAGGATTATTGATCCTAATTACCAGGACTGTTATGACTAAATGCTTTAATGATGTATCACTATGTATTTATAGTCATTTTTTTATTTGATGTTGGTTCAAGTTTTTTCTTTTCCGTATTTTTTAAGCTTGATCAAATTGTTATCCATATCCTTTTTCATTTCTTAATTTGAGCGTTTCATTAAGGTTTTCATTGCATTAACTACTGTGTTCTTTTCTCGATGCTCACTGTCAAGCACATATTTCTTTACTATTTTTAAAATTTTTTTAAGTTAAAATATAGTTGATTTACAATTCTGTGCCACTGTAAATGGCACACTTTGCCATACAGCAAAGTGACTCAGATATATACATATACATTTTTAATATTATTTTCCATTTTTTTACTCTCATATACAATCAAGATTTCCAAAACATTTTCAACCAATATGTTTCTGCCAATAAATTGAGACTTTTAAATATTTATACCTGCCCAGTTTTCTCCTCCATGACATAGATGAGACTTGGGGATTCTTTTACTAGTTTTCTCTTTTCAAAATACCACTCATCCTCTTTTCCATGTGCTAAGTTTTGCTGATATAGCTGAGTAGTATTGCTGCTGCTGCTGCTAAGTCGCTTCAGTCGTGTCCGACTCTGTGCGACCCATAGATGGCAGCCCACCAGGCTCTGCTGTCCCTGGGATTCTCCAGGCAAGAAGGCTGGAGTGGTGCCATTTCCTTCTCCAATGCATGAAAATGAGAATTGAAAGTGAAGTCGCTCAGTCGTGTCCAACTCCTAGTGACCCCATGGACTGCAGCCTACCAGGCTCCTCCATCCATGGGATTTTCCAGGCAAGAGTACTGGAGTGGGTTGCCATTTCCTTCTCCAGTGCACAAAAGTGAAAAGTGAAAGTGAAGTCACTGAGTCATATTAACAAGTTTTTATTTACAGTTGGCCCCTTATATTCAAAATATCATTAAGTCACTTCTTCCTAGACAGTTTTCTACATATGCTTTGCTTTAATTTGTATGCATTGAAATGTTCTTTACTCCACAGTGTCCTTTCTTGCCATTTTTGCACTGATCCATTTATTGTTCTCCAGGATTTCACTCAGATAGGTTATGCTGCTGATGGATTCTTTCAGTGCTTCCATTATCTGTGAATACCTTTCTTTCACACTTACGTGTTCACTCTATCATTTTGGAATTGGGAGTAAGAATTTCTTAAATCCTAATTAATAGGATTATAGGCATAGTGCCTTCCCAAGTGGTGCTAGTGGTAAAGTACCCGCCTGCCAATGGCAGGAAATGTAAGAGATACAGGTTCAACCCCTGGGTCAGAGAGATCCCCTGGAGAAGAAAATGGCAACCCATTCGAGTATTCTTGCCTGGAGAATCCCATGGGCAGATGAGTGTGGGAGGCTGCAGTCCATACGGTCACAAAGAGTCTGACCTGATTTAAAGCAATTTAGCACCCATGCATAAGCATAGCAAAGTCATCGGTGCCAAACTATACTGGTACAATCTCATTTCTTGAAAGTTACCTTTATAGATTTAAGTGTGTTGCAGTGGGGGTGGGACATAGTTGTATTACACTCAAAGAGTATAAGTTAAGTGAGAAATAATCCAATACTAACCAGAACTCTGAAGTTCTGTGATTACTTTTCCTTTGTGAATAACTTAAAAATCTGGAAGTTTGTCAGATTGTGTTTTGTCCCTAGAATTTATGAATTTTATACGTATATATTCTTGGTCTTTTACTCTCTGGATGTAGTACTCCCTCAGGAGTGTTGTAATTTTCCTTGGTCCACTAATTGTGTCTGGCAGTGGAAGCTTTCTGTGGAATAGAAAAAGGTTTCAGAAGTCTCTGTCAATCTGGCTCAGAGGAAAAACTTTCTGGTTTATAATATCTTTGCTCTTTCTAAGCCTTAAAGATGAAGTCATCTCAGCTCACAACATCATTTCAGCTCCCTCTCAGCTCCTAAAGACCAAGGGGAATTCATGAGGAGCCCCTCCTTCAAGGGTAGGGGTGTGTCCACAGATCTCCAGGATCCGTGATCATCTCTTCTTCCCCAGGCCTTGTACACCCCAGAGAGTAGAGATGCCACAATAGTTCTTCTCCTGCACTCATGCTATCTCATCTTTTCTCATCTTACACAGGCTTCTCAGGCTTGTTTACTCAGAAATATTGATAGATGAGTGGGATTTGGAGTTGGGAGTAGAAAAGATGAAAATGACATAAGAATCCACCTCTGCTAAAACCCACATGATGTATTAATTCCATACATTATTGAATTCAGGTAACTAATATTAGGAATTTTGCATCTACACACTTACGTAAAATGGGCATATACTAGACATTTCTACTTCATTTGGTTTGAGATCAAATTTTATCAGCCTGTATTAATTTTGTATTGCTATATAAAAATTTACCACAGTCTTGGAGGTTTAAAACAAATGTGTCACAGTTTTTGTAAGTTAAGAGCCTGGTGTTTTTTAGCTGAGACTTCTGCAGCAGACTTCCCTGGAGGCTCAGATAGTAAAGCATCTGCCTACATAGATGCGGGAGACCCAGGTTCGATCCCTGGGTTGGGAAGATCCTCTGAAGAAGGAAATGGCAGATCTCCAGTACTCTTGCCTGGAAAATCCCATGGATGGAGGATCATGGTAGGCTACAGTCCATGGGATCACAAAGAGTTGGACACAACTGAGCGACTTCACTTTCACTGTTTCACTTTCTGCAGCATTACATAGATTATAATGAAGTCCTGATGCACCCTCATCTGCAGGCTTGTCTAGAGAAAGATCTACTTCCCATATCCCTCAGACTGATGACTAAATTCAAACTGTTAGCTGCAAGTTAAAGTCCCCGTTTGTTTACCTGATGGTTGTTGGGCTGGCAGCTCACCCCTGCAGGTTTTCTAGAGACCATGCCTTAGCCACCTGGTCCTCACAATAGTGCAGCTTGCTTCTTCGAAACAACAGGGGGATCTCTTTTTTTGAGTGCTTAACTAATTAGGTCAGTCCTGGGAACAAATCTCCCTTTGAAATAACTCAAAGTCAACTATGGAGCCGGAGAAGACTCTTGAGACTCCCTTGGACTGCAAGGAGATTGCAACAGTCAATCCTAAAGGAAATCAACCCTGAATAGTCATTGGAAGGGCAATGCTGAAACTCCAACACTTTGGACACCTGATGCGAAGAGCCCACTTATTGGAAAAGACCCTGATGCTGGGAAAAATTGAGGGCAGGAGGAGAGGGGACTACAGAGGATGAGATGGTTGGATGGCATCGCCAACTCACTGGACATGAATTTGAGCAAATTCCAGGAGATAGTGAAGGACAAAGAAAGCTTCTGTGCTGCAGTTGATGGTATCGCAGAGTCAAACACAGCTGAGTGACTGAACAACAACAAAGTCAACGGATAAGGGGCTTTAAATTAAATATGCAAGATTCCTTCACCTTTGCTACATAATATAACCCAATTAAAAGAATGATTGTCTTGTCATATTCACAGTCCTACCTATGCTGAGGGAAGGGAATTCTGAGGAGAGAGAGGAATTTAGGAGAACTTCTCAGAATTCTGTTTACCAGGTAGCCTCATATATACCTTGATTTTCTTTTATGTATGTGTCTGTTTCTTCTGTAATTCAGAAACAACCTGATATCTTATAGTTTTTATTTTTTTAGACAATATTTTATTTACAGTTTTTTTTTAGCTTCTGGACATATGGAAAATTTTTATTATCACTGTTACACTGATTCTAATTTTACTGCATTATAATTTAACAATTCTATGATGTTGACTTTGTGCTATTTATTGGAGATTTCTTTGTGGCCTAATATTTGGTCACTTTAAAACAATATTCCACATATTCAAAAAGAACAAAGATTTTCTGCTGTGTGGATATTATGTTATATGCACATATGATGTGAAGATAGACTTCTGTTAGATTAAGCCACTGAGTAACCAGGGTTAATTTACTATCTCAGCAGAGCCTGACCAATACTGTATAACCTGAGGAGGTTTACTTGTTTAGAAAACAGTAAAATTCAGCAAGTTATTTGTTCCGCATTCTTTTAATGCATCTCAAAGTGTGTTCATGGGTTTACTTCTCCCTTCCTGGAGAACTGCCACTAATAATGTCCTCAAAGAAAACTCTTGTGGAGTAAACTTTTCAGGTCTTATTTGACAGAGAATATTGTCTCTTACATTCAAATTACTGTTTGGATCTATAGCTATAATCTCAAAATTACTTGATGTTAGCACCCTGAAAATGTTACAATATGGTCTTCTTGTCATCAGTGTTACTGTTGGGTTGTAAAGAGTATGTCTCCCTATCTTTTTAAAAATTTAAAACAGTGTGATTTAGATTTGCTTTTAAATTTTATTTTTCAGTTCTATAGTATAGAATATCTGTATAAAAATGCCTAGTAGGTAAGTTGAAAAGTTGAATCTTTAATTCAGACACTGTATCCAGGTAATATATGTGAAGTTCTATGAGTCTGAGATTTCATAAGACAACAAAATAGCTGGAGAAAAAAGTACCAGCTCATGGAGCACTTGTAGGCAAGGAGAAAAGCAAATGGGGAAAAATCAGGTGTGACAGTACAGTAAGATGCAGGAGAATACAGAGCGATTGAAGTTGAGAAAGAAGAATTTTCATGAGAAAGACGATGTCAACAATCACAAATTCTGCACATAGGACTGAGAAATTGAATTTGGTAATTGAAATCATTGTTGACTTAAAAGAGAGTGGTTTTAAGGAATAATTGGAATTAGATTCTAGATTGTAGGCTGTTAGAGGAAAACTAGATATGATCACTTAAAGGATCAGCACATCCCACTGATTTTTGTTGAGACATTTATAAATATGAGCATATTAACTTTCCTAGCAAGAGTTGGTCAAGCACCTACTTATAAGCAAAGGACAGCTCTTTTCTTGGAATTTAAATGTATAGATTGGGGGTGACAGTGGTAGAGGAGCATTTTAAAGTATTTAGATAATATAAGTAATTTAAAAGTGGTGAACACTTTTAAACACTATTCAGTAAAATATAGATAAAAGTAAACGGAGGTCAATCAGAGTCATTTCCTTTTAAGACATGAGATGTGAACAAGCCATGTGGTAAAGAAAATGAGACATGGAGAGTGAATTAGAAATTGGAGAAATATTTTCAGGAAAAGAATAAACCATATTAAGAATATATATACATATATAAGGACTGATACATTCAGGAGCTAGCATTGCTCCTGTTTTATGGCTAGTGGGTTTGAAAGCCAAAAACCACTAAGTGGCCAAGAGAGTTTTTATCTTGCTCTTATTATCCTTATCTATTTTATTTGTTAAAGTTTAATTTCCTAGCATTTTTCTAAATACTCATTTTTTGGTCTAATACATTACAAACCAGTTTTGCAATCTTAATTTACTCCCCCCACAGAAAATACCTCAAGTCAAGCCTCTGCTGTCCAGTATGCTAACCAGCAGTCCTAAATGGTGGAAACGTAGCAGCACAGCAGGCTGCAGTCCTCCAGCAGACAGACAGACAGAGTGAGAATCCGAGTCAAGGGCAGGAGCACACTAGAAGACCAGAAAAAGTTCATTATCATGTATGCATGGACTAGTAGTACAAATCACTAATACAAGAGAACTTAGAGAAGCTGACTACCTGTCTGGGCTAGCACACACTCTGGTGTTCACATGAGGATGTGGGGAAGGGTAGAACCGAAGGACTGGTAGATGGCAATGTCTTAGACATAGATCAGAATATCCTGACTGTGAAGTACAAACATCAGGGTCAGTATTGGGAGACATGTTGGCAGGAATAAGGGCAGGGCTCTTTAGCCTACTGAGTGAGGAATCTGTCCTGTTTGGGAACTTGAGAAACTTAGACCTGGATAAAAATAATCTTACACAGGAAAGTTAGTTAAAGATAGAATCTGCTCCTCTTAAGCCCTAAACGTGATAGGCCTAGAGTGGAACAAAACATCCCTTCCCGACTTATCAGTGGGAATACAGGGCCTCCTAGGTCACAAGGACCTGATTCTTTACGCACTGTATTAGAGATTGAATTAAGTTTCCCCCCAAATATGTTAAAGTTCTAGTCTCAGAATACAACCTTATGTAGGGGTAGGATTACTGGAAGTGTAATGAACATGAGATCATACTGGAGTATGAAAGTGAAAGTGAAGTCGTTCAGTTGTGTCCGACCCTCAGCGATCCCGTGGACTGTAGCCTACCAGGTTCCTCCATCCATGGGATTTTCCAGGCAAGAGTACTGGAGTGGATTGTCATTTCCTTCTCCAAGGGATCTTCCTGACCCAGGGGTCGAACCCAGGTCTCCCTCATTGTACGCAGACACTTTACCGTATGGCGGGCCCTTAATCCAATGAAATTGTTGTTCTTATAAGAAACAGCAATGCGAAGTCTTAAGCAAGCAGGGAGAGCACCATGTGATGGCAAAGGCAGAGACTGGAATTGTAGAGTTGCGAGCCAAGGGACATCTAAAATTTCTAGAAAACCATCAGAAGCTAGGGGGAGACAAGGAAGGAGCCTGTAAGTTTACACAGAAAATATGGCTCTGCCAACACCTTGATTTCAGACTTGGCCTTCAGAAATGTTGAAACAATAAATTTCTGCTTTGAACTATTAAAAAGTTACTCTGTCAATTTGTTATTACACTTTGGGAAATTATTATACCCTGGGTCCTGAAAGTAAATAGAGGAGATGGCAGAAGTAGGGGTTTCTGGTCAGTGGACTGGGTGAAGGCTGAAGAACAAAAAGAATGAGATTTTACTTCCAAAGGCCACAGTGAATAATCGAGATCTTTTCCTTCATCTTGTTTCCCCTTTCCTGCACTAAAACTATGCCAAATATTAAACTGTTCTCTGAACGTTTTTTCACAGTTATAAACATTTGAATTAAGTTGGAGCTTAAATTCAGATTATGTTCTACTAGCCTAGAAGTAACAGAGAGTCAAATATTTCTTAATAGTTTAGGTACATGTCTCACCAAAATCTTTTCCTTGTAAATCTCTTTTAGATTTATGTCCATTTTGAGTTAATTTTTGTACACAGTGCAAGGTGTTAAGTTCAGTTTTTTGCATAATGATGTCCAAATATTACAGTATTATTTATTCAAAAGTCTGTTTCTTAATGAACTACCTTTTTGACAAGCCAATGAAATTTATAAGTAGGACTGTTTCTAGCCTATCCTTTCTGTTCCATTGATTTATGTGTCCCTTCTCTAGCAAATAACATACTTTCTTGGTTACTATAGCTTTAGATTAAATCTTAAAATCATATTGTGTGAGATCTCTAAATTTTTCCTTTATCAAAATATATTTCAACTATTCTAGATCTTTTTCCTTTTCCATTGTCAATTTATAAAAAAAAGAATTTCTTGTATCTGAACTTTGTACAATTATTTATAGATTAATTTGGAAAGAATTGACATCATGACCATATTTTGTCTTTTAATCTAATAAATAGGTCATAGGTCTTCATTTGATCTAAGCCTTCCTGATTTCTCTCATCACTGTTTCATAACATTCAGCATGAATATTTCCTAATTATTTCATGTTTTATATTGCTACTCTAAATGATACTATTTTTTAAATTCAATTTCTACTTCTTCATTGCTGGTGTGTATAAATAAAATTGAAATTTTATGTTAATCTTGTACCCGACAAATTTGTGAAAATATTTATTAGATTTAGTAGTTTTTTCATAGATTATTCTGAACTTTTTGTTAGAAAACTATACAGTCCATGGAATTCTCCAGGCCTGAATACTGGAGTGGGTAGCTGTTCCCTTTTCCAAGGGATCTTCCTAACCCAGGGATCAAACCCAGATCTACTGCATTGCAGGCAGATTCTTTACCAGCTGAGCCATGAGGGAAGCCCAGAAAATTATGCCATTTATGAATTAAAACAATTTTAATTTATCCTTTCCAATCCTTTTTTTTAATACGTTATTGCACTGAACAGTATGATGTTGAAGAGGAAGGAAGAGAGCAGACATAATACTTGTTTTCTGATATTAACAGAATAGTATTCAGCCTTTTACCATTAATTATTAGCTGTAGGATTTTTCTGTAGATTCCCTTTATTGTAGTGAGAAAGCCTCCTTATATTCCTAGTATAACAAGAGTTTTCATCATAAATGAGTGTTGGATTTTGCCAAAAATTTTCTGTATTCCAGTCAATTTTTCATCACGTATTTTCTTCCCTCTTCTCGTGCCTGTCCACTGCTCTTTCATGTCTGTCCCCTCCCCATTGTCCTTTTGCTCTTTCTGTCTCATCTTATATCCAGCATCATTCTAGCGACTTGAACAACTGTCCTTCCGGTTTTTCTTGGTTTAACCCCAAATTTCATCAAAACTCTCTATTTATCCAGCCTGGGAAGAAGCTTTTTCTCCACATCCTCATCCTCCATCACACAATACTGTGTGTACCTCTTTGACATCACATAACCTAGTAAACATGAAAATTACTACTATATAAATACCATTTGATACAAGTTTATTTCATTGAAATTTATCTCCTTTTCACAATAGGTTGATATTGCTCAAATTTATCATGATTTCATTGTTTGGGAGTTCCGTTACATAGATTTCTGTTTCGACACCACCAACCTATTTCTGTTATGCTAGCAGATCAACAAATTGGCAGAGTTTGAATATTTTGAGTCTCACTGACAAAAAGATAAGCCATTTCCTTTACTATTTACATTTTAAAGCAAGCACCAGATTTAATATGATTAATGTATATTACATAAGAGTGATAATGGTCTCATCATGGGAATTTTGTAATTTAGCAACTTGATTTTCCATCCCTCTCATCTATGACCCGCCAGGGAATGATATCCTTATTTTATATACCAGTTTTTTCATATCTCAGCACTTGAATAATTTCTCCTTTTTCCCAATAGGGCCGCTTCACCTTGATCTATTTTTGTCTTTCCTAGTTCTCCTTCTTGCTGTTCTTCATTTCCTCTAAGTCTCAAACCCATTATGTTTTCTCTTCAGGCTGCTACTGTATATTGTTTCTTACTTATGTTCAGCATTCCATGAATATACAAAGAAGCCCCTGGCCAAATGTTTCCAAACTTTATTTTAAAAATAAATGAATATAACAAATAATATCAAGCTTGCTGCTGCTGCTGCTGCTAAGTTGCTTCACCCTCATAATATCTGAGTAAGATCTATTTAAGGAAATGGTAAAACTCTTATGTTGCCCATATGCACAAGAAAATCCGGAAATCCCAAAAGAAGCAATAATATGGAAAGTTTGACTTTTATGACTCATTCAGCCCAGTTCCTCACTCATAGACAAGAGCTATAACCTCAAATACATTTAAATATATTTTGATTATATTTTGAACTTAAGAGAAACTTACAAACTATATCATGACAGAAGATGTGATCTGTTTTATTTATATAGTATTTTACAACTTTTGAACCAGTAGTCAACATTTAAAATTTTGTACATTTTACATAAAATTCTGATTTTTGTTTTTCTTTCTTTTTCTATTGAAGTATATTTGATTTATAATATTATATTAGTTTCAAGTATGCAACATAGTGATTCAATATTTTTATATATTATACTCCATTTAAAGTACTTACAAAATAATGGCTATATTTCACTGCATTGTAAAATATATCTTGTTGCTTAATCTATTTTAAAAAGCAGTAGTTGCTACCACTTAATTGCCTAGCCCTATCTTGCCCTTCTCTGCTTCCCTGTCCCCACTGGTAAGTACTAGTTTGTTTTCTATGTGAGTCTTTCTGTTTTGCTGTATACATTCATTTTATTGGTTAATTTGACATGTAACTGCTGAGCATTTGTTTTTCTCTGATTTATTTCACTATGTATAATGCATTCTATATTCATTCACATTGTTGTACATGGCAGAATTTCATTATTTATTAAGGTTGTGTAATACTCATTACTTTGCCAACAAAGGTCTGTCTAGTCAAGGCTTTGGTTTATCCACTAGTCATGTATGGATGTGAGAGCTGGACTATGAAGAAGGCTGAGCACAAAATAATTGATGCTTTTGAACTGTAGTGTTGGAGAAGACTCTTGAGAGTCCCTTGGACTGCAAGGAGATCCAACCAGTCCATCCTAAAGGAAATCAGTCCNGCCATGATCTTCGTTTTCTGAATGTTGAGCTTTAAGCCAACTTTTTCACTGTCCTCTTTCACTTTCATTAAGAGGTTTTTAGTTCCTCTTCACTTTCTGCCATAAGGGTGGTGTCATATTTCTATTAATCTTTTGAAAGAAATGGTTTCTAGTGTCACTGATTTTCTCTACTGATTTCTTATTTTCAATGACATTGATCTCCTGTCTGCTTTTTATTTCTTTTCTTCTGCTTCCATTGAATTTGCTGATCATTCTCTAGAATCCTAAAGTATAGACATATTATTTTAGATTTTTCTTCTTTTCTAAAATATACATTTAAAGCCATAAATTTCTGTCAAATAACTGCTTTCATTGTTTCCTAAATTTTGATGAGTTATATTTTCATTTAGTTCAACATATTTTCTAATATCTCTTGAGATTTCTAATTTGATCCGTATGTTATTTAGAAGTGTAATGTTTAATTTTCATATATTTTTCAGGTTTTTCTAATCATCTTTCCACTGCTAATTTTTAGCTATTTCCATGGTAGTCCGAGAGTAGACATTGTACGTACAAGTTTGTTATGGTGTGTTTTATGGCCCAGAATGTAGTCTATCTTGGTGAATGATCCATGAAACCTTGAAAAGAATGTTTCTTCTGCTGTTATCAAAATGAAGCAGTTGATAGATACCCATTACATCCAGTTGAGAGTCTTACTGAGCTCAACTATGTCCTTACTGATTTTGTGCCTGCTAGATCTACTTTTAATAGTATTGGATTCATCTAGTTCTCACTTCTTCCTGAGTTTTTGCCTCATATATTTTAGTGCTCTGTTGTTAATGTACATATACTTTATGTATTATTATACCTTTTTGGAGAATTTATCCCTTTTCATTAATGTTCCTCTTTATACCTGATAACATTTCTTGCTTTAAAGTTTTCTTTTTTGAAATTAGCATCTTTCTCCACCCACTTACAAGAAGCCCATTTTAAACATAAAAACACATAGATTAAAAGTAGACAACATATACTTTGGTCTTATTTCCTGATCCATTCCCACAATCCCTGCCTTTTCTGTGGTACATTTAGATCATTACCATTTACTGTGGATGTGCATAGCAGCACCTGATGGCCCAGCAACAGCCACTGCTCCTGCTCAGAACAAGACGTAGAATGAACTGTGGAGACTACACATCTCCCAGGGAAGCCCAGTCCATCCTAATGAACTTGAGGAAAGCTGTAACCAGCCAGTAAACATGACAGACGTTGTTAAGCAGCTTCAGAAATGGCTCATGCATGGAATTTCAATGAATGCTTCTGAGGGAAGCTGGCATTGAATTCCATTTTAAATGCATGAGGCTGTCATATTATTGAAGTAATTCTCTGAACTTTCCTGACCCAGAGTGCTGTGCTAATAGCCAAAGAACTTCCACAACCCAGAAGAAGAAAACCTGCTGGAGATATACAAACATTTTACTTTCTTAATGAGGCTATATGGCTTAGAAGAAAAGAAGGCATTCTTGCATTTCTGTACATCTACCAGTGTTAATTATGGACATAGATACACCAGGCTGAGTGGCAGCAAACTGGTGCTAAAGCAGCTTGGAGGAGTTCTTTCCCCAGACTAAGCATGAGGTAGTGTGAAGACAGACAGAGATCTGATCATTTCCTCTGGTGGATATTTTCACTGATAAATTGTGTTTGCTTAGCTGGCTAAAATAGGGTGATCATGAAGTCAGAAGTCACAGGGGTCAGTACCACTGTGATCATATTAGCATTACCGTTGCATAGTTATAGGTTGTAATCTAGCCCTGGGCAACTATTTTGAAAAGAAGTCCTATGGTCATATATCCAATCTGTAGAAACCTACACCAAAAGAAAAAAAAAAAACAGCTCTACTTTACAGTCAATCAAAAGTTTATATAGAAAACTATTTATGTAAGAAAGTGTTATACATTATTTTTCCCAATTATCTTTTCTCCAATCCTAGATTAACAGAATTCTTACCTAAATCTTACACTAAAGGCAGTTTTTTGTTTTGTTTTGTTTTGTTTTTTGGCTACACCATATGGAATCTTAGTTCCCTGACCAGGGTTTGAACCTGTGCCCTCTGCACTGGGTGTGCAGAACTTGGACTACTGTACCATCAAGGAAGACCCTGCTGTGGAAGGTTTAACCATAATATCATTGTAGTGTTAGAATCTGCTGGGAGCCAACAGCAGCAATCTAGGGCAGAGACCATAAAGACAGGAACGAAGGCAGAGATGAGAGAGAAGGGACACACCAGGAAGATATTTAGAACATGACTGTCAGACACTGGCATCCAGGAATTTTAGTGGCATCACATATTGCAGGGATAAGAACTTGGATTTACTGTACCATAATCATGGATGTCAGTTGTCCACTAGAAAACAGACTCTGATAAACAAAAGCCCTGATTTTCAGTGCTTACTGACTTCCCTGATATAACCATTTGCACCAATTTCAAGCTCCAAAGGGCTTAACAATCAGCTGGCAAAATTCCTAATGTTTTGAACATTGTTCATGTAGGCTGGAACAAGAGAATCCTGGTACATCACTGACCTGAATGCAGTGTCAAGCAATTCAATTTTCAGTTCACTTAAATTTTGTCCCTTTTATCCTTCCTTCTTTGAACCTATTGACTTTAAGAGCCATTCATAGAGTTTTATGGACATAGAGAAGACAAGCAGAGACACTAGACTGTACATTGACTATACACTGGTATATATAGTGGGCTGTACATTGGATGTGCACTGATGTACAGTGGACTGAACATTAGATGTACACTGGTATATACTGGACTGTACACTAAACTGTACATGGGATGTACTCTGGACAGTAGCTTGGGTATACACTGCACTGTACACTGGGATGTTCCCTTGCACTGTACATTGGACTGTACACCAGATGTGCCCCAGATGTGTCCTGGACTATACTCCAGACGTGTGTCAGATGTGCACCAGATGTGCTCCAGATATGTCCTGGAGTGTACTCCAGATGTGGGCCAGATCTGTTCCAGATGTGCACTGGATGTGTGCTGGTTATGCACCAGATATGCTCCAGATGTGCCCAGGTGTGAACTTGGACTGTACACTAGATGTAAACTACACACTGGAATGCACACTTAAATGTGTACTGGAATGTACACTGTTACATTATATTATACACTATACTGTACACTGGATGTACATTGAGTATACTGGAATGTACACTATGCTGCAAAATGGACTATACATTATATGGTACATGGGACTGTATACTATGCTGTACTTTAGATGTGCACTGAATACATTGGATGTACACTATACATTGGACTGTATACTGACATACACTGAATGTTCAGTGGATTCACAATGGACTGTAAAGAAACTGAAGTGCCAGCATGTTTTCTAGTACATCATAGACATACATTCTTTGAATATATATGTGCAAAATGCCAAGCTCTAATGATTTCAAGTTCTTCTGATTTTTCCCTGAGTTATAGGTAGACATCAGTCCATTTTGAACTTCAAGATATCAAAACAGTTTAAAGGCCAAGTTACTTACATTTTATTAAAACCAAAGAGTGATTGATTCTAAATTATATAATGTATACCTCAAAACAAAAACCCTATAACTAAACTTGATATAGATGTTTATTTTTTCACCCATAAATAATATGTTCCAAGGAGAAAGTTTGGGGATAAACATTTGTAAAGATGTCCTCATAATCAAGTTCAGGGAACATTCCTTCTGAATCTCTTATATAAAGTAAATTCCCAAAGTAAAGTTACTGGGTATCAGATGAAGTCATAACTTCAAGCAGCAATAAAGAGATACATTCTGTTCATCTCCATAATAAAAAAGCATNTGAATGTTCAGTGGATTCACAATGGACTGTAAAGAAACTGAAGTGCCAGCATGTTTTCTAGTACATCATAGACATACATTCTTTGAATATATATGTGCAAAATGCCAAGCTCTAATGATTTCAAGTTCTTCTGATTTTTCCCTGAGTTATAGGTAGACATCAGTCCATTTTGAACTTCAAGATATCAAAACAGTTTAAAGGCCAAGTTACTTACATTTTATTAAAACCAAAGAGTGATTGATTCTAAATTATATAATGTATACCTCAAAACAAAAACCCTATAACTAAACTTGATATAGATGTTTATTTTTTCACCCATAAATAATATGTTCCAAGGAGAAAGTTTGGGGATAAACATTTGTAAAGATGTCCTCATAATCAAGTTCAGGGAACATTCCTTCTGAATCTCTTATATAAAGTAAATTCCCAAAGTAAAGTTACTGGGTATCAGATGAAGTCATAACTTCAAGCAGCAATAAAGAGATACATTCTGTTCATCTCCATAATAAAAAAGCATTCACAGTGATTAATATACTGTATTTGTTGCTCTTTGTTCCTATTTTTGTCTTCCACTCTTCTTTAATTGTTTTATATGATTTCCCTTCTCATTTTAATTATTTTCCCTCCCTTAGGTGGCACAGGATGACTAGAATGGGTTGAAGTTGGATATTTATTTCCTCCTACCCAGTTATTTAGGTTCTGGTTAGTTTCCCCTGTGGGCAGGCCTTACTAGAAATAACATGGTGCCCTAGCATAATTCAAAATGACTTTTTTCCCCCCAGAATCACAAGAAAATTGTTCTGATATTACTGTGGGGAAATGGTCAAGCTCCTAGAAGTATATCTCACAATACTGTGGCCCCTATAACTGAGCCCCCAGCAATTAACCCATTACAAATCCAGTTTTCTTATTCCAGCACTGGTTCCCATGGCAATTTCAGCTTATAAGTCTCTACTCTCTTATGCTATGATGACCTGTCTGACTCTCCCAATCTTGGGGGAAGTAATCTGCACTATGTCCACCATCTTCTCTTTTAGATCCAATAAGAGTTATTGATTTTCTAATTGCTAATAAGGTGGAGTGGCGACTTTCAAGTTTCCTGTATGTGGACTAGAAACCAACTCTAACCTTTAATAGTCTTCACTCTACTTTCTCCCTCTTGAAGATTTATTATTTCAAAGTAGTGTTCCTTGAACAATTGTGGGTTTAGTCGCTAAGTCATGTCCAACTCTTTGTGACCCCATGGACTGTAGCCCAGCAGGCTCTGTCCATGGGGATTCTCCAGGCAAGAATGCTGGAATAGCCTGCCATATCCTTCTCCAGGGGATCTTCCCAACCTAGGGATCGAACCCAGGTCTTCCATATTGCAGGTGGATTCTTTACCATCTGAACAACTATATTTTGAACAACTATATTATCATAATAACTTGCATAGATTGGATACAGAAATCTTTAAAGCACGAAAATCCAAAGATATTTTATCACTACTGAAGCAAACAAGCTTGTCCAAATAACAACTTAAAGAAACTTTCCATTTTCTATTTAAAAGTATTAAGCACAGATTATTTTTATCCCCTTTGTACAACTTGTTGAAATATATTTATAATTATATAAGAGGAGATAATTTATCTTAATTAGAGAGGTTGTAAAAGTTATGTGACTGAATGCAAGCTCATACTGCTAACCAAACAAGAGGCCAATGAGTCAACAGATGAAGCATTGGTGCACAGAGTAGTGACTTCCCAACAGATTTCCCAACCTGGGGATCTGGCAAAGGGACTGAGAAACTTTGGAGGCCAGTGGGATTTGATTACAGAACTTACACAGGACTGGGGAAACAGACTCTTGGAGGACACAAACAAAACCTTGTGACACCAGGACCCAGGAGAAAGGAGCAGTGATCCCACAAGAGACTGACTCAGACTTGCCTGTGAGTGTCCGTAAGTCTGCGGTGGAGGCATGGGTTAGTAGTAGCCTGCTGCATAGTCATGGGCACTGAGTGCAGCAGTGCATGCATGGAACCTTTTGAAGTAGGTCCATTATCTTCATCATCCCCACTGCAGTTTGTTCTCAGGTCAAACAACAGGGGAGCTTCCCTCATAGCTCAGTAAGTAAAAAATCTGCCTATAGTGCAGGAGACCTGGGTTCAATCTCTGAGTTGGAAAAATCCCCTGGAGAAGGAAATGGCAACCCTCTCCAGTATCCTTGCCTGGAAAATCCCATGGACAGAGGATCCCTGTGGGCTGTAGTTCAAGAGGTCACAAAGAGTTGAGCATGACTGAACAACTAAAAATTCACTTCAAACAGGGAGGAAACACAACATTAAATTGCCCATCAATGGAAAATTGGATTAAAGATTTACTGAGCATGGCCCTGCCCATCAGAACAAAACCCAGTTTCCCCCACAGTCAATCTCTCCCATCAGGAAGTTTCTATAAGCCTCTTATCCATATCCATCAGGAGGCAGTTCAGTTCAGTTGCTCAGTCATGCCCAACTCTTTGCGACCCCATGAATTGCAGCATGCCCGGCCTTCCTGTCCATCACCAACTCCAAGGGTTCACTCAGACTCACATCCATCGAGTCAGTGATGCCATCCAGCCATCTCATCCTCTGTCATCCCCTTTTCCTTCTGCCCCCAATCACTCCCAGCATCAGAGTCTTTTCCAGTGAGTCAACTCTTCGCATGAGGTGGCCAAAGTACTGGAGTTTCAGCTTCAGCATNCTGTTCATGGGGTTCTTAAGGCAAGAATACTGAAATGGTTTGCCATTCCCTTCTCCAGTGGACCACATTGTGTCAGACCTCTCCACCATGCCTGCCCAACTTGGGTGGCCCCATAGGGCATGGCTTAGTTTCATTGAGTTTCATTTTATATCATTGAAGAGATACTCCATGTCCAAGGTAAGAGTAACCCAAGTAAGATGGTAGGTATTGTGAGAGGGCAGACACACTGAAACCATAATCAGAGAAAACTAATCAATCTAATCACACTAGGACCATCAGGAGGCAGACAGAATGAAAACCACAATCACAGAAAATTAATCAAACTGATTACATTGACCACAGCCTTGTCAAACTCAATGAAACTGTAAGCCATGTTGTGTAGGGCCACCCAAGATGGACAGATCATGGTGGAGAGTTCTGACAAAAAGCGGTACCCTGGTGAAGGGAATGGCAAACCACTTCAGTATTCTTGCCTTGAGAACCCCATAAACAGTACAAAAAGGCAAGATATGACACTGAAGATGAACTCCCCAGGTCGGTAGATGCCCAATATGCTACTGGAGAAATAACTCCAGAAAGAATGAAGAGATAGAGCCAAAGCTGAAACAATGCCCAGTTGTGGAGTCATCAGTGATGGAAGTAAAGTCCAATGCTGTAAAGAACAATATTCCATAGGAACCTGGAAAGTTATGTCCATGAGTCAAAGTAAATTGGGAGTAGTTAAACAGGAGATAGCAAGAGTGAACATTGGCATTTTAGGAATCAGTAAACTAAAATAGACCGGAATGGTTCAATTTAATTCAGATAACCCTTATATCTACTACTATGGGCAAGAGTCCCTTAGAAGAAATGGAGTAGCCCTCACAGTCAACCAGAGTCCAAAATGCAGTACTCGGATGCAATCTCAAAACAGAAAGAATGATCTCCATTTGTTTCCAAAGCAAGCCATTCAATATCACAGTAATCCAAGTTTATGCCCTAATGACTGATGCTAAAGAAGCTGAAGCTGAATGATTCTGTGAAGACCTACAAGACCTTCTAGAACTAATACCCCAAAAAGTTGCCCTTTTCATCATAGAGGACTGGAATGTAAAAGTGGGAAGTCAAGATATAACTGGAGTAACAGGCAAATTTGGCCTTGGAGTACAAAATGAAGCAGGGCAAAAACTAGCAGAGTTTCGCCAAGAGAATGCACTGGTCATAACAAACTCCCTCTTCCAACAACGCAAGAGACAACTGTACACATAGGCATCACCAGATGGTCAATGCCAAAATCAGATTGATTATATTCTTTGCAGCCAAAGATGGAGAAGCTCTATACAGTCAGCAAAAACAAGACTGGGAGTTGACTGTGGCTCAGATCATGAACAGGAGAAGGCAATGGCACCCCACTCCAGTACGCTTGCCTGGAAAATCCCTTGGGTGGAGGAGCCTGTTAAGCTGTAGTCCATGGGGTCGCTAAGAGTCAGCCATGACTGAGCGACTTCACTTTCACTTTTCACTTTCATGCATTGGAGAAGGAAATGGCAACCCACTCCAGTGTTCTTGCTTGGAGAATCCCAGGGACGGGGGAGCCTGGTGGGCTGCTATCTCTGGGGTCGCACAGAGTCGGACATGACTGAAGCAACTTAGCAGCAGCATTCATTGGAAGGACTGATGCTCAAGCTGAAGCTCCAATACTTTGGCCACCTGATGTGAAGAGCTCACCTATCAGAAAAGACCTTGATGCTTGGAAAGACTGAGGGCAGGACGACAAGGGTGTGACAAATGGTTAAAATGGTTGGATGGCATCACCAATATAATGGATGAGTTTGAGTAATCTCCAGGAGATAGTGAAGAACAGGGAACCTTCACATGCTGCAATCCATGGGGTTGTAAAGAGTCAAATACAATTTAGCAACTGAACAACTACAACAAAAATGAAATCAGATGAGAGAAATTATTAAGAGTCACAAGAATGGTTAAGAAAAAGAAACTATTGCTGTTTACATCAAATATGATCATACGCTCAGATAGTCAATGAAAAAGTTAACTCAAACAATAAAAAAAATTCAGGAAGTTATCAGAACATATAATTAACATGTGACCCTAATAGTTTTCATAAATAGAAAAAACAATCAGAGAATATAATGACTATAAAATGCATGACTTATAACAGCAATAAGGAAGTAAGATACCTAGAAATAAATTTAACCTCATATATACAAAATTTACATAAAGGAAACTTAACATAATATTAGACTTTAGGACATCATAATAGACTTTAACAAATGGAAAGACATTCTTAGTTCTTAAGTTATATGATTTGACATCATTAAATGTATCAGTTCTCCCTAAGTTATCAATTTAATGTAAACCCCCAAAAAATATTATCAAGTTTTTTAATGGATAGACAAGTTAATACAAGTTTTATGTGGAATACCTAGGAGAATACTTTAAAAGAAAATATACCAAGAGACTAGCCCTACAAAACATTAAAAATAATACATCTATAATTAAAATAAGGTGGTCCTGGTGCATGGCTGACAGATTGATCAATAAGAAAGAGCTAAAAGTCTAGCTATAGAGCAAAGCACATATAAAATGTTAGTATATGATGAAGATAACACTTTAATTCACTGGGGTAAGGATGGGCATTTTAAGCAATGGTTCTGAAATAATTGGTATTTAGTAAAAAAATAAAATTAGATCTCTGCCTGATTTCACACAAGAATAAGCTCCACATTGTTCAAGAGTCTAAACGCTAAAAAAAAAAAAAAATGAAATGACAAAAGTACTAGTAGAAAACAGATGAATTCCTATATGAATTTCTGTAATACCTGGGGGTACAAAAATGTTTTCAAGTAGTAGCTCAAAATCTAGAGAAAGTTAGAAATTGATATATTTGACCACATAAAAATATGAAACTTTAGCACAGCAAAAAGAATATATCATAAACAAAGTCATATGACAATACACTAGAAGAAAATATTTGTAATGTCACAGGTAATGCTTATGTTAGTATTACTTATTAGCTAATAGTAGCTAGTATTAGTTACTATCTAATAACATTAACAAGAATTTCCTAGTGGCTCAGATGGTAAAGAATCCACATGCAATGTGGGAGACATGGGTTCAGTCCCTGGGTTGGGAAGTTCCCGAGGAGGAGGGCATGAAAACCAGGCAGTTTTCTTGCCTGGAAAATCCCCATGGACAGAGAAGCCTGGCCGCCTACAGTCCATGTGGTCACAAGTATTCTGACATGACTGAGTGACTGAGCACAACACAATAACATTAATATATGGAATGCTTAAAATTCTGGGGGACAAAAAACCAAAATCCTGAGAGTAAAATGACTGAAAGAGAAATGGGCTATCCAAAAAAAAAGGTTTAAATGTCTTTAAACATGTGAAAATAAATTCAATCTTATCTATAGTAATATAAATGCTAATTAAGACTATTCTGAGATATCATTTCTCATTAAGCAGATTGGTAAAAGTTCAAAAACTAGTAACACACTATTTTCAAGACTGTGGGGAAACAGATTGTCATATATTGCTGATAAAAATGCAAAATGGTGCATCCCTTATGGATGAGAATGCAGCAATATTTGATGAAAAATCAGTTGAGTTCAGTCAAGTTGCTCAGTCCTGTATGACTCTTTGTGAACCCAGGGACTGCAGCACACCAGGCTTCCCTGTACATCACCAACTCCTGGAGCTTGCTCAAAGTCAGGTCCATTGAGTCTGTGTTGCCATCCAACCGTCTCATCCTGTCATCCCCTTCTCCTCCCATCTTCAATCTTTCCCAGCATCAGGGTCTTTTCAAATGAGTCAGCTCTTCGCATCAGGTGGCCAAAGTATTAGTTTCAGCTTCAGCATCAGTCCTTCCAATGAATATTCAAGAATGATTTCCTTTAGGATGGACTGATTGGATCTCTTTGCAGTCCAAGAGACTCTCAAGACTCTTCTCCAAGACCACAGTTCAAAAGCATCAATTCTTCAGCACTCAGCTTTCTTTACAGTTCAGTTCTCACATACATACATGACTACTGGGAAAACCATAGCTTTGATTAGAAGGACCTTCGTCAGCAAAGAATGTCCCTCCTTTTTAACATGCTGTCTAGGTTGGTCATAGCTTCTCTTCCAAGGAACAAGTGTCTTTTAATTTCATGGCTGCAGTCGCCACCTGTAGTGATTTTGGAGCCCCCCCAAAAATAAAATCTGTCACTGTTTCCATTGTTTCCCCATCTATTTGCCATGAAATGATAGGACCACATGACATGATCTTACTGTTTTGGATGCTGAGTTTTAAGCAAGCTCTTTTACTCTCCTCTTTCACTTTCCTCAAGTAGCTCTTTAGTTCTTCACTTTCTGCCCAAAGGGTGGTGCCATTTGTGTGTATGAGATTATTGATATTTCTCCTGGCAATCTTCATTCCAATTTGGGCTTCATCCAGCCCAACATTTCACATGATGTACTCTGCATATAAGTTAAATAAGCAGGGTGATAATGTACAATCTTTATGAACTCCTTTCTGAAATTCAAGCAAGTCCATTGTTTCACACCTGGTTCTAACTTTTCCTTCTTTACTTGCATACAGATTTCTCAGGAAGCAGGTCAGGTGGTCTGATATTCCCATCTCTTTAAGAATTTTCCAGGTTGTTGTGATCCACACAGCCAAAGTCAAATCCACAGTCATTTGCATAGCCAATAAAGCAGAAGTAAATGTTTTTCTGGAACTCTCTTGCTTTTTCTCTGATGCAACAGATGTTGGCAATTTGATCTCTGGTTCCTCTGCCTTTTCTAATGAAAAATAGTGTTTCAGCTTGGGAGTCTGGATGAAGTGTTTAAAGGAACACTTTGTTCTATTTTTACAGCTTTTCTATGAGTCTGAAATTACATCAAAATTAAACATTAAAGGCAAATATTGTTCTATATGCTCTTGAAAGTAAACTATAGGAAATAGACAAGAGAAGGGAGAACTTGCCATATTGCAAGGAATAAATGATATTAGTCCAAACCAGGATAGTCACAGCAGAGGTAATGAGAATGAGATGATTTGATTCTGGATATACCTTGAAGATAAATCTAATATTTCCTGATAGACTAGATGTAGAGTGGGAGACACTGAGATGACCAAAGGTAACTCCAGTGGTTTGGCACAAGCAACTGAACAGATTGACTTGGCATCAACCTAGATGGAAAAGACAATGGATGGTACAAGTATGAAGGATAGCTACAGAATGAGACTTGTTAATCGTGAAATATTTATTAGATATTTAAATGGGGTGGTAAGCACTATACTTAATACTTGGTATAGCTTGTACCCATGCAATATCTGACATATCCTCATGTTTTGCAGTGTAGAAGGACCAGGAAGAAAAGGAGAGTGAGAGACTTTCCCTTCCTAGCTAAGATAGTGAGTCAGCATAACATCCTTTTGATTATCCTTGGCTTTACACTGACTAGCATGTTTCTGTGTCCAAACACTCTTAAAACTTCTAGTGACTCCTCCCCGTTTCATGTGAACTGAGTGTAGAGAACTGAGGCCGTTGTCCATTACTCCAACCTAGCAAGCCAGGTTTGACTAGAATAAAGTGATTATATTTTGGAAGTTGCTGTAGTTCTTTTATTGGTAAAATGCTATTCAGACTTTAAAAGTGCTGATTAGGAAAGCTGACATTTTTTGGTGTGGCTGAAGCTCAGACCTAATTATGTCAGTGTAAGTATGAGTTTCATTAATTTAAGCTTTTTAATCACCTTGAATTTTTCATAGTGTCTATTTTTAGTGAAAACATCTGTACCATTCAGTGCATTTTGCAGTGTGGGTTACCTAAATAGTATTGAAATCTACTGTGAGCATACAGTAGGCATTCATTAAATACACAAAACGTATTCCTTAGTTAACAAAGATAACAATGGACTTTATTTAAATAGGGAGACAAAAAAATACTTTCAATAAATGCCTAGTATGCCTGACATTTTTGTGACCCAAAAGAATGACTTCTTTTAATGTCTTATACTAGGAATGATCTGGACCTTGATCAATGAATACATAACATTGTCATTTACCAACAAAATGTTTCCATTTATTTTTTCTTCTGTCCTTCTTTTATAGTTTTGGAATCTGAATTAGCCTTTATGGGAGAAAATGCTCCCAAGGAATCAACACAGATAACTATTTTAGTTTTTAGCTGAATAACAAAAATTCTTGAGAGATCAAAATAGTGGACTAGGAGGATTATTGAGTTCACCTCCCCCAGTGAACATATCAAAAGTGCATCTCCATGTAGAGCAATTCTCACTGAAGAAAAACTATAGCTGGCAGAGGCTCTTATGCAACAGAGAATTTAAAGAAAGTTAAGAGGGAAGGGAAGAAAAGTGATTAGGTCAAGACCTGTGCCCCTAGGATGGAACAGAGAAGAGGAGGGTTACTGGGCTCAGAGATCTTCCCATGGGAGTGAGCAGTTTGAACCACTTATTGGGCACCTCAGGCCTGGAATCTAACACCAGGAAGATGAGTCCTCTTAGATGGCTTGAAAGACAGTGAAGATAACAGGAAGGCTGAAAGAAACCTCAATTCCACCTATGAACAAGACACATGCTTGCTTACTCCCAGAAACAAAGTGGAGGGAGAAGACTGAAAATGCCTCTTACTCTTGCCTTTTCCAGCACCAACACTGCACATGCCCCAGCTTACACTGAGCACCCACTTCACCTCTTCTTGCTCTAACGTGATCCCTTCTGGGGTGAAGGTGCCATTGCTGTGAGAGGGAGAATATGCACTTAGAGTGAAGAAGAACTCAGACCCAACCCACGGAACTGCTACTCCAGCACCTTGAGACCTGATCCTACCTAGACCCTGTCTCTGCTAGAGTGGTGACAGCCACTGAAAATAGAAGCCCCAGCTCACATCTGGCTCTATCTCTAGCCCCTCCATCTCCAGACTTACTTCTTCCACCAAGGTAATAGATGCCAGTACAGCCTGGGGCACGTGGTGACCTATCCTCACATCAGATTCAGCTTTCTGACCAAAACAACTTGGCACACATAGATTGCATAGGGATGCTCTCACACGAGGACACACATACAAGAGAGGGATGGATAAGTGTTCCATCCAAATTCCAAGAAAAAGTTAAGCAAATAAACAAAATGAGAAGACAGAGAAATTTGTTCGAAATGAAAGAATCAGACAGAACAAGTGAAAAAACAACTAATAGACTGAAAGTGAAGGATGGTAAAAAATATTTCAATATTCATAGCAGATGAAGTAGACACTGAAACGAAGTCTACAAAAAATACAAAGAAAGGCATTATATAATGATAAAAGAATCAATACAAGAAGAGATATTACAATCCTTATTATATATGCACATAATACAGGAACACCTAAATATATAAAGAAAATATTAATAGAAATAAAAGGAGAAATTCACAACAATACAGTAATAGTAGAGGATGTTAACACCACATTTACCTCAATGGACAGATAATCCAAACAGATTATCCAGACACATTATCACTGTGTCCAATAAGGACACAGTGATCTTAAATTTGATGAGTTGGACTTAATAGATAAGTAGAGTACATTTAATCTTGAAACAGCAGAATATGTTTTTCAAATGTACATGGAACATTCTCCAAGATAAATAACATGATAGGTCATAAAACAAGTCTTGGCAAATTTAAAATGAAAGAAATTATGTCAAACATTGTTCTGACCACAATAGTGTTATTGTTTTTGTTGTTCAGTCACTAAGTCATGTCTGACTCTTTGTGACCCTATGGACTGCAGCATGCCAGGCTTAGTTGTTCCTTGTCTGATTCTAACTGTTATTTCTTGGCCTGCATACAGGTTTCTCAGGAGGCAGGTAAGGTGGTCAGTATTCCTATCTCTGCCCAAATCAATTACTAGAAGAAAAACAGGAAAACACAGACATGTGAAGACTAAATACCATCCCACTAAAAACCAGTGGGTGGATCAAGAAATAAAAGATAGAATTGGAAAATATCTCAGGGAAAATAAAACCACAACTTTACAGAATCCATGCAATGTACCAAAAGCAGTTCTAAGAGGGAAGTTGATAGTGATACAGGCCTACCTGTATCAAGAAAAAAATAACCTAACCTACCATCTAAAATAATTAGAAAAAAAAAAAGCACAAAATCAGCAGAAGATGGGGAATAGTATAGATTAGAGAGCAAGCAAATAATATAGAGACCAAAAGAACAATGGAAAAGATCAGTGAAACCAAGAGTAGTTTTTTTTGTTTGTTTGTTTTTTAAGATAGCAAAATTAAGAACCTAAACCAGGCTCATCAAGAAAAAAAGAGATATGACTCAAATAAAGTCAGAAATGAAAGAGGAGAAATAACAATCTATGTCATAAAGATGAAAAATAAGAGAATGCTACAAAGTTATAAGCAAACTGGACAACCTATAAGAAATTAATGAATCCCTAGGAAAATTCAATTCCAAGAGTGAATCAGGAAGAAATAGATAATCTGAACAGATCAATCACTGTTATTGAAATGGAATTAGTAATCAAAAAACTCTCAGCACAGTCTAGGATCAGACATTTTCACAGTGGATTTCTACTAAACGTATAAAGAAAAGCTATTTCTTCTAGAGCTAGTTTGGAATAGTTCTCAGACTATGTCAAAACATTGAGGAGACAGGAACTTTCCTAAGTTCATTTTACAAAGCCACTGTAACTCTGATATTGAAACCAGACCAAGACACTCCAAAAAGATATTTCAAGCTAATACCTCTGATGAATGTAGATTCAAAATCCTTGAAGTAATTAGCAAATTACTATAAAAAACTATAAAAAGGGGGTCATTCACCATGATCAAGTAGGATTTATTCCAGGAATATAAGGATGGTTCAATATCTGTAAATCAATCAATATGACACACAACTTTAACTGAAGAATAAAAATTACATGATCATCTCAAAAGATGCATAAAAAACTGATAAAATTCAAAATCCAATCATGATAAAAACTCATCAGTTTAGATATAGAGGCAACATGCTATATATATCTCAACATAAGAAATGCAATTTATAACAAATCCACAGCTAACATCATGACACTTTTCACAGAACTGGAGAAAATAATCATAAAATTATATGGAACCACAACAGAACTTGAATAGCCAAAGCAATCTTAAGAAAAAAGAACAAGGAGGCGGTCCTAAGATGGGGGAGGAATAGGACCGGGAGACCACTTTCTCCCCCACAAATTCATCAAAAGAACATTTAAAAGCTGAGTAAATTCCATAAAACAACTTCTGAACGCCGGTTGAGGACATCAGGCACCCAGAAAAGCAGCCCAGTGTCTTCAAAAGGAGGTAGGAAAAATATAAAAGACAAAAAAAGAGACAAAAGAGGTAGGGACAGAGCTCCACCCCGGAAAGGGAGTCTTAAAAAGAAAGAAGTTTCCAAACACCAGGAAACACTGTCACTACCGAGTCTGTGGCGAGACTTGGAACCACAGAGGGCAACATCAGTTCAGTTCAGTTTATTTGCTCAGTTGTGTCCGGCTCTTTGCGAACCCATGAATTGCAGCATGCCAGGCCTCCCTGTCCATCACCAACTCCCGGAGTTCACTCAGACTCACCCCCATCGAGTCCATGATGCCATCCAGCCATCTCATCCTCTGTCGTCCCCTTCTCCTCCTGCCCCCAATCCCTCCCAGCATCAGAGTCTTTTCCAATGAGTCAACTCTTCGCATGAGGTGGCCAAAGTACTGGAGCTTCAGCTTTAGCATCATTCCTTCCAAAGAAATCCCAGGGCCAAGGGCAACATAACTGGGAGGAAAAATAAATAAATAATTAAAACCCACAGATTATGTGCCCAATGGTAACTCCCCCAGCGGAGAAGCAGCACAGACACCTGCACCACCACTAGCGAGCGGGAGCTGGACAGGGAGACAAGGGCTGCATTGCTTAGAGTAAGGACCAGGCCTGAATGCCCCAAGGGCAATCTGAAGGAACTAACTTGGGCTAGAAAACCAGACTGTGGGATAGCGACCACACGGAAAGCCCTAACCTAAGACATCACCAGGCCCGCTCAAAGAACAAAGGACTGAACGGAGTTAGCCTGCTGCAGACCATCCCCCTCCAGTGACAGGCAACCAGAGCCGGAAAGGAGCAATTGCAGCCCCAGAGAGACATTATCTACCAAACTGCAAGCAGGCTTCTTTGCTAACTAAGACTTCTTGGGGTTCTGGATGGTCAACATCCGCCTGAGAAGGTACGCTGGTTGTACACCCCAAAAACCGAGCGGCAGGGACGAGGGAGGCTATAAGTCACAGCAACCATGATCTCCAAACACCTTATCACCTGAGCTTCTCGGACCTGGGAAGGGCACAAAACACAGGCCCAACTGAGTCTGTGCCTCTGAGGACTACCTGAGTGCCTGAACCTGAGCGGCTTAGACCTGAGAGGTGCATGCAGCCCAGGGCTGGCCTCAGACAGTTCCTGGCAGAGCAGCATAGAGCCTGAGCAGTGTAGGCAGGGAGGGCACACGTGCTGTGAGTGGGGGCAGGCCCAGTGTGGCTGAGACACTGGGAGCACATGCCAGTGTTCTTTGCTTGCAGAATCCCTCCCTCCTGACAGTGCGACAGAACAAGTGAGCCTAAAAAAGTGTCCACCACCGTCCCCTAGTGTCAGGGCAGAAATCGGACACTAAAGAGACCGAGGAAGCTAAACAGAGGAAGCTAAAACAGAAGGAACTGCCTTGAAAGTGACAGATGCAATAGATTAAAACCCTGTAGTTAATACCAACTACATAGGAAGGGGCCTATAGATCTTGAGAAATATAAGCCAGACTAAGGAACTATCTGAAAATGAACTGACCCCACACTGCCTACAACAACACCAGAGAAAGTCCTAGATATATTTTTACTATTTTTACTATCATTTTTTAAATTTTTAAAAATTTTTAAGTCCTCTATTACTCCTTTAATTTTAATTTTTATAACCTACTATACTTTGCAAAAAAAAAAAAAGAGAGAGAGAGAGAGACCCTATTTTTTAAAGCAAACTTCATATATATTTCTTTTCTGATAATTTTTGTGACTTTGTTCTTTTTTTCTTTTCTTTAATATTGTATTTTTGAAAATCCAACTTCTACTCTAGATTTTTAATCTTTGCTTCTTGGTATTTGTTATCAATTTTGTACCTTTAAGAACCCAATCTTCAGTACCCATTTTTAACTTGGGAGCAAGACTACTGGCTTGACTGCTCTCTCCCCCTTTGGACTCTCCTTTTTCTCCGCCAGGTCGCCTCTATCTCCTCCCTCCCCCTTCTCTTCTCTGCCCAACTCTGTGACTCTCTTTGTGTGTTCCAGACGGTGGAGAACACTTAGGGAACTGATTACTGTCTGGATCTGTCTCTCCTTTTGATTCCTCGCTTTATCCTCTTGGCCACTTCTGTCTCCTTCCTCCCTCTTCTCTTCTCTGTATAACTCCATGAACATCTCTGAGCGGTCCAGACTGTGGAGCACACATAAGGAAGTGATTACTGGCTAGCTCACTCTATCCTCTTTTGATTCCACCTCATCTCATCTGGGTCACTATCTCCTCCTCCCTCTTCTCTTCTCCATGTAACTCTGTGAACCTCTCTGGGTGTCCCTTACTGTGGAGAAACTTTTCATCTTTAACCTAGATGTTTTATTAATGGTGCTATATAGATGGAGAAGTCTTGAGACTACTGTAAAAATAAGACTAAAAACCAGAAGCAGGAGGTTAAGTCCAAATCCTGAGAACACCAGCGAACTCCTGATTCCAGGGAACATTAATCGACAGGAACTCATCAAACACCTCCATACTTACACTGAAACCAAGCACCACCCAAGGGCCAACAAGTTCCAGAGCAAGACATACCACACAAATTCTCCAGCAACACAGGAACACAGCCCTGAGCGTCAATATACAGGCTGCCCAAAGTTACTCCAAACCAATTGACATCTCATATCTCATTACTGGACACTTCATTGCACTCCAGAGAGAAGAAATCCAGCTCCACCCACCAGAACATCAACACAAGCTTCCCTGACCAGGGAACCTTGACAAGCCACCCATACAACTCCACCCACAGTGAGGAAAGTCCACAATAAAGAGAACTCCACAAATTGCCAGAATACAGAAAGGCCACCCCAAACATAGCACTATAAACAAGATGAAAAGACAGAGGAACAGGATAAATGCCCACCAAACCAAACAAAAGAGGNTCAACACAAGCTTCCCTGACCAGGGAACCTTGACAAGCCACCCATACAACTCCACCCACAGTGAGGAAAGTCCACAATAAAGAGAACTCCACAAATTGCCAGAATACAGAAAGGCCACCCCAAACATAGCACTATAAACAAGATGAAAAGACAGAGGAACAGGATAAATGCCCACCAAACCAAACAAAAGAGGAAGATATAGGGAATCTACCTCATAAAGAATTCCAAATAATGATAGGGAAAATGATCCAAAATCTTGAAATCAAAATGGAATCACAGATAAATAGCCTGGAGATAAGGATTGAGAAGATGAAAGAAAGGTTAAACAAGGACCTAGAAGAAAAAAAGAGTCAATATATAATGAATAATGCAAT
>SJYA01001445.1:421049-466527 GCA_006410615.1 Neotragus moschatus
AGGAGGCTGGGGGTGGTGGGGTGGGGGATCCACTTCAGCCCTCTACCCACAAGCTCCCGCCCCATCGGCAGGATCCTCTCACATCACCGCGTTCCTCCTGATGTTCATGACCAGCCTTCGGCCACATTCTTTGTAGTCCACAGGCTTCACGTCCACCACCATGGCCTTAATTTGAGACTCATCATTGTAGTTCTCCAGTTTGATCCTGATCCTGAACGTAAAAGATCAAAAGTTGGCATTCTGGAAAACTTCCTCAAATGCTTGCTCGTTCTTCTCTTTTAATTCCCTGAGATAAGCAGTGCTTTGTCCAAGGATGACCTCTGCAGACTCCTGGAAACATGTGACCCACTGATTCTCTTGAAAATCAGCAGTATTGACTGACAGGATCATGCGGTACTTGAAATTGGAGAATTCACTGTCACACTTGTCGCAGTAGTACAATCCATTCTGCTAGTCGATCACTTTCTTGTTACAATCCTGAGTTGGGCAGGCCTGGTACATACAGTTCTCTTTGCAAAGATACACCACGGTTGCCACAGAGCTAAAATAGTCAGGCTTGTCGCCTTGGCCCAGGTTCTCCAACTTGACCTCATATAAAGTTTTCTAGTTGGTGTTGCTCCTACCTGCTCCTCCACTCTTTAAATCAGAGATGGACATGCCATCTAAGGCTTGTCCTTCTGAGTTAAACCATCCACGAAGCTTATAGGCCTCTAGGATGTCAGGGTTCACAATGATGGTGCTTGAAGATAGAACAGAGAGGCTCCGTCCACCAAAATCAGAAACTCTGCCTCCTTCGATGGCCATCACAGGTTGTCTAGAACCATCAAATTTATCAGCATCATCTCCCCACAGGGTAGCGTTCACCACCTTCCCTGACATATCCATCAGATAGATATTTCTCTTCAAGACTTCTCTGTTGTTAGACTTCACTATGATTTTTGTGACATCTTCATAGTTCTTGCAGATTCCGATTATGTCTACAAGTGAGTGTTTATATTTGCTCTCCAGGTCGCCAGTCCTCGTGAAATCAAACTGAACTGTGGGTAAGTGACGACCGTCTTCACAGGGCATGACAGAAATCTCATTGTTGAAGGTCATCTCGTAGTCATTTTTGACGGCTGTGAATTGTTTGTTGGCGATCTTCAGGGTGCCTTTAGAGAAGTAATAGACCTTGTTCACGTCAATAAGGGGGAAAAACTTGTCCACTTGCTCATTGAAAGCAGTAGCTCTGATTTCACCACTCTCATCAACCATTTCTATGGAGAAAAGCTTCACTTCCCCTCAGGAGTTGCTCCAGGTACAGATCTGACTTTTGTTGGTGACACGAGCACAGACAGTCCACTTGGATTGGTACGGGGTGAGGCTGGCAATGGGTACCACTTTGGCCTGTGTTTCCCCAGAGCTGTTCACTTGGCTGGTACTGCCAGCTTTTCCAAATGTCTTTGAGGCACCAAAAGTCTTAGATGCAATGGAAGCCACTCCTGGGCTCCCATTCTGTTGCTGGGGCCTGCGGGTTGGTGGACTGGCTGCTGAGACAGGAGGAGGCACTACTGGCTGCTGTCCGTGTCCTTCATTATAAGGTACTGGATTGCCAATCTCCAGCTGCTTCAGCTGATTTCAAAACTTCTAACTCCATCAAAATAACCACTCTCCTTCCATCTTTCAGAGTGTTCACAATAAATCGGTTAATCTGGCAAATACAGTTGCTAGACAATTGTTCTTCCTCAACAAGAGGGTTCAGCTGTGTTGCCAACATGAAAGAAGATAGAGCATTCAATCCATCACTCATAAGCAGTCGATAATGGGGTGGACTGTTCCCTATAGTAATGGGACGGATGTTAATGACTTGGAGGATGGGTTTCATAGATGTATCTCCCTGTTACATGATGGTCGCAATGGCCCCCTCGCTCAGGTGGCCCACCATGGTTCCGCCGCAACAACGCCTGCGCTCTGGCTCCCATGACACAAGCCTGGCTCTACTCCTGGGGACCTGCGTGCTCCAAGGCGATTCTAGTTGTTATATTTTAAATAATTATTATGAAGTACTGAATCACAAGACCCTCATTAATACTTAGGGACAAGCCTAGCCATGACACAGTTATACAGAACATAGCACAAATAGTAAACTCATGTGTGAATGAATGAGGTAAATAAATGAATTGACAGACTCCTGAATCATTTTCAGGTAGATCAGTTCCTAGACACATGGCTCCTCCTATCTATATTGGTTCTTAGCTTCAATGTCAGAGAATGATAAATTGGGGCTTGTGCTTCAATTGTGCAAGGCTAGTGAACAACTGTATCTTGTTGGAGTCAATGAACCTCTTGCACAGACTTCAGACTAACTCAGAGCTGTTGGCAGAAACCAGTAGCTTTAGCTTCTTTCTCTCCAGACCCATTTGTACTAACCTGCCAAAGAGCAGAGTAAAGCATGGACTACCCTAAAACAATGAAAACCATGTGTTACGTGTGGTACCACAGTCTGGGAAATACACTATATTGGCATGTTTTGAAAACAAATGAAAAGCTGGAGAGCTAGCTACTATTTTACGCTTGCTCTTAACAAGAAAACAAAGTCTTTTGTTATAAAACCCTGCAGTCACTCACTTGTTCATAATCATTACTCAGACTATCTGGTACGGTAGAAAAATAAGATAGCACTCCCTGCTTAGGCGTTCAGGGCCCTCTTCATTCTGGCTCTCAACTAGGCTTCACTTTTTCCCTCCTCACCACCACCTCCTCTCTTAGCTAATGTACTAGCCTTGCTCCACTCTGCTGATACCATTCACTTTACCCAAAAAGGTTCCACAATCCTCTGGATTATGCCTACAATAGCTGTTCTCTGAGGATCACAAGAAGTCTCACCTCCCACTGACACTTCACATTGCTATGTCCTGCTCAGCCCTGAGCTGCAGTATCTCTCTACTCTTGGATGGCTCTGCTGACAAACATATCATTCTGCCTTGAGATACTTCTTATCTCAAAGCTGCATAGGTTTATTTTTATTCTGAATGACTTAGCCTTTAAAATGTGTAGGACCTGGTCTCCCAAATTAGTCTGATGCTCTTTGAAATCAAAGACTTTATTATCCTCCATACATATCAAACACAGCACTGCAGGAAAACATATATATAAATTCCTGAGAAACGTGTATGAAGGTCAAGAAGCATCAGTTAGAACTGGACATGGAAAAATGGACTGCTTCCAAGCTGGGACAGGAGTATGTCAAGGCTGAATATTTTTAACTTATATGAAGGGCACATCATGCAAAATGCTGGGGTGGATTAGAGCTCAATCTGGAATCAAGATTTCCGGGAGAAATATCAATAAGCTCAGATATGCAGATGACACCATCCTAATGGCAGAAACTAAAGAGGAACTAAAGAGCCTCTTGATGAAGGTGAAAGAAGAGAAAACATTCAAAAAACTAAGATCATGGCATCTGGTCCTAATCACTTCATGGCAAACATATGGGGAAACAATGGAAACAGTGATTGACTTTTTTTTTCTTGGGTGCCAAAATCACTGCAAATGGTGACTATAGCAAGCACCAAAAGATGCTTGCTCCTTGGAAGAAAAGCTATGACAAATGTATACAGTGTATTAAAAAGCAGAGACATCACTTTGCTGACAAAGGTCCATATAGTAAAAGCTATGGTTTGTTCAGTAGCCATGCATGGATGTGAGAGTTGGATCATAAAGAAGGCTGAATACTGAAGAACTGATGCTTTCAAACTGTGATGCTAGAGAAGATTCTTGAGAGTCCCTTAGACAGCAAGGAAATCAAACCAGTCAATCCACGAGGAAATCAGGCCTGAATGTTCACCAGAAGGACTTATGCTGAAGATGAAACTCCAATAATTTGGCCACCAGGTGCAAAGAGCTGACTCATTGGAAAAGACCCTGACGCTGGGAAAGATTGAGGGCAGGAGGAGTAGTGGCCTATAGAAGATAAGATGGTTGAATAGTATGATCAACTCAATGGACATGAATTTGAGCAAACTCCAGGAGATAGTGAAGGACAGGGAAGTCTGTTGTGGGGCAGTCCATGGAATCACAAAGCGCTGGACATGACTACTCCTCCAGTCCATCCTAAAGGAAATCAGTCCTGAGTGTTCATTGGAAGGACTGATGCTGAAGCTGGAACTCCAATACTTTGGCCATCTGGTGCGNAGCAAGCACCAAAAGATGCTTGCTCCTTGGAAGAAAAGCTATGACAAATGTATACAGTGTATTAAAAAGCAGAGACATCACTTTGCTGACAAAGGTCCATATAGTAAAAGCTATGGTTTGTTCAGTAGCCATGCATGGATGTGAGAGTTGGATCATAAAGAAGGCTGAATACTGAAGAACTGATGCTTTCAAACTGTGATGCTAGAGAAGATTCTTGAGAGTCCCTTAGACAGCAAGGAAATCAAACCAGTCAATCCACGAGGAAATCAGGCCTGAATGTTCACCAGAAGGACTTATGCTGAAGATGAAACTCCAATAATTTGGCCACCAGGTGCAAAGAGCTGACTCATTGGAAAAGACCCTGACGCTGGGAAAGATTGAGGGCAGGAGGAGTAGTGGCCTATAGAAGATAAGATGGTTGAATAGTATGATCAACTCAATGGACATGAATTTGAGCAAACTCCAGGAGATAGTGAAGGACAGGGAAGTCTGTTGTGGGGCAGTCCATGGAATCACAAAGCGCTGGACATGACTACTCCTCCAGTCCATCCTAAAGGAAATCAGTCCTGAGTGTTCATTGGAAGGACTGATGCTGAAGCTGGAACTCCAATACTTTGGCCATCTGGTGCGAAGAACTGACTCATTTGAAAAGACCCTGATGCTAGGAAAGATTGAAGGTGGGAGGAGAAGGGGATGACAAAGGATGAGATGGTTGGATGGCATCACTGACTCAATGGACATGAATCTGAGTAAACTCCAGGTGTTGGTGATGAACAGGGAGGCCTGGCATGCTGCAGTCCATGGGATCACAAAGAGTCAGACGCAACTGAGTGACTGAATTGAACTGAACTGAAGCAACTGAAGAACAACAAAAGATATATTTGTATATAAGATAAAGGTTTTAAAAATAAGATTAATCATATATATGATTCTGAGGTATAAAGGGTTACATTTTCATATACATTTCTTGGAGACACCTTAACAGTCACATTATTAAGTGTGTGTGTTAGTTGCTCAATCGGGTCTTTGTCAACCCATGGATGGTAGCTGCCAGGCTCCTCTGTCCATGGAACAGGCAAGAATACTGTTTTTTGCCTCTTCTCCAGGCAAGAATACCAGAGCAGGTCACAATTTTCTTCTCAGAGGATCTTCCTGACCCAGGGATTGAATCTGGATCTCCTACATTGCAGACAGATTCTTTACTGTCTGAGCCACTAGGGAAGCCAAAATACAGTTAAGGGCTGAATGCATAAGAAATGTAAGCATTTAGGCGAGAGGAATACTCTGAACATTTGGAAGAGAGAATACTGTTGATTTGGGATGCTTCATGTGGTAAACAGGACTGTTCATTTGCAGGTAGGTAGATGTTCAATAAATTATATAAGGTGATGTATTTCATATTTTATGGAGAAGCATTTAATGAGGGAGGTACAAAGCAGTATGATGAGTGCAGGAACAAATGAATATTTTTTGATTTATTTTTTAACCTTGAAATAATCAAAAACTACCCCCTGAGTCCTGAAATAACAAATTAGATATTTTCATGCTCTGATGAATCATCAAAATGAAGGAGTCAGTAAGTCTTTTATATCATAGTTCTTTTGTCATATCGCTTTTGCTGCTCTTATCTACCCAACCCTGGATTTCTTTATGGTTTGCATTTATGACAGTTTTATGGATTTCCATTAAGATTATAAATCTTCTTAAGATCAACATCTGAAATCTTTTATTTCTCTAGAATATTATCAGAGTGACACACAGTAAGTGTTCAGTAGCTGTTGACCCTGGTCAAGTGATTAAACCATGAAATCTGAGTTTCCCTATTTTAAAAACAAATGATCATGTGTATCTCATAAAAACAGCAAGCATTGTCTGAATGATAGTGTATCTGGCACATAACTGGTACTCAGAAAGTATCTGTGGAAAGTAAGATGGGAGACAAAGTGGAGAAAAGGAGAGACAGTATGACATGCTCTGTAGTTTATGGTACAGAATATAAACTGTACATTACTGCTATTAAAGGCAATATGTTACTAGATATAGACACAAATGGGGTACATAACATTTCCAGGTCAAGATTAAAAACCCCTACTCTTTACTTTCTGTTTTTATTCAACTAATATTCATCAAAATACACAGTATCAGCCTCCCCCCACCTACCTATTTAGATATCAGCAAAGCTGTTTTCATTTCACCTTTAATAGCAAAGACATTATTCAAAGTAACCATATTTTACTAGCAAAAAGAACACTTAACAAATAACATTTTGCATTAGGGAAACAATCAACAACAAAAATGCCAAATTGCTGAATAGCTGATGTAAAGTATTAGAAGCCAAAAATATGCTGGAAATTTGTAACTGTGCCCAGAGCTACATTTACGCAAAAGAACCATTACTTCTACTTTGAAGAAAAAGCTTCTAAATCAGCAAAGCAAAGAAAGTCAGCTGAATCTTTCTCTGAATTATTTGGCAAATTGCATATTTAGTAATATTTTGTACACAAATAATGCCCACTTTTCTAAGGTGCTCAAAATATTTTGCAAACAACCAGTCAGCTTCAGAACATCATGATTAACCAAATAGCAATGTGTGTACCTTTCTACAGGAATAAAACTCCATGCCCACAGTAATCAACTTGTGTAGCAAGTCAGCCAAAATTTTCACTCATCCCTAACTTCCCCCTCTGCTCTCCTATATGTCACCTATTTCCAGATCCCGGGCTAAAATAGAAGCAGATTTCCCAACCTAGGACTCCTCATGAAAGATAAAAAGAACAAACCTAGGCATGTCTGGCTGTCACTCAGGAAGAGATCATTCCAAAGGTGAGTCTAAGGACATTCTCAGCTGGAGCAAGGTACAGCTGTCTTTTTAGACAACAATTACTCACTGATAATTGTTGCGTTTGCAAATAACTACTGCTTCCAGGGAGATTCACACTTCCTCAGACTTTCCAACTCTCAGAGGAAATGGCTGACAGTCTCTTTTCCATGATATGGTAAAACAGAGCTCTTAAAACTCACTCATCACTGAATCTTGACAGCAAAGGAGCTTGAAAAGATGTCCTACGTTATATGTCATCAGGGAAATGAAAATTTTTTAAATGAGTTACTACTACACACCTATAAGAATGACCAAAATCCAAAATATTGATGCCTCCAGATACTGGTTAGGATGTGGAGCAACAGGAACCCTCACACAATACTGGTGGGAATACAAAATGATGTGACCACATTGGAAGATAGTTTGGTGGTCTTATATAAAATTGTAAAAACTGTCCACACATACACATATACAAACTTGCACACAGATGTTTACAGGAGCTTTGTTCAAAACTGTCAAAACTTGAAAGCAACCAAGACATCCTTTAGTAGGTGAATGGATAAATAATCTATGACATATCCAGACAATAGACTATTGTTCAATCACCCAGGTATGTCCAACTCTTCACAACCCCATGGACAGCAGCACAACAGGCCTCTCTGTCCCTCACCAACTCCCAAGTTGATGTCCATCACATCAGTGATGCCATCTAACCATCTCATCTTCTGTCACCCTCTTCGCCTTCTGCCCTCAGTCTTTCCCAGCATCAGGATCTTTTCTAGTGAGACAGGTGTTCGCATCAGGTGAGCAAAATACTGGAGTTTTGGCTTCAGCATCAGTTCTTCTAATGTGCCTTCAGGGTTTATTTCCTTTAAGATTGACTGGTTTGATCTCCTTGCTGTCCAAGGGACTCTCAGGAGCCTTCTCCAGCACCGCAGTTGGAAGTCATCAATTCTTCGGTGCTCTGCTTTCTTTATGATCCAGCTCTCACAACCATACATGACCAATGGAAATACCATAGTCTTGACTATATGGACCTTGGTTGGCAAAGTGATGTCTGTTTTTCAGCACATTGTCTAGGTTTGTCATAGCTTTCCTGCCAAGAAGCAGTCATCTTTTGATTTCATGACTGCAGTCACCATCAAGAAATGAGCTATCAAGCCATTAAGGAGGAAATTGAAGTGCATATTACTGATTTAAATAAGCCAATCTTTAAAAGATACATACCAGCTATATGACTTTCTGGAAAAAGTGGAACTATAGAAACTGTAAAAACATCTATGACTGCCAAGAGTTAGTGGGGAGAGAAGAGTGAATCAGTAGAGCCCACTGGACTCCTAGGGCAGGGAAACTACTCTATATGACATTATTATGGCAGATACTGTCATTATAAGTTTGCCCCAACTCATAGAATGTGCAACACCAGGAGTGAACCCAAATATAAACAAGGCCTTCTGGGTGATAATGATGTGTCAATAGAGGTTTGTTAATTGTAAATTAATACACTTCATGTAAAATAGAGCGGGAGAAGGTGGGTATGACAGATTTCCTCTTCTTGGGCTCTAAAATCACTGCAGATGATGACAACAGCCATGAAATCAGAAGACATTTGCTTTTTTAGCAAGAAAGCTATGACAAACCTAGACAGTATATTGAGAAGCAGAGATATTGGTCTGCCAACAAAGGTGTATATAGTCAAGGCTATGGTCTTTCCAGTGGTCATGTATAATTGAAAGAGATGGACTGTACAGAAGATGGAGTGCTGAAAAATAGATGCCTTGGAACTGCGGTGCTGGAGAAGACTCCTGAGAGTCCTTTGGACAGCAAGGAAATCAAGCCAGTCATTCTTAAGGGAAATCAACCCTGAATACTCATTAGAAAGACTGATGCTGAAGCCGAAACTCCAATACTTTGGTCATCTGATGTGAACAGCTGAGTCATTGGAATAGTCCCTGATGCTGGGAAAGACTGAGGGCAGAAGGGAAAGAGGATGTCAGAGGATGAGATGGCTGGATGGCATCACCAATGCAATGGACAGGAACTTGGGCAAACTTCAGGAGATGGTGAGGGACAGAGAGGCCTGGCGTGCTTCAGTCCCTAGAGTCACAGAGTCGGACATTGCTGGGTGACTGAATATACAAGTTGTAACAAATGTACCATTCTGGTGAGTGATGATGATAATGAAGGAAACTATGTTTATGGAGGCAATAAGAATAAATGGAAAATCTCTGTATCTTCCTCTCAACTGGACTATGAACTTATTTGCCTGAAAAGTAAGTTCCATTAAAAATTATTCCTTACCCATGCCCATCATCTTCATACTAACCACTGACAACAGTAGCTATGGAAGACAGTGACCCTTTCTACTGCAAACACCCAAAGGGATGCTTGATCCTGGTTACTCCAGCAGTCTCACCTAGGATCCAACAGGAGCCTAATGGAGCTCACTCTTCTGAGTCTTTCCTAGGGCTGCTCTTTCCTACTGCTCCCAAAAGAAGACTCATGATGCTTACCAACATGACACCCCTTAACCAGATCCCTTGAGTATCCCACCCACCTAAAGCTAATGAATCAAAACTATGTATGTGACAGCAATTCTACTTCTGAGCCTACACCAGGACAAAGCTATAATTCAAAACGATACATACACCCTTATGTCTGTAGCAGCACTATTCACAATAGCCAAACCATGGAAACATAACACACAATGAAATACTAGTTGGCCATTAAAAAAAGAATGAAATAATGCCATTTGCAGCAACATGGTTGCAACTAGAGATTATCATACTAAGTGAAGTAAGTCACAAAGAGAAAGACAAATACCACATGATATCACTTATATGTGGAATCTAAAATATGGCACAAATGAAACTATCTACAAAATAGGAACAGACTCATAGAAATAGAAAGCAGACTTGTGGCTGCCAAGGAGGAGAGGAGAGGGGTGGACTGGGAGTTTGGGGTTGGGAGATACAAACTATACTTTTTAAATGGATCAACAACTAGGTCCTCCTGAATGGCACAGGTAACTATATTCAATATCCTGTGATAAACCATAATGGAAAAAGAATATTTAAAAAAGAATGTATATGTGTATATAACTGAGTCACTGGTGTACAGCAGAGATTGGCACAACATTGTAAATCAGTTCAGTCTCAGTCGTGTCTGACTCTTTGCAACCCCATGAACCGCAGCATGCCAGACCTCCCTGTCCATCACCAGCTCTCGGAGTCCACCCAAACCCATGTCCATCAAGTCAGTGATGCCTTCCAGCCATCTCATCCTCTGTCGTCCCCTTCTCTTTCTGCCCTCAGTCTTTCCCAGCATCAGGGTCTTTTCGAATGAGTCAGCTCTTCGCATAAATCAACTATACTTAAATTTTAAAAATTGTATGTGAGATCCGGCTAATTAGGGATACAACATTCAATGTTGACTTTACTATCACTGCACTTTTGCTATTCCCTACCTCTTGTTGTCCTTAGCACTTTTTTAGTATTTTTATTTAGCATTTCAGGGTTTTTTTTTAACTTTATAACTTTAGTATTTGATGAATGGACTCAAGATTATAAGATTCTGCTTCTAAAGTTCTGCAACCTGTAAGTTTGAGATGAGTTTATAAGTATAGATCACGCCATTGTAAATGGAAGGGGTTGGGGTCAGTTAGTTTGCTAGACATGAAGATTAGTCCAATTTCCAGATAAGCTAAACTTTAGACTTTTATTCTTACAATAAACAAGCTAGTACTCAAGGTTAGGTCTATTTTAGAATGTTGGTTAAAAAAAAAACAAAAAGTGAGGGCTTCCCAGGTGGCTTGGAGATAAAGAATCTGCTTGCAATGCAGGGGATACAGATTCAATCCCTGGGTGGGGAAGATTCCCTGGAAAAGGAAATAGCATCCCACACCAGTTTTCTTCCCTGAGAAATCCCATGGACAGAGGAGCCTGCTGGGCTATAGTCCACAGGGTCACAAAGAGTCGGACATGACTATGCAACTAACACAAAAAAAGCAAAAAAGAGGTGGATAAACTGTAGTTTCCAAAACCTAATCCTTATCTCTCAGCCTCACTCTGCATAGGAAATTTTCCAATTGCTTTTCTAATATTAGAAATATTTAATTTGCTGTAATATCTGGGGCTTATCTTCCTCATGCACAACTACATTGTTTCAGAATTAAATATCTATGAGTCTCTCTTTCTTTCTCTGGTTCCTTCCTCTCTCTCTCTTGACTCTGAACTCCCAAAGACAAACAGTACGTGTTACTCTCTCAAGGTCCAGGGCAATGCCTAGTACATGGTAAATGCACAATTGATATCTGTGAACAGACCTACTCAAGGCAAGTGAAAACTTTAAAAAATGAATAGCATGTTCTTTAACACATTCACTAAACGTGTCACCTCTGTATTTTACTTTTCTCTATGTGTGTACTTTTCAATTACTACCAAAACCTTTTGAACACATAAAAAGAAACAATGTAGATAATAGTGAATGATGAGGTTTTCTCAGTGTGGGTTTGGCAGGGATCTTAGCAGAACTTCTTGAAGTACTTCTCTGAAATCCAAGCTAAGAGGAAGGCAGGGAGTGGCTAAGTGATGTCCTACGGCTGCCCCAAAATTAACTTGTTGTGTTGAAGTCCAAACCCCACACCTCAGGATGTGATGGTTTTCGGAGATAGGGCCCTTAAAGAGGTAATTAAGCTAAAATAAGGTGATTAGAGTTTCCCTAATTCCACTTGACTGGTATCCTTATAAGAAGGGAAAATTTGGACACAGATAACGGACCGAGGGAAAACTACGTGAAGAAATGGAGAAGACAGTGACATGTGTGCCAGAGAGAGAAGCTTCAGAAGGAAACAATATTTCTGACACCTTGATCTTGGACTTCTTCTAGTCTTTGGAACTTGGAATAGATTTCTATGGATTAAGCCATTTATTCTGTGGTATTTTGTTATTGCAGCCCATGCAAACTTATATAGAAGTGCATGGTTGCTTTAGAAGGCATTAGTGCTTCATGCAGGAAAGCATGGTTCATATAGAAAAGATGTGAAAGAAACAATCATGATTGCATACCATATGCTTGAGCACAGTGCTAAGTCTTCACAAGAATCACCCTTAGAGCTCCCCTCAGCCTTTATAATGTGGCATTATTAACCTCATCTTTAAACAAGTGAGTTTCAGAGATTAAGAAGTTTTCTAAAATACTTGGCTGATATAGTTCAGGAACAGAGTTTCAATACATGTCTATCTGATTTCAAAGTCAGTATTCTTTGGAAATTCCCTGGTGGTCCAAAAGTTAAGACTCTATGCCCTCACTGTTGAGGGCTCTGGTTCAGTCCCTGGTCAGAGAACTAAGATCCCACAAGCACCGCAGCCCAGTCAAAAAACAAAACAAACAGAAAAGTCAGTGTTCTTTTACAGTGCCANTTCGAATGAGTCAGCTCTTCGCATAAATCAACTATACTTAAATTTTAAAAATTGTATGTGAGATCCGGCTAATTAGGGATACAACATTCAATGTTGACTTTACTATCACTGCACTTTTGCTATTCCCTACCTCTTGTTGTCCTTAGCACTTTTTTAGTATTTTTATTTAGCATTTCAGGGTTTTTTTTTAACTTTATAACTTTAGTATTTGATGAATGGACTCAAGATTATAAGATTCTGCTTCTAAAGTTCTGCAACCTGTAAGTTTGAGATGAGTTTATAAGTATAGATCACGCCATTGTAAATGGAAGGGGTTGGGGTCAGTTAGTTTGCTAGACATGAAGATTAGTCCAATTTCCAGATAAGCTAAACTTTAGACTTTTATTCTTACAATAAACAAGCTAGTACTCAAGGTTAGGTCTATTTTAGAATGTTGGTTAAAAAAAAAACAAAAAGTGAGGGCTTCCCAGGTGGCTTGGAGATAAAGAATCTGCTTGCAATGCAGGGGATACAGATTCAATCCCTGGGTGGGGAAGATTCCCTGGAAAAGGAAATAGCATCCCACACCAGTTTTCTTCCCTGAGAAATCCCATGGACAGAGGAGCCTGCTGGGCTATAGTCCACAGGGTCACAAAGAGTCGGACATGACTATGCAACTAACACAAAAAAAGCAAAAAAGAGGTGGATAAACTGTAGTTTCCAAAACCTAATCCTTATCTCTCAGCCTCACTCTGCATAGGAAATTTTCCAATTGCTTTTCTAATATTAGAAATATTTAATTTGCTGTAATATCTGGGGCTTATCTTCCTCATGCACAACTACATTGTTTCAGAATTAAATATCTATGAGTCTCTCTTTCTTTCTCTGGTTCCTTCCTCTCTCTCTCTTGACTCTGAACTCCCAAAGACAAACAGTACGTGTTACTCTCTCAAGGTCCAGGGCAATGCCTAGTACATGGTAAATGCACAATTGATATCTGTGAACAGACCTACTCAAGGCAAGTGAAAACTTTAAAAAATGAATAGCATGTTCTTTAACACATTCACTAAACGTGTCACCTCTGTATTTTACTTTTCTCTATGTGTGTACTTTTCAATTACTACCAAAACCTTTTGAACACATAAAAAGAAACAATGTAGATAATAGTGAATGATGAGGTTTTCTCAGTGTGGGTTTGGCAGGGATCTTAGCAGAACTTCTTGAAGTACTTCTCTGAAATCCAAGCTAAGAGGAAGGCAGGGAGTGGCTAAGTGATGTCCTACGGCTGCCCCAAAATTAACTTGTTGTGTTGAAGTCCAAACCCCACACCTCAGGATGTGATGGTTTTCGGAGATAGGGCCCTTAAAGAGGTAATTAAGCTAAAATAAGGTGATTAGAGTTTCCCTAATTCCACTTGACTGGTATCCTTATAAGAAGGGAAAATTTGGACACAGATAACGGACCGAGGGAAAACTACGTGAAGAAATGGAGAAGACAGTGACATGTGTGCCAGAGAGAGAAGCTTCAGAAGGAAACAATATTTCTGACACCTTGATCTTGGACTTCTTCTAGTCTTTGGAACTTGGAATAGATTTCTATGGATTAAGCCATTTATTCTGTGGTATTTTGTTATTGCAGCCCATGCAAACTTATATAGAAGTGCATGGTTGCTTTAGAAGGCATTAGTGCTTCATGCAGGAAAGCATGGTTCATATAGAAAAGATGTGAAAGAAACAATCATGATTGCATACCATATGCTTGAGCACAGTGCTAAGTCTTCACAAGAATCACCCTTAGAGCTCCCCTCAGCCTTTATAATGTGGCATTATTAACCTCATCTTTAAACAAGTGAGTTTCAGAGATTAAGAAGTTTTCTAAAATACTTGGCTGATATAGTTCAGGAACAGAGTTTCAATACATGTCTATCTGATTTCAAAGTCAGTATTCTTTGGAAATTCCCTGGTGGTCCAAAAGTTAAGACTCTATGCCCTCACTGTTGAGGGCTCTGGTTCAGTCCCTGGTCAGAGAACTAAGATCCCACAAGCACCGCAGCCCAGTCAAAAAACAAAACAAACAGAAAAGTCAGTGTTCTTTTACAGTGCCATGAACCCTACAGGCTAGGACATCTCTGAACCTGAGAGTTTGGGGAAAAGATACTACTATGTACGCAGGCAGAAGAGCATCTCCATGCATGTTCTAGATGGGGAAAGCATGTAGCTTCTTATTTTTAATCGCATGTTTAAAACTATAGTATTTGTCAGAAAACAAAATGCTTTTTTCCACACATATACAAAAAAGAAAAAAAAGAGAGAGTGGGGAAGGGAAGGCGGAAAGAATCCAAAATCTACCTTTTGGTAGATTGCTACCTTTTGGTAGTTGCAACTCTGCAGCAACTGAGCTGTTATTTTAAATGGAGGGCAAGCTCTCAAGGCCAGAAATAGAAATTAGAAGTGTTAATAAGGCCCAAACATCACCACTGTGAAGTTTATGTTAGCAGTAATTTTCTTAACAACAACAAAAAAGAACAGTGTTCACCATCTGACCTGAGATAGGATTATGCTATGCCTGGAACATATCTGCTTTTGTTCCTACCACATTCTGTGAGTCAAAAGTAATGGAGGCCCTGCTATATTTCTATACAAATGAAACTTTTTCTATTATTTGTTATGTATTGGTTATATGCACACACATACAATTGTTAGTTTTTACTGAAATATTTAATTTTTTTTCCAGGAGGATTTTGCACCCCCCTCAACTCCTGGGAACATTTGGCAATATCTGGAGACACTTTAGTTGTCACACATGAGAAAAGTGCTACTAGACTCTAGTCAAGAGAAACCAGCAATGCTGCTAAATATCCTTCAATGTACTGAATAGCCCCACCCCTACCCAACAACAAAAAATTATCCAGTCCAAAATGTCAATAGCACTGATGGTTCCTGCATAAGAATTCAGTCAGATTTATTGTCTGTGCCAGCTTACTTTGTAATCTATTAGTCTTGGTGATATATTAGTTTTGACTCTTTGTCATGTATGTGATACAGAGTTCATTTAATGTGTTTACATAACCTGGCTTGCTTTTTTGAATTAACCATATTATTCCTCCAATGCACCACCAGTATTTGTTTTTATAAAACCACACACATGGTATGAAACTTCATTTGTCAGTTAACCTATTATGTTTTGTTGCCTGTCATATCTAATATACAGTGACTACATTTCTTTTTAACTATATGAATTTACATCTTTTTCAGAATTAGTAGAATAGTAATATCCAAAAGATCATACTATCATATCCAGAACATATGATTTTGCACCTGGACTACAGTATATAGTATATACACAAATAATATATTTCCCATAAAATATATTTATATGGCTGTAACATGAAATTTAATTTTTCAAATGTATCTATGTTTGGAAAATTGAGGTGTATCTTTTACAACTTTGTATCATATATAATATGAAAAGTGACAGTAGGGAATTAAAAATTAAAAGTTTAAATTCCCTATCCATTTCATTTGTGCTTATTAGATTTGCACAGATTAGTTTCAATTCAGCAAACATATACTGAGCACTGGAGAAATAATGATGACTTAGATAGAATGGCTAGCTATGAGAAACTCACTTCTGGCCAAAGAGAACCAGGACAGCAAAACATTTCATGTTTTGGTTGGAAATATAAGGTATAATATATACATAACAAAGCTTCCTTCTTTATATTTATTTTATTCTCCTTACATAAACTATCTATCAAATAGCTTCCCTGTTTGCACAGTCTTAATGATTACAAATTTTAATAATTTTAACATTATTTGAATCAAGGTCCATAATTTGCTAAACCAAATTTTGAATCATTTGGTACATTTTGATTCTTTCCAATTGCCCTTTATGCTGCTGCTGCTGCTAAGTCGCTTCAGTCATGTCTGACTCTGTGAGACCCCATAGACAACAGCCAACCAGGCTCCCTGGGATTCTCCAGGCAAGAACACTGGAGTGGGTTGCCATTTCCTTCTCCAGTGCAGGAAAGTGAAAACTGAAAGTGAAGTCACTCAGTCATGCCCGACTCCTAGCGACCCCATGGACTGTAGCCTACCAGGTTCCACTGTCCATGGGATTTTCCAGGCAATAGTACTGGAGAGGGGTGCCATTGCTTTGTCCAAATTGCCCTTTATAGATAACATTAAAATGGAAATTTCAAGTATATGGATTTTATTTTTCTTTTAGAATATTTCCTTAAAAGACATTTCAGACAAGTAGGATTATTAAGTTGAAATTGTATTAAAAATATTTTATTCTATATATTTTTTACATATAAAACCGTTGTGCCAACTTCCATTGCAACTAGAGTATAATGGTGAAAAAAACAGTCATTGCATACATTCCATCACTCAGTTTTATTTTTTGAAATAAAACTAAATAAAAGATTGAATTGAATGAGATTTTAAATGTACTTTAAGTTTCATTTACCTTTTAAATCTCTGATTACTGGCATAGACAAACAGGCGGCAATAGCACCATCTGTAAAGAATTTGCCTGTAGTGCAGGAGAGACCACGGTTCTATCCCTGGGTTGAGAACATCCCCTGGAGAAGGAAATGGCACTCCAGTATTTTTGACTGGAAAGTCTCATGGACAGAGGACTCTGGAGGGTTATAGTCCATGGGGTCACCAGTGTGGGATATAAGTTAGCGACTAAACCACCCCCATTGGCATGGGAGATGTTTCCCTATATTCTAATTTATATTTTTTCTGAAAATGAATGTGTATGTCCTGATTTGTTTGAGTCCGCAGTTAATGCCAGTTCAGTTCAATTCAGTCGCTCTGTCATGTCTGATACTTTGCAACCCCATGAAGTGCAGCACACCAGGCCTCCCTGTCCATCACCAACTCCCAGAGTTCACTCAAACTCACGTCCTTCAAGTTGGTGATGACATCCAGCCATCTCATCCTCTGTTGTACCCTTTTCCTCCTGCCCCCAATCCCTCCCAGTATCAGGGTCTTTTCCAAGGAGTCACCTCTTTACATGAGGTGGCCAAAGTACTGGAATTTCAGCTTTAGTATCATTTGTTCCAAAGAAAACCCAGGACTGATTTCCTTTAGAATGGACTAGTTGGATCTCCTTGCAGTCCAAGGCACTCTCAAGAGTCTTCTCCAATACCACAGTTTAAAAGCATCAGTTCTTCAGTGCTCAGCTTTCTTCACAGTCCAACTCTCACATCCATACATGACTGCTGGAAAAACCATAGCCTTGACTAGATGGACCTTTGTTGGCAAAGTAATGTCTCTGCTTTTTAATATGCTATCTAAGTTGGTCATAACTTTCCTTCCAAGGAGTGTCTTTTAATTTCATGGCTGCAATCATCATCTTCAGTGATTTTGGAGCCCCCAAAATTAAAGTCTGACACTGTTCCCACTATTTCCCCATCTATTTGCCATGAAATGATGAAGGAGATCAGCCCCTGGGATTTCTTTGGAAGGAATGATGCTAAAGCTGAAACTCCAGTACTTTGGCCACCTCATGTGAAGAGCTGACTCATTGGAAAAGACTCTGATGCTGGGAGGGATTGGGGGGCAAGAGGAGAAGGGGACGACAGAGGATGAGATGGCTGGATGGCATCACCAACTCGATGGATGTGAGTCTGAGTGAACTCCAGGAGTTGGTGATGGACAGGGAAGACTGGTGTGCTGCGATTCATGGGGTCNTCCAACTCTCACATCCATACATGACTGCTGGAAAAACCATAGCCTTGACTAGATGGACCTTTGTTGGCAAAGTAATGTCTCTGCTTTTTAATATGCTATCTAAGTTGGTCATAACTTTCCTTCCAAGGAGTGTCTTTTAATTTCATGGCTGCAATCATCATCTTCAGTGATTTTGGAGCCCCCAAAATTAAAGTCTGACACTGTTCCCACTATTTCCCCATCTATTTGCCATGAAATGATGAAGGAGATCAGGCCCTGGGATTTCTTTGGAAGGAATGATGCTAAAGCTGAAACTCCAGTACTTTGGCCACCTCATGTGAAGAGCTGACTCATTGGAAAAGACTCTGATGCTGGGAGGGATTGGGGGGCAAGAGGAGAAGGGGACGACAGAGGATGAGATGGCTGGATGGCATCACCAACTCGATGGATGTGAGTCTGAGTGAACTCCAGGAGTTGGTGATGGACAGGGAAGACTGGTGTGCTGCGATTCATGGGGTCGCAAAGAGTCAGACATGACTGAGCAGCTGAACTGACTGATGGGACCAGAGGCCATGATCTTCATTTTCTGAATGTTGAGCTTTAAGCCAATTTTTTCACTCTCCTCTTTCACTTTCATCAAGAGGGTTTTTAGTTCCTCTTCACTTTCTGCCATAAGGGTGGTGTCATCTGCATATCTGAGGTTATTGATATTTCTCCACTTACAAAAGCAGCACGGTTTGTTTTCAAAGTGATTTTAGTAGCTAAGCTTAAATAGGGGAAATAAAAGATAACCATCTGTTGAGAAATTTCTTTTTGTCTGTTTTTCCCTTCTACCTTCTCTGGATGAACAGTTTAAGGGGATTAATGCAGTGATCTGAACATGCTGTTTTGCACTAAACTCACTTGGTCTTTCTTCTCAAGCCCTTGACCCAGATAAAGAAAGATATGATTTCCAAATTCAGTGAAAGCTTAAATTGGAGGGGAGGGGAAAAATGCTATCTCAGCTCAAAATCTGATTTCTCTGCTGTCCCACAGTTGTAATTGTAAAATAGAGCTTCACTTAAAAATACCTCTCTTTTTCACCCAGGCCTCCTAGAATCTTTGTTTAGGAAAGCACCTTGAGAAGTCATTTGACACTGCAGACCACATATTCTGAAACAAAACTCAAAATAAATAGCTTAACAAGACTTTTTTTGTTTCATTATTTGCCAATGTATTTAAAATCATCTTATAAGCGCTTAAAAGGTCATATGAAAATTGTCTGTCTCACTTGTCTCCTCTTGGTCCACGTATCAATAGGATTTATATGCTATTCCTTCCTATTTCTGTGCTTTCAACCCTTCTCTCTCTAATTGATTTGGTTTGTTCAAGAGCCTTATAAGCTTCTCTTTACACATATCCCACAGGTATTTCAAACTCAACACATCCAAAATTGAAATCATCTTTTCTTCCAAACCAGTTTCTCCACCTCTCATCTTCTCATAATGAACAGTATTGCATAATTCATAACCCAAGCCTGAAACCTTAGAGTCCACGTAGTCCACCCCCTACTGTCTCACCCAATCATTGAATCCAGTCAATTCTATCTAAAAAGAATCACAGTCTCTCTTAAGGATTTACTTCTCTTCATCCCCAATTCTGCTTCCTGCCGTGAGGAACTCCGCCTGTGACAAAGGTCATGAGGAAGGACGCTTGGCATACGCAAAGGCGTGATCAAGCCTCAGGAAATCCCCTGTTCCTGAGCATCTACCCCCTAAACCAGAGTCTGTTTTATGCTCTCACCTACACCTCTGACTTTACGGGGGGCTCTCCCCCATAGCCATTTCTCTCCGAGAAGGAGTTGACCTATAGCTTCAGTTAATAAAAATTCCTGAGCGTGACAAGAGTGTTTCAGCTTACGAACTCCTCTAAAGGTTATCTAGCCNGTGACCCCATGGACTGTAGCCTATCAGGCTCCTCCGTCCATGGGATTTTCCAGGCAAGAGTGCTGCAGTAGATTGCCATTTCCTTCTCCAGGGGGTCTTCCCCACCCAGGGATCAAACCTGGGTCTCCCACATTGCAGGCAGATGCTTTACCCTCTGAGCCACCAGGAGAGACCTTAAAGCTGCTGATGATGAGACCAACACGTATCCTCATTGCCAATCACATCCCCACCAGGACGGGGTAAGACCCAGAGCACAGGAACAGAGGTAATGTGGGCAAACCCTCCTTGCCCACCTGCCTCCCACCATTTGGTTGGATAAGATCTGCTCAGATGTGAAAAGAATGATAAGGCATAGATGGTGGCAGAGATCTCCAAGATGTGTAGAACTGTATGAATGGTGTGCACTGTGTCTGTATGAATGGTGTGCACAGTAAAATGTCATTAGGTACAAACAGGCTGGCCTCTGGGTCTCCTGAAATTTCCACCTCACTGTTTATTTTCAAGCACTAAAAATTAAGTCTGGTCTAGAGAACAGAGGAATTTGATTTTGGAAAATGCCAAAAGAACACCACCTCACCTTCAGTGATCACAACTTCATTCATTTGGGGGCAAGTCCCATTGTAAAATGCCAGCACCCAGTAAGGAAGTAAATCTTAAGTCCTTATCAGCTAACACACGGTTTATCCAATAATTCCCTATAAGAGACTAGTCTGCCCACAGGTAAAGATAAGAGAAGAATCCAGATGGTCCCAGAGAAAAGGAGAGCAGTGCTAGGAGAGGAAAAAACACAACCACTGTTAAGAGTCAGGAAGACCCGAAAGACCTGCATTGTGCTCTTCCCAGTTTTCCCAGGAAGGCTGTGTCACCAGGACAGGGCACTCAACCTGGAATTTCAGCTTCAATCTCACAACAGAGAGGTCACAGGAAGACCAATGGGAAGCCCAGAGATCTAGTTGATGTACCGTGGGCCTGGATGAGTTTATTTAAGTAGCTCCAGAGAATCTAGATGAGGATGGAACAGAAAGTACCCATGCAGCATTCCCCAAGGAGCAAGAAAAGAGAAATAAGGGAGCAGAGATGGTACACATACTTCTGGACATATGCTCAGTTGAGAAGTGGGCCAGAGTGGATTTGGTTGGAAAGAGCTAAGTGAAGGTCATGTTCTTTTGTCACATGTAAGGAAATGAGAAGTTGAAGGGAAGTTGGAAGAACCTATGCGTTGAGCAGTGGGAGTGGAATAAAGTAGTAAAGATCATTTCTGCCCAATTCTCAGGTTTCCCCACAGTTGGATGCAATTGTCCTATTTGCTTGTGATCTCCAGGTCCACATCTGAGCTCTCTGTCTCCTATCCCTTGGGGTTCTTGGTGAACTCACAGATTCATCTTTTCATGAGCCTGGGGCTACCCTCACCTGGCAGGAGGTGGCCCCATGTGGTTTCTCCTATAGCTGAATGCAGCCCCTAATATCCCAGCTGGCATGGACATGCAGAGGAGATGAAACCTTTAGAAGGTCCTCTCACCTGGGACGAGTCTCATTCTTTGATCCTATGCTGCTGGCTCCACTAGGTGGAAGGAGCAATTATGGCATAACGCAGTTAAGGTTCTGGAACAGAAGAACATCCTTTGCCAGCCTCAGGCATCAGCCAGCTCGCCTGTGAATTTTGCATTTTAAGCACCTCCGATCTCAGCTTAATTAAGAGCATCACTGCTCCCAGAGCGATCTGCTGACACAAAAGCGGGCGAGGAAAAAAAAAAAAAAAAAACACAGCTTGGCTCAGCAAGCTGAGTTCCATTCCTTCAAGCAAGCATTTAGGAGAACTGCTCCTGCCCAGCAGGGCATTAGTGCTGCTGGGAGAATGGGAGCAGGGCAAAAGAGTCAGGCAGAGATCCCGAGGCCACAGCCCAGGGAGAGACCAGAGATATAGCCAGGGAGTCAGAGGGTAGCTTTATGACAACCTAGCACCAAGAGAGCAATGTGCAGCCTCTTCGCAAATGCGCAGGGTCACAGGTGAAGAGGGCCCAGCAAGGGAGCTAGTCCTAAAAATAAGTGTGGGGTGACTGAGACAATCAAACGTGAGGGTGTTTGGAAAGTGCTGAGCGGAGACTTGACCTGCTCGGTAATCAGTAGCTACTACTGTTATTACAATGCAGCCCTCGGCCTCACCCCACTCAGCTCCGGGGCTGCCAACAAAACCCCCAGAAAGGACTGTGCTGGCAAGTCTGAGCTAACCCAGCCAGAACTTGCTTTCTTCAGGTGGACTCAGCCCCTCCCCTCCTGGAAAAGCTAAGTCCCCGGAGAACTGATAGAAATGGTTAAGCTGAGCCTCAGTCCGTGCCTTCCTCTCTGACAGCTGCCTCTTGGGGGCACTTAGAAATGCAAAGAGCCCAACTGAAAGCTACCTGGTTAAGAACCACAATACATGAAAAGATGCTCAACATCACTCATTATCAGAGAAATGCAAATCAAAACCACAGTGAGGTACTATCTCATGCCGGTCAGAATGGCTGCTATGAAAAAGTCTCCAAACAATAAATGCTGGAGAGGGTGCAGAGAAAAGGGAACCCTCTTACACTGTTGGTGGGGATGCAAACTAGTACAGCCACTATGGAGAACAGTGTGGAGATTCCTTAAAAAACTGGGAATAGAACTGCCATATGACCCAGCAATCCCACTGCTGGGCATACACACCGAGGAAATCAGAATTGAAAGAGACACGTGTACCCCAATGTTCATCACAGCACTGTTTATAATAGCCAGGACGTGGAAGCAACCTAGCTGTCCACTGGCAGATGAATGGATAAGAAAGCTGTGGTACATAAATACAATGGAATATTACTCAGATATTAAAAAGAATGCATTTGAATCAATTCTAATGAGGTGGATGAAACTGGAGCCTATTATACAGAGTGAAGTAAGCCAGAAAGAAAAACACCAATATAGCATACTAATACATATATATGGAATTTGGAAAGGTGGTAATGATGATCCTATAGGCAAGACAGCAAAAGAGACACAGATGTAAAGAACAGACTTTTGGACTCTGTGGGAGAAGGCGAGGGTGGGATGATTTGAGAGAATAGCACTGAAACATGTATATTGTCATATGTGAAATAGATTTTCAGTCTAGGTTTGCTGCATGAGACACGGCACTCAGGGCCGGGGCAATGGAAGGACCCTGAGGGATGGGATGGGGAGGTAGGTAGGAGGGGGGGTTCAGGATGGGGGACACATGTACCCATGGCTGATTCATGTCAATGTATGGCAAAAACCACTACAATATTGTAAAGTAATTAGCCTCCAATTATAATAATTAATTTTTTTAGAAAAAGAACCATAATACATCTTTATCTCTCCTGCCGCACCTCTCGGACCCATGCAAGGGGATATGCCTTCAGAATACACTTTTCTCAGTTAAAAAGATGACATTTTGTCTTAAAAGGAACTAAGCTGGACTCATCTGGAGCTATGAGATAGGATAAGAGAGGGAAGAAGAGCTGGTGCTTCATTGGAGAGGCTAGACAGCAAGGGAGGTGATGAAGGTACACACTGGAGTCAGTCCACCTGAAGCTGAGCCCCAACCTTGTCTCTCCTTAGCCATGGCTTCCAGCAATCGTTAACCTCATTTTCCCAGTAAAAACAGCATTATATACCTGATAGGGTTTTGTGAGTATTAGAAGAGTTAATACGTTAAACGTGCTTAAAAATAGTAGCATAGTTTCTCTCCTTCTGTATTAACATCTATGATCATTGAAAATTATGGATCCATAACAATACTTGAGTAGAAGCTATGATAACTCTCACTTTGCATGATGAGGAAAACTGTGGCATTGAGCCCAAGTAGCACAGTCAGTGGAGAAGGCTATGGCACCCCACTCCAGTACTCTTGCCTGGAAAATCCCACGGATGGAGGAGCCTGGAAGGCTGCAGTCCATGGGGTCGTTAAGAGTTGGACACAACTGAACGACTTCACTTCCACTTTTTGCTTTCATGCATTGGAGAAGAAAACAGCAACCCACTCCAGTGTTCTTGCCTGGAGAATCCCAGGGATGGAGGAGCCTGGTGGGCTGCCATCTACGGGATAGTCGGACACGACTGAAGCAACTTAGCAGGAGCAGCAGCAGCACAGTCAGTAAATGGCAGGCCTGGGGACTGAACCCAGAGTCAGTGAGGTCCACTGAGCAACAGGGCCTCCTAAACACTACCCTTTACAAATTGGGTGGAGGGGCTCTTGTTCAACATCATGTTAAATAACTGATTATTCCTTAGGTACCGAGATTTTTATACAGACTTATTTCCTGGTAATAAAATAAAAACCCATATAAACCAAGCCATTTTCACAAGCACTTACCCTCTTGGCCCATATGCCTGCTATCTCCTTCTGAATCTGCAAATTAAAGTGCAATTTCTAGCCCCCCACCCCAAATATAAAGTCAGTCTTTCTGGAGTGAAGCCCAGGAATCTTCATTTTTAACTAAGATCCTACACATCATTCTCATGACCACACTTCCCATTACAGTTCTCCTGCACTCCAAAGTTGGAAGCTGTAGCTGCAGGTTGTATCTCTCCAGATTTGTTTAGTTTTTCACACATCTTGAATAGGTCCCTGAAATGTTATCCATAGATTTCAGAACATCAGATTTTTTTTAGAAAGGGGGTGGGGTGGGGGGACTATAGCACTCCTTGGTTTGTCTTTTGTAAGCAACACACTTAACTGATGTACGGATGCAGAATTCATGGAAGGTGCAGGTTGAAAGAAATCCCACAGCTACCATTTATCCAGGCTGTTTCCATTAGGAAAGAAAACATTAACTTCGTAATTATCCCCACAACTCCAGTTCTGCAATGGTTCTTTTAATCACTTGTTGAGGATGGAAAATTTAACGCTTTCCAGGGAAGCAAAAGAACTTATCCTTGTCCTAAGAGGTGCTGTGTGGTGATCTGTGATCTGGAGGTCAAAATTCTGTGAACATACCTGCCAGATACAAATACTCCCTTCTTCCTTCATTAGAAAATTACCACAAGGAGCTTTTTTATTTTTTATTCCTAGGGCATGCTATTCCAAACAAAACACGCTGTCTAAATCACTTAAAAAGCATGAAGACTGGCTGTTCTATAAACACAAAACTCTCAATCCAGCCACGCAACTGAACTCTGTGACAGTAAATCACCATGTGTCAAGGGAAGGTTTGTTCTAACAATGAAGCAAAAAGTAATAATAAAGAGCATTCGCTAGCACTTAATTCCTAAGCTCTATGCTCACTGTTTTTCATAATTAACTGTTACAGTATAAAGAACCATGAAGAAGGGGGAAGCTGCTCACCTTTGAAAAATTACAAGGAATTCACAGCAAACTTGTCCTGGTGAAATGTATAGTATGCAATTTACCAGTTGTCATGGTCCTTCCCCTCAGTGTCTAGTAAGCTATTCCTGGCCCCCAACCATCTTGGTTGTGACATCCCTACAGCTGCCCTGCCAGATGGTCTTTGCTGGTCAGCTGCAAGATACATGAACAGATAATTCCTTCAGTCTGCTGGAAGCTCTCTCTAGGATGTTCTTCCAACACAGCACTTACAGGATTTTAGCTGGGGGTTGGGAGGTTGGGAGAGGATGGTAGACTTACTCCAAGTTGAAAATAAAGAGAAACAGTACATGCATCTGGCCATCTCCAATTAAACACCAGCTCCTGGTTTAGGAGTGGTCTGAGCCTGCAGCATTTGAGTTGTTTTTTCCCCTGAGCTATTAGGATATTCATTATTTCAAATAAAAGTCTACAAGCAAGCTGCATAATAAAGAGAGTGAATCTTGCTTCTCTACCAACCTGATTGTGAAATACGTTTGGCTTATTATCTTATTTAATTGTCTAAGGAAACTAATTGTTTTGGCTCATTTGTTGAAATTTATAATACTTGGATCCTTTTCTCTGTTTGCAGAGCAAGGCAGAACATTTTGGCATTGAAGAATGCATATTTGATCTATGAAGTATATAGTCTTTTGAATATGTATCTTCACTATGGTGGAGAATTTATTTATTCAGAGGCTCATTAGTTTAAAGTAGAATGTCCTTTGGATGGGAATCAATAAAATATTTATTCTATAAGAAGAAGTGTCTTTGTACATAGGGACAGAGGGAGAGGAGCCATCCAACTCATTGGATAAGGAATATACTCTTCCCCAGAAGTAGATTCTTCGTAGACAGTACTGCGGTGATGGTAATGATAATAACGGAGAGGGGGGAGAGCAGCAGAAAGGAGAAGATAAAGGGAGTAAGAAGAGAAAAGAGGATTAAAGAAACAAACAAACTGGACTTTTCAGTGTCTCAGACCTTGGTTTAAATTAAATTCTGCTACTACAGCTCTGTACTTCACTTTTTCTTACCTATAAAATAGTTACTACTTCACAAGGTTATTGAAAGAATTAAATAGGCTAGTTGTATATAAGGCTTCTGACCCATAACAGCTTACAAAATTAGTTCTCGCTAGAAGGCAATGGCACCCCACTCCAGTACTCTTGCCTGGAAAATCCTATGGTCGGAGGAGCCTGGTGGGCTGCAGTCCATGGGGTCGTGAAGAGTCAGACACGACTGAGAGAGTTCACTTTCACTTTTCATTTTCATGCATTGGAGAAGGAAATGGCAGCCCACTCCAGTGTTCTTGTCTGGAAAATCCCAGGGACGGGGGAGCCTGATGGGCTGCCATCTATGGGGTCGCACAGATTCAGACACGACTGAAGCGACTTAGCAGCAGCAGCAGCAGAATTAGGGTTACTAGGTAAAATACAGGATACCAAGTCTGTCAGTTTCCTATTTCAGGGGAAACAAGTTACCACAAGCTTAATGACTTTAAGCAACATAAATACATTATCTTCCAATTCTGGAGGTTAGAAGTCTGAAATGGGACTGCATGGTTGTGGCTTCTTCTGGAAATTCTAGAGGGTAATTTTCTTGCCTTTTCTGGCTACTAGAAGCCACCTGCATGCCTTGACTGATAGCCTCTTCCTCCACCTTTAAAGCCAGCCAGAAAGCATTTTCTCTACTCTTTGATCCGAATCCATTCTTCAGTCTTCACCCTTACAAGTACTCTTGTGATTATCTAGTCCACTCAGACTATGAAAGAAAATCTCACCTCAAGACTCTTATTCATATCTGGTAAGTTCTTCTGCCATATAAGGTAACATGCAAATATTCTGGGACTTCAGACATGGAAAACTTTGGAGGCCACTGGTCACCCTCATACAATCCACCCTCTGGCTCTCAAAGATTCACATCCATCTTTAATGCAAAATACAGTCACCTAATCCTAACATCTCTAAATGTCTCAGTGCATTGCAGCACTAATACCATCTCAAAATCTCATTTAAATATCATCAAAATTCCTAAATCTCATTCCTTAAATTATGTTTGGGTCATAAATCTTAGTATAATTCATTTGAGGCAAAATTTTTTCTGTCTGTGGATCTGTGAAAATAAAAACAACTTGTTTGGTTGCTAAATCATGTCTAACTCTGGGACTGCATGGACTGCAGCACACCAGGCTTCCCTGTCCTTGGCTATCTCCCAGAGTTTGCTCAAATTCATGTCCATTGAGTCAATGATGCATCCAACCACCTTATCCTCTGTTGTTCCCTTCTCCTCCCCTTCAATCTTTCCCAGCATCAGAGTCTTGTCCAATGAGTCAGCCCTTTGCGACATGTGGCCAAAGTATTGGAGCTTCAGCTTCAGCATCAGTTTTTTCAATGAATATTCAGGGTTTATTTCTCTCAGAATTGACTGGTTTGATCTCCTTACTGTCCAAGGGACTCTCAAGATGTAATTCTAAAATACAGCTGTGGGACAGATATACGATAAGATTTATAGTCATTTTTGTTCAAAAATAGAGGTGAGCGATGGAACAAAAACAAACAAACAAAAATCTCTGGTTGCAAGAAATACTGAAATCCAACTAAGAAAAAATCATTAGGTTTCAAGCCCTGAGAATAATCCTCTGTGGTTCATAGCTCTGCCCTTTGGACCCTCTGTTCCATCCTCTGGGTATGAGGCTCTGCCCTCAGCTTCACTATCTGGCTCATCCTTCCTCTTTCATGAAGGATAGAACATATTTGCAGCTGAGTAATTTTTAAGCCTATTATTTCCTCCATGTAGAAATGTTCAGAGTCTGACTGCCTTCTTTCATTCCCTCTTGTAATCCAAGCAGTCAGTATCTCTGATGCTATAACTCAAGAATATTGCGAGTCTCCTATATGTTTCTCACGGAGTCACTTCACTAGACAAAAGGCTCCTCCAGAGTCTTTGAAGTCTCTATTTTTGACTTCCCCTGAGATGGCTGAAGGGATCCATGAGTCACATGCATAATCTCTTCAAAGAGACCTCATCTGATTGAACTTGGACCTAGTGATCCTTCCAAGGAAGGATTAAAAGGTTGATGAGCCACTCCTTTGTTTTTTTTCTCCAGTGCATGCTTTCCTGACATTAAATCTATTGTAGCATCTTTGCAATCTGAATAGCCTAAGAATTTCCCAGGTCAAGTCTTGGCTCTTTTTTGCTTAGAGTTCTTCCCTCAATCTAGCTCTTCCCTCTCACATTTTACTGTATGCAGCAAGAAGAAACCAGGCTACACATTCAACATTTTATGTTTAGAGATCACAGCTAAATATTCAAGTTCACCCCTCACAAGTTCTGCCTTTCATATAGCAGGACACAGCTGAGCTGAATTTTCTTTTACTAGGTGTATAAAAGAATCCCCTTTACTTCAGTTTGTAATAACACCCAGCTGAACTCAAATTTCATATTAACAATAGTGTTTGGTACAAGTATGCCCCAAACACTATATACTTAAACAATAATAATTTTAAATTTTAATCTAAAATTCAAATGTACTGGGCATCCTGAATTTTTATTTGCTAAATCTGATTCCAACTAGGTGATCCAGAGGGTTCTGAGAGAATAGGATACAGAATGGTGAAACTCTGGAAGTAGAAAAGAAAATAGAAGACATGTACAGCTTAAAGTTGTCTGGAAGGGCACACTTTATTAAGGAGCTATGGCAGGGGGCCTTGAACAGACAGGGAGGTAACTAAGGCTTCAGAAAAGGTAAGATCTGGAGGGAGGGATGGGGATTAATCTGGAAGAACTGGAGCACTGAGGATGAACACATCTCACTTCATTATTCTGCTAAGGGTCACACCTGCCAACAGAATCTCATTTTATCAACACTTATATCCAAAGGAGGAAAGGTATTTTTCATCATTCTCTTGGCCCCCTGTGGCTAGACAGACAGAGAGAGAGAGAGAGAGAGAGAGAAAGGGAAAGCATGCAAGCAATCAACGAGCATGGTGGCATCATAATGATTTCAGTCAAACTTATTAATGAAAACTTTTTTTCTTGATGGGAATCCAACTCTATGGACCACAGTAAACAATTTTTTTTTAATTAGCTAACTACCATGAATGTAAGTATGGGTCATGTTGTCTCACATGAAAAAATATGTATCGCTAATACCACTCTGTATAGAACAACTGATTGGTTCAGGATTGAGAAAGGAATGCGACAGGACTGTCTGTTGTCACCTTGTTTGTTTAACTTATAGACTGAGCACATCATGAGAAATGCTGGGCTGGATGAGTTACAAGCTACAATCAAGATAGGCCGGAGAAACCTCAACAACCTCAGATATGCAAATAACACCACTCTAATGGCAGAAAGCAAAGAAGAATTAAAGAACCTTTAAGGAGGAGAGTGAAAAAGCAGCTTAAAACTAAATATTAAAAAAAACCTAAGATCATGGCATCCAGCCCCATTATTTCATGGCAAATAGGGGGAAAGTGGAAACAGTGACAGATTTCCTCTTCTTGGGCTCTAAAATCACCGTGGATGGTGACTGCAGCCATGAAATCAGATGGTGATTGCTTCTTGGCAGGAAAGCTGTGACAAACCCAGGAAGTGTGTTGAAAAGCAGAGACATCGCTCTGCTGACAAAGGTCAAGACTATGGTCTTTCCAGTGGTCCCCTTCAGTTGTGAGAGCTGTACTATAAAGAAGTCAGAGCACCCAGAATTTATGCCTTCGAACTATGGTGCTGGAGAAGACTCCTGAGAGTACCTTGGACAGCGAGGAGATCAAACCAGTCAATCTTAAAGGAAATCAACCCTGAATACTCATTAGAAGGACTGATGCAGAAGCTGAAACTCCAGTATTTTGGTCACCTGCTGCAAACAGCTGACCCATTGGAAAAGTCCCTGATGCTGGGCAAGATTGAAGGCAGAAGGAGAAGAGGATGTCAGACGATGAGATGGCTTGATGGCATCACTGATGCAATGGACATGAACTTGGACACACTTCAGGAGGTAGTGAGAGACAGGGAGGCTTGGCTTGCTGAAGTCCCTGGGGTCACAGTCAGACATGACTGGGTGACTGAACAACAATACCACTTTACATGTGACTTTTCCAAAGCAAAAAGGAGTTTCAAGTTTATCAGTGGCGTCCACTACACTTCATGGTTTGCTTCACTGCCTTCCTCACCCCACCACCAAAAACAGGAAAGCATTTCAATCTGTAATGTTTTAAACTTCTCAATTCTCTTAAGAGGTTAGCAGCATAGCACTTAGCTTCAAGGAACTGTATGACTATTTCAGCTACAAACCACTTTGCCCGATCGTCTTCATACTAGAAACTGAACAGGAGTTGGGATGGGAAGACTTGGCTGGTGGCTCTCCTGATTATTTCTTCCAAATGTAGCTTTCAGAGGAAGCTTCATCTTAATAATAACAGCAGTACTTGTATAGTTCTCTGTGTCAGGCATTTTTCTAAGCGCTTTACATCAATCAACTCACTTCTCAACACAACCCTATGAGGAAAAGACTAGTCTCAGCATTATGTTATTAATGAAGACTGTGCACAGGTATTTAATAATTTTCCCAGGGTCACAAAGTTATAAATGGCAAGCTGGTTCCAACATCTGTGCTCCTTAGTTCTCTGCTCCCTGCCTCTCTCACTATTAGAAATGAATTTCAAAAATATCAGGCACATCTGTAGGCAAACACTAATGAAAAGACCCATCCAGCAGATGTAAGTGGAAAGAAGGCTAGTATATGTAAGAACACCTTGTCTCGAACGTACTCGCTGACTTAATGTCATGGAAATAGTCCTCAGTTGGTTAAAAACTTGAGTTCTGGAGTGAGACTCACCTGTGTTTCTGTTCTGGTTATCCCCCTGATCATGCGACTTTGGCTAACACTTTATCACTCTAAACCTTGACTTTCTCACCAATAAAATGGGAACAATCCTAGAAAGTATTTGTAGAATTGATGTTAAAATTATAAATTATTATCATTGACACTATTATTTTTCTAACACTCATACAGTGTATTTGTATGAGAGAAGAATACACTTTTATATTAAATAATACTGGTAGTAGCAATGAAGAATATGTAACAGACAGGAATGCTTCAGATTCAGTAAAAGCATTTCAAGATTCCAAAGGCAAACGTGTTGGCACTGAGGGAGACATATAGATCCTTAGAGGAAAAATAAGAAAAGCGCTGCAGTGATTTAATCTTCAGAAGGTTAAAAAAAGATGAACGAGCAGTGATAGTCAAAGGCATGAAGGACCTCATTATACAGCTGCCTCTTATCTTCATTAAGCCCAGAATATTTAATTTGTATATACATTCTTGCTGGAAAAACTTCAGGTCACTGATAAACCCTAGGAGTGGGTCATCCTGGGAGACTAATTCCTTTCCTAGTGGAAATCTTCTAAAAATGGAATTTTACATCTACCTGGAATAATATGAGTACAGTCTGGCCTAGAGATGAGGAAATAAATGAGCCAGAGGATTCCATTTATTGAAAGAACATTTACATTACATTGTTAAATAATTATCACTATACAAAAAATATTTTTTAATACACAGTTTATTTTTCTGGCAATATATTGAATGGTTGTGAGCTGATTTCTTTTTCTTGTTTTAGCTGATAGAAGTACTTTAAAAAAAAACTTTTAATCAAAGTATACATCTTCTATTTCCTGGTCAGTAATGTAACTATCTCACGGCTATCAGTTTTATTTAGTTGCATATGTTTAACCTTAATTCTTAATTCTGCTCTTAAGATGCAGATTATTAAAGAAGATGCAAATTATTAAATACCTGTGCACAGTCTTCATTAATAACATAATGCTGAGACTAGTCTTTTCCTCATAGGGTTGTGTTGAGAAGTGAGTTGATTGATGTAAAGTGCTTAGAAAAATGCCTGACACAGAGTTTTTGAGGTTAGATTCTTTTTAAAATATGTCTTCCTTTTTATGATTGGAAAAATATATAATATTCTTCAATATAAACATTTTTTTTAAATAAAGGCTAAAGTCAAAAGAATAAAACACTCATAATCCCAATAAAAATATTCTGGCTCTTCAATGAATGTACAAATGGTTTTCTTCTTGAACAATGAGAATGCTTCATGTTGGAGATAGTATGGTAAACTAGGCCAGTTTATCCACTGCTGGTCAAAGTGCTGGTGCAGTGGATTCTATCATTTTGGAAGATGCTTTGCCAGAATCACTCAACAGTATTAAAATTTTCATACCCTTTGATTCAGTAATTCTAATTCTGGGACTGTCTTTAAGAAAAAAAAAAAAAAACTATCCTAAAGAAAGAATGAGCTTTTTACTTAAAGATGCTCATCAAAGCATTTTTAAGCACACTGAATAGACAATAAACTAAGTGTCCAATTTTTATCCTCCACATTAATTAAAAGTTATGGGCTCTGATAATATTGCTTTTAAAATGAGCCTTTTGCTTAAACCATCCCTTGGCTTTCTCAATATCACTGAAGGCCAGGACTCATTCCAGTAAGACAGTGGAGAGCCAGCATCAGGGACTTTGTGTTAAAGAAATTACTTTGTTGTTCTCTTCTTTTAGAAGAGACAAATGACAGGAAAATAAGATCGAGTGAGGAAATTTGTTTTCAAAGAAAATTCTTCCACAAAATATCCTGGAGTTACTGATTTCACCTCAATCTCCTACTCTGCCTTCATCTTTGTTTTAGTACCAGAGAGACTCTATGGTCAGAGTGCAAGTCTGCAAGGCTTGCCTTCAACAAAGGAGCCTGCCATTCTAGACAGCAGGCACCGCAAGAGGGAAAGCAGAAGAGTCAGCTTTACAAGGATTTCCAAAGTGCACTAACAACTTTTAAAAAGGTGTTTCTGGTCAACTCAGAGTTACAAAAACACTCTTTTTCTGAACTGGTCATATTTCTACTAACTTGGATAAAGGGAAGGTGTACATGGGAATGTCAAATGCTTAGCAATTTTCGGGGAAGAGAAAAAACTGAGTTTAGAAGTCCACATTTCAGATTACTGAAAACTCTAAATTCATATCAACACACACCCCTCCTGTCAGTGTACATGTACAAAGTACATATCCAAAGAGGAAGGAGGGGGTCTAATTCTCTGTTGGGGATAATATGGTTGGTATTTCTATATCTTACGCAAATAGTGGACTGGAAGGGACAGTGCTTTCTTTCAGTCCTTTCTCTCTGAGCATCAGAGCACATATCAGTTGATCCATTAAAGTCAGTGATCCTGTGTATATTACCATATGTGAAATAGATGACCAGTCCAAGTTGGATGCATGAAGCAGGGCACTCAAAGCCGGTGCACTGGGACAACCCAGGGGAATGGGATGGGGAGGGAGGTTGGAGGAGGATTCAGGACAGGCGGACACAGGTACACACATGACTGATTCACGTCAATGTATGGCAAAAACCACCACAATATTGTAAAGTAATTAGCCTCCAATTAAAGTAAATTAATTAATTTAAAAGAAAAAAAGTTAATGATCCTGGAGAGGGTATCCATACTCCAGGCTTTATAGCAACCAAAACTTTCCAGCAGATGGGTGATTCTTTCCTGTAAAATGTAGCTCATGCATTTTTCTAAGCTGTGAATTTATTTATTCTTACACATCCACTCATATATAATATAGGGGTGGTTGTGAAATTAGTTTGGGCTCTTCCTTACCAGGTAACTGGTAAAACCCCTGATCAGCTATGGTTCTGAAAACTGTCTCTACCCAGACCCCATCTGAATATTCTTTTGTTCCTCAGTCCAGTTTTACTTTCATTATCTCTCCCTTCTGCTTCTGCCCCTCCAATCTGATCTCAGTTGAAAAGGACTATTCCTTAGACCAAGACTGATCAAGACTTTTTACACCAGTTTACATTAATTCCTCTTTCCTCTGTCTGCACTTTCATGAGTTCAGAGCTTTCACTGACACACTTTTGCAGCTCTAGGTCCTTCCTTCATTCCAGGTCACTTCTATCCTGGTATATGTTCTGCAAAAGACTTGCTGCTGCCCATTACCAGAGATTTCTCACCACCACTACCACTATGTCAGGAGTTTGCCACATAACCACTATAAGTCCATTTCTCCTTGACTTATATAGTTGTCCTTAATTTTAGTGAAGCACTGGATTTGTTCTGAGTAAAATTTCATGCAGCCTGAGGGTCCCAGGAGAATACAAATAAGATTGCTTCCAAAGTAGGCCCATAAATATATTGTGAACAACAGGAATTTTCTCTACCATAAGGAGTATAAAAGGAAAGGAAAGAAAAAGTTGTAAGTTCCAAAGTTAGAACACTTCTGGAGGACAATTTTTCCTGTATTAACTTCAATAAAGGAAGGATGACACCCCCACAGATTATTTGGTATTTTCCATGGTGCAGAAAGCAATTAATTAATTTTAGAATCTCAGTTTAGAAGGTTGTTTAATCAGGGGCAGTTATATCTGTATTAATTATTTTTAATAATTACTCTCAAACTACATGAAAACATGCTAAACACAAATGTTTTTAGATAATAAAATAGTAATTATATTAAAAATAAATAACACTTATTTAATTTCTGTTACTATAGATTTCTTTTTAAACAATCATACAAAAGGATGTCATTTATTCATTTATTTATTCAACAAATATTTACTGGACTTCAACTGTGTGCCAGGCACTGAACTAGGACCTAAGTGACAAAGGTGACTATGACACAGACCTGATGAAGAGAATGGAGTGGATACTAAGAGATGTTCATGTAGGTTTCAATTGCAGCCAGAGGAAGTGCAACTCACGGGGGAGAACAGAGTGGAGGAGGCGGCAGCTGAGCTGCCCAAGGCTGCATGACCAGGAGGAGCCTGTTGCAGAGTCCAAGCACCAGATGACTAGAAGAGGAATGNAATAGATTTAAGGGCCTAGATCTGATAGATAGAATGCCTGATGAACTATGGAATGAGGTTCGTGACATTTTACTTCATATTACTTATTAAACTTGATGTGTGAATGAGATTTTATTATCGCCTAATAATTTTGCTAAAGACCCAATATTGAAGATAGTAGTCAGGACATTCTAAAGAACAGCTACGAAACACATTTCTGCAAAACTAGTAAACATCTGCAGAGACCATCCCCTCACTATATACCTCCAACTGATAGAAGCCTAAATACTAGAAAGGAAAATTACTATGTAGGTACCACCAGAGGCACGGGGCTTCCCTAGCAGCTCAGTGGCAAAGAATCTGCCTGCCAATGCAGGAGACACAGGTTTGATCCCTGGGTCTGAANCATCTGCAGAGACCATCCCCTCACTATATACCTCCAACTGATAGAAGCCTAAATACTAGAAAGGAAAATTACTATGTAGGTACCACCAGAGGCACGGGGCTTCCCTAGCAGCTCAGTGGCAAAGAATCTGCCTGCCAATGCAGGAGACACAGGTTTGATCCCTGGGTCTGAAAGATCCCCTGGAGGAGGAAATGGCAACCTACTCCAGTATTCTTGCCTGGAAAATCCCATGGACAGAGGAGCCTGGAGGGCTGCAGTCCATCAATTCACAAAAAGTCAGACACAACTGAGCAAGCAGGCAGACACCACCAGAGGCAGAAGCAGAAACAGAGCAAGGTACAGGGATACAGATAATCTCAGCCAGAGTATGTATCACCCACATCAGAGAGCTCTAACGTAGGGACCCCAATCATGCAACTCACAAGGAACTAGCATTTGGATTCATTCTACAGAGAGGTCCATTCAGCCAATGTTAGTCAAGTGAGAACCTGAATCATAGGACTAGATATGAAAATATATATATTTTTTTCTTCTTTCATTTAATCTCTTCCCCCCTCCAAATACTGAAATGTAGGTAGAGGAAACATAGAGAAATTGAAGGCTATAACTTCCCCTCTATAGGTCCCAGCTGTGAGTGTGGCCCAAGACTGGAAGAGAGGAAGAAAGCTAGGAATTAGATGTGAGACTCAACTTTTCATTTAGACTTGGTAAGAATCTTCACCATTGAAACCAGTTCATAGAGGCCAAAAGACCATTTTTACAATTTAAAGGGTCAAAACTACAGCATTTCCCCCAAGATATCAGAAAAGAGAGGCTACAAAGCATGTAGAAAGATGGGGGCTGGGGCTTTCCTGGTGGTCCAGTGGTTGAGAATCTGCCTTGCAATGTAAGGGAGACTGATTTGAACCCTGGTCCTGAAAGATCCCACATGCCATGAAGCAACTAAGCCCGTGTACCACAACTACTGCGCCCACACTCTAGAACCTGGGAACTGCAACTACTGAAGTCCATGTGCCTAAAGCCTGTGCTCTGCAACAAGCCAAGCCACCCCGATGAGAAGCCCTCACACTGCAATAACAACTAGCGCCCACTCCGTCTACTTAGAGAAGGCCTGTGTGCAGCAAGGAAGATCCAGCACAGTCCAAAAAGAAAGATAAGGGTTGGATTGGTGGTGGGGAGGAAGAGGGAAGTGGGGGGAGGAGAATGTATCCAATTTTCACCCCCCAACAAGTACACTTAAAATGTGAAGCAATACTTGTGAAAATGATATTGATAAGGGCTAAAGATAACTATCTAAAGTAACATTGCTGCTGCTAAGTCGCTTCAGTGGTGTCCGACTCTGTGCGACCCCATAGACGGCAGCCCACCAGGCTCCCCCATCCCTGAGATTCTCCAGGCAAGAACACTGGAGGGGGTTGCCATTTCCTTCTCCAATGCATGAAAGTGAAAAGTGAAGTCATGTCCGACTCTTCGCGACCCCATGGACTGCAGCCCACCAGGCTCCTCCATCCACGGGATTTTCCAGGCAAGCGTGCTGGAGTGGGATGCCATTGCCTTCTCCAAAAGTAACATTAAAGTTAACAAAAGATCCCAAGTAATGTAGTAAGTGTGTTTTTTTCTTTTTTCTTTCTTTTTTAAAATACATGAGAAACAATAGTGCTTATCTGTGAAGCGGCTTGTGATAAGTGAGGAAGAGAGAATAACTTTTCAGTTTATATCCTCCAACACCATTTGGATTTTTGCCATGTGCCTGTGTGTGTGTTAGTCACTCAGTTGTGTCCAACTCTTTGAAACCCCATGGACTGTAACCCATCAGGCTCCTCTGTCCATGGAACTCTCCAGGCAAATATACTGGAGTGGGTAGGCACTCCCTTCTCCAGGGGATCTTCCCAGCCCAGGGATCGAACCCAGCTCTCCTGCATCGCAGGCAGATTCTTTACTGTCTGCGCCATCAGGGAAGCCTACCATGTGTCTATACTACATTTATAGTTAAAAAGTCAAAAAATTAAAAGCGATGATTCATGGTATTTCTAGATGTAATAGAAATCTATTGTTTGGAAAAAAATTTTTAATGAACTTGGGATAAGTCTGCAGTTACTTTATATACTTTTGAAGAATCAGGACAAATATAACTATTTTCACAAAGCAATTGTATAGTCTTCCTTTTATCCATCAGTAGTTAAGTAGAAAGAAATCACCCTGGTCTATTCATGAAAATGCTCCCTTGCTCTGGATTGTGTCTGAGATTTTAACTTTCGTGTACAATTTTGGCAGGGTTCTGAAGCAGCCAGACCTGTGGGCTTTCAGCTTTATGACTGCCATGCTTGCAATGAGGGCTACAGAAAGCAAACTGATTGGTGTGTGTGCAGAAAGATCCCATCTGCTGACAAGGGAGTTCCAGAGTAATGCCAACACTGTCACTGAAACTTAACACACAGATCCTCAAACTCCAATTATCACTCATTTTCTCCACCTTCTTATCACTTGTGTTTGACAGCTATTCAGTGACAAAGAAAGAAAGGTTTTCCATCTCCAGGTATTATGCTGGTTGACCAGATTAACCTTTGGAAAGATTTAATTATCTTTGAGAAGGCAGTTCCTCTGACAACATCCCTTTATCTAGCTCGTCCAAATTGGTATTTGCTTCGGTGATTCTCATCCTGAGGCTTAACTCCCCTGTCACCTCACACTGTGAGTGGATGTCATCAAACAGCAGAAGCTGAGCCTCTTTTCAGGAAACATTAATTCTGTGGTCGCCTATTTCCAGCTGCATCTTGATACACAGAAACATGCTTGAGGTTGTCTATCAGGATAAGAATTAAAATTAGGTCATGGGAAAAACAGGTTACAAAATGATCGGTATAGAATGAGCCCTTCAAACGGAGTAAATGTGTGCATAGCAATGTGGTCTAGAAAAATACAAGTGACTACCAATGACTATCTCCGTATGGTGGGATTACTGATTGTCTTTATTTGCTTTATGCTGATGCACTTTCTAGTTTTTCAGTCTACATATATTGCCCCTTAAACCCCACAAAATAACAAGGCTATTTTAAGAATTAAATATGATTCAGACTTGGGGAATTTTAGAAAGATGATTGAGTGTGACCCCTAACTTGAAAAAAGAGCTCTAAAACAGTCTTATTTTAGAATTGGTAGACATGATACTCTACTTTTTTCCAATTCCAACTCATTTGATTGTTGAAACTGTTTGTTTGAAAAAAAGTCACTTTTTGGCTTCCAGACTTAATTTCTATGCTGAGGGGAATAGGAAATTGTGTGGCATCAATAACTGAATAGCACTACACCTCAGCTAGATTTCAGTATCTCTGTAGACAAACTGTTCATGTACTTGTGTCTGTGGGCGGGGGGCATGTGTGTATATGTGCTTGTGTACATACAGGTGTGTGTGCACATGTGTAAAACCTTGTCTAATAGGCCCAGTGGGAAAGGGTTACAACCAAAGCAAATCAGCTTCCCCAGGAGCCCTCAGCTGAAGACAGTAACAAACTCAAGACAGGGGTTTCTTCAGTCACCTCCTGACTGCCTCTCTGCACATAACAGGATACTCCTGTGGTAAACCATTAGGTGAGCCTAGAACTTTCAAAGCAGGAATCTCATCTCAGAGTGTTAGTGGCCTATTAATCTGCCCAAAAGCATAGGAATGGGGGAGAAAGTCATAGCCATCACTGGTCCATCCTCTGATGCTGACACTTGGGGCTTCTGGGGTGTCTTTCTGTAGCCAACATAAAAACAATTACTGCTCCTCCGAAAGACAACAGTTTATATTTNAGGAATCTCATCTCAGAGTGTTAGTGGCCTATTAATCTGCCCAAAAGCATAGGAATGGGGGAGAAAGTCATAGCCATCACTGGTCCATCCTCTGATGCTGACACTTGGGGGCTTCTGGGGTGTCTTTCTGTAGCCAACATAAAAACAATTACTGCTCCTCCGAAAGACAACAGTCTATATTTAGGGCTTATGGAGATAAGCAATAGTAATCCTTTTCCTTGACTGAGTTCAAGATCCACAGTGACTTAGAAGCTGAAAAGATGAAAATTAGAATGTCCACTTTATTTTTGAAAAAACTATTGGAGAACATTCTTTAGACGTGGCAATATTGAACTTCCTGACACTGAACCCCAAAACTAGACAACTCTATCATAGGCAATCAGACATAGGAACTTCTGAAATTGCAGGCCTGTATATGCTGGAAGCACTTCAATACATCTGGAGCATAGAGGGACTCATCAGATTGCTTGCCCACGACTGTCAGGACTGTCCCTCTTAGAGATCAAAAGAAAGAGAGACAGTAACTTGAAGACACAGAGCTACTTTTCTCAACTTACCCAACTGATAGAAGTGTGTGAGGGCAGGTAGAGAGATCAGGAGTGGAGAGAAAATCCTTCTGGATGGAATCAGAGTACAAGGGAATAAGCTGCTCACCCACTGTGTTGGGTCTTACCTGAATTCTAGTCCTCATCAACACTATCTCTGTAAATCTGGCAGAGGGAACCTCTTACTGAAGAAACTAGACCTCAGTTCCTTCATCTTTACAATGGCCTGTTGGTCTAAATTAGTGATAACCCAAGGAGACTGACCTGTTGTAATCATCAGAGAAGGATTTTGTCCACATTCAAGTGGCTTGAGAATCACTGAATTCAATCACCTGTGGTCTCTTTCAGGTCTGAAACTTTACTCTTCTGTGTCTGTCACTTATTCTAAGTTATAACCACCCATGGCATATGTTCAACAATTTTGAAATTAAAACAAAAAGTATGTGAACAGGGTGCAAAATGGGCCAAAACGTTTTAGAGCAATTTAGTGTCATTATTAACCCAAGGAAAAAATCTGAAAAGCTAAATGCTAAATCATTTGTAAAAGTTGATTAATTAAACATTCAAATAAGAGCAACATTAAGCCGTGATTTATAATTCTCTTCCCTGTGAAAGCACAGTGAAGATAGCTTAGCTATTTTATCCATATCATGCAATTTGCTCATATCTGTTACTCTAATGGATTATTCGTTTTGAAACTTGAGTCACCTGGGACAGAATATAAATAAAGAAGACTGAGAGTAGCTGCCAAATTTGGAGGCCAAGTTTGGATGTGAGCCAAGCAGAGGTGGTGAAGTGCAGATATTACCCTATAATGAAAGCTTGAATCTGCCAAAAGAATGCATTCCCATCACTATGGTCCGAATGTGTGTATCCCCCTAAAAATTTACATACTGGAACCTTAGCATTGAGTGTGACAGTGTTAGGAGATGGGGGCTTGGGGAGGTAATTAAGTTGTAAGGGTGGACCCCTCAGAAATGTGATTAAGAATTTATAAAAGTGGCTCCAGAGAGATCCCTAGCCCCTTCTACCATGTGAGGATACAATGAGAGGTCTGAAACTCAGAAAAGGGCTCCCCCTCAACCATGCTGGCACCTTGATCTCAAACGTTCAGCCTCCAAAACTGTGGAAATAAATGTTGTTTATAAGCTCCCTAGTTTGTGGGATTTTGTTATAGTAGTCCAAACTGACTTCGATATCCATTAACACACTTATAGTATGGCCTTCAACCAAAGGGGAAGTTAATTCACTTCTTAATCATCTTTGTTTGCCCACATTGAAATGATCCCATTGGATAACCACAGATAAACTGAAGCATTAAGTCACAAACTGGCCAAGCAGGAGTTATTTAAAAACACAGACAGGCTTAATTTTTCATTCACTCATTTATTCAACAAGAATTATTTGAGTACCTAACTATAGGAAATGGCAACCCACTCCACTATTCTTACATGGGAAATCCCATGGCCAGAGGAACCTGGTGGGCTACAGTCCGTGGGTTTGCAGAGTCAGACACGACTTAGCAACTGAGCATGAACATAGAATGCCAGGCACTCACTGTGTTAAAAATTAAGGGTTATGATAATAAAAAAGATGGAGTTCTTATTTTGGATTTTCTCCTCAAATTGACTTAAAGTGAGCCGTTTTAAGCAGGACCATGGTCAAGTAGCGTATTCCAGACAGACTAATCTGGTGTGCTACAGACTCCTAACAAATTTTCCCAGGCCACAGCAAAATGGAAAAGTATCAGATGTATGTGACTGTGGGGTGGGAGAGGTGGGGTTGGGACAGGGAGTTGGGTAAGGTGGCCGCCTTGGAAAAATTATTCTTTCGTCTAACCAGAGTCCCTCCAAATTTGGGGTATTAAAAAAGGTTTTATGAAGTATAGTATTAATAAATGCTTGGGGTTCCTTTCAATATCCTCATTTTGCAAACTCAAAAGCTAGAAATCCTATGTCAGTCCTCAAACTGTTTTGGAAATTTTACTTGCTCTTGATTACTGAAGGCTAGGGAATTCTTTGCTAAAAAGAATGAGGAAGTTGTACAGGCTGAGTTGGCAGATGTAATACACCTCGGAAGAAAAAGAGCGCTATTAAATCTCAGATTAATAGATGTTGACATAGTAGGAAAAGCTGGCCGACAGGCAGTAAGTGCAAAAACATTGAGTCAGCTCTCTCGCTGCTTTATTGGTTGACTCTCAAGTCTGGGTTAAGACTTGACTGTATCACAAGCTAGTTGGCATATATAGGACGTGTTTTTCTTCAGGAGCTCAGTATGCTCTGATCGGTAGTGGTCATTTCCTACTATCCTGTCTCCACCAATATTTGAGAAAAGACTAAGGAAGAAAGAAGCCAACGATGTTCTCAATAGGAAACACACAACACTTGCTCTGAATTGAAGAAAACCTTACTCCTTCTGAATAGGGTAAAATAGAATTAATTTTAAGAAACTAGAACAGCAGAAGTCTAGAGATCCTGTTTGGAAGGTGATCAAGGGTCCGTATGACTTTGGGGAGATCTCATACAATGCACCTTGCAGAGGTAAGCTCCTTCCTGGACTATGTGCAGTCCTGGCCCTGACAGTGTTCTCTATTCAATCTGAGGGGAGGTCAGGAGAAAGAAGATCAGCAGTGAGTCTGAGGCAGCCAAGTAAAACAAAAGCAATGCTGAGTAAACTAAAAGCAATACAGAGTGGATGAGTCACAGGGGCCTTACCCCAAAGACTTTATATGCCTTCATACCCTTCTGCCCAACCACTCACCTTATGACCCTATGTTCAAGTTCATAATTAATTCCTGTTTTCCAGGAGCAACTCTGCCATTTTTTTAGTCCCTTTCCTTTCTCCCCCTGTTCAAAGTACATCAGTTGCCATGGAAACCATGATGCTAATTCTAGAGGTGGAGTCCAGAGAGATCAACAAACAGAAGAGAGATTTAATCTCAGGGTTTGCAATACAGAACCCGAGTTGTAAAATTGCACAAACTGAGTAAACGCCATGTGACTTCAACCTCACAAGTACATCCTACTTGGACCAATTCACTCTTGAACCAATTAATAAAATTCTAACAGCAAAATCAAACCTGCATAGAGGCTTCTGGGCTGTTCTTCACCAGAGCTTTCATATAAACTAATCCATCAAGGAAAGTGCTTCCTGTAAAAGCATCTAAGTGAAGGATTTATGTTTCCCTGTCTCTCAGGTGACAGCCAGAGTCAAGCTCTTACAAACCATTGCCCCCTTTTCTTTGGCACCAATGTTATACATTGCCTTCTCCTAAATGTTGTCTAATTAAAGCCCTCAAACCTTTCAAACTTTCTTGCTTACCAAGAGATTTCTCCAAGGAACCTATCAAAACCAGTGAGGTCTGAAGGACTGAGATCACTGTCCTCTCAGTGGCAGACCACTGTCATCCCTCTCCCTTCAACCTTTCTTATAGCCATGAGCACCAGAATATCACCACTAGTCCAATCCAGATATTATTCTTGGCCTTTTCATTCAACAGGCACTGAATGTTTGTATCGATACAACAGAATTAATGTCCAGAAGTTCCTTTATAACCCAGGGTATTCTAAGGGTCATAATAAATTTGTTTATTCATTTAGTTTTATTTAGAATTTAGCCTCAATTAATTTAGTTTCTCTTTTACATCTTGGGTTTTTACAATGGAAAGAATAGTATTTAACGACCTAGTAAATCAGTGTCCTGATCTTCAAGCAGTGTTCTCCATATTCTGTGGAGCTCGATTTTGAAAGGGTTGAATCTGAACCTTGATATTATAGGACCAGGTTAAAATGTTCCAGTTACTTCCAATCAGTACGGAAACATCAACCTTATCAATGTGTACCAGTTCCCTCAACAGATGGAGCTGAAGGACATTCAGTAAAGGGATGATGCCAAGACATGTCAAAGATTAAGGGAACAAGCAGTACCTAGAACTAGCAACAGTGAGAAGTCCTTTAGATCTAGCACAACTACTGGAACAGAGTGGTAAGCTGTAGGAGAAGAGCCTTTTGGGAGGAGTTGTGGCTTTTAATAGAGGAAGGCAGCCCTTCTTGACTGCAGCCCTTCCTAACTGCATTCCAGCTGAAAGGAAAGGGAATGGGATATGAGGAATTTGGGAAGGATGAACAAATACTGCAATCTCTCATCCTGCTGTCTCCTTGCCTCCCCTTTGTCTGATCTAAACAGAAGAGAGAAGACATAGGAGCTAGGAGATGCATAGAGGTTTTTCTCCTGGGGCAAAAATCAGGTGGAGAAGAATTAAGGGAAATCTTGATGGGTAAACAAAATATTCAGCGGGCAATACATCCTGTATGCAGACTAGAAAATAAGCCAGTGCCCACCAAGGAATAAGTTCCTCACATATAATTATGCAAGTCTTGGGAGCTTGAAGCATTTACTTTGTTGTAGAAAGAGGAAATATACATGAACCAACTATAAAAAACTAATGAGCACACAATAGACTTACCACCAAGAGAGGTGACTCCCACGTAAAACATCTAGAAAATTAGTTGTCATACCACATCTTGGAGGAGTGATTTTTCCAGTCTTTCCTTTTCACAGATAAGAACTCAGATTCCATGAGAAATCATCATCATCACAGCTCTAATAACTAACATTCAGTTGCACACTATGTGCTGGACTCTGTTCAAAAAAATATAGCCCAGATTAATGCATTTAATTCTAACAACTCAATAATGAGGATCATTATCCCCATTTTCTAAAGCAGGAAAGTTTGACAACTCAGAAGTTATATATCAAGTCAATGGTGATACTACTATCTGAATCCTGGCAGCCTGACTCAAGAGCCTAGACTCAAACTATACACTTAACTGGCTCCCAATTTATTTTCAATAGAATTACATTACTATCCATTATTTTTATGTCCAGTTCAGTTCAGTTCAGTTGCTCAGTCGTGTCCGACTCTTTACGACCCCATGAATCACAGCACACCAGGCCTCCCTGTCCATTACCAACTCCCAGAGTTTACCCAAAGCCATGTCCATTGAGTTGGTCATACCATCCAGCCATCTCATCCTCTGTTGTCCCCTTTTCCTCCTGCCCCTAATCCCTCCCAGCATCAGAGTCTTTTCCAATGAGTCAACTCTTCACATGAGGTGGTCAAAGTATTAAGAGTTTCAGCTTCAACATCAGTCCTTCCAATGAACACCTAGGACTGATCCCCTTTAGGATGGACTGATTGGATCTCCTTGCAGTCCAAGGGACTCTCAAGAGTCTTCTCCAACACCACAGTTCAAAAGCATCAATTACTCTGTGCTCAGCTTTCTTTATAGTCCAACTCTCATATCCATACAGGACTACTGTATAGCCTTGACTAGATGGACCTTTGTTGGCAAAGTAATGTCTCTGCTTTTTAATATGCTATCTAGGTTGGTCATAACTTTCCTTGCAAGGAGTAAGCGTCTTTTATTTTTTTTTTTATTAATTTTTATTTTTTTAGTTTGTTTTGCTTTACAATACTGTACTCATTTTGCCATACATTGACGTAAATCAGCCATAAGTGTACCTGAGTTCCCAATC